>CM052807.1:10417292-10553624 GCA_028533885.1 Nasua narica
ACTTTTAAAAGACATTTAATACTGAAAATTGTTTTCAAAGCCTAACTTTATGCCTTGAGATTAATTTAACTAATTAATTTATACTCGTTTCCCTTTTCGTCCTCTTTTACATATAACAGCTTCTGCTGGATATGGTTGGGTCCCCAGACCAGGAGCTCCAGGAAGCCGCTGCTGGTTGTATATCCAACATACGCAGACTGGCTCTTGCTACAGAAAAGGCAAGATACACTTGAAATGTGAACAGACATTACCAACTACCAAATTTTACGTGACCCAGAACTGGCAGTCCCGTGGCCAGGGAGCCTCGACCAGGAAGCATTTACTAGCAAATGCCTTACAAACAGATAAATGTCTGGATGAAAACACAGGGACTAAGAATGCAAAGGGTGCTATTCATCCACAAACTGCATAGGTATTTGTGTCTTGTTTAATATTGTAGGGATATGCCATGTAAGGAAATGTAAACGCCAATAAATTTGTGATAATTTTCCAAGAATTTGAGAACATAGGTATACAGTACATATATCCATTTCAGGGATGCTTTTGCATTTGTGATGATTTTAATAAAAGATATGGCCTTCCCAGGGTGCAGTTCAGCAGTCATTTGTGCATGTCTTTAGAATTCCCCTTCTGTTAAACCTATCTCACTGCTTTGTCATTATGGTTTTGTCTGTTTGATCACTTGCAACCCACGGGAGAGCTCTAAGGAGACGTGCTGATTTCACGAACTGTTATTAAATAGAATTTAGAGTCAAGCAGCGGGACCTAGAGAGATCATCCTGAAGTCTTTCCAGATTTCGCCTAAATATCATCAAACCCTGGAGAAGATAATGTGTGACTATCACGGTACCAGATAATGCAAGTCACAAAGACATAAGCAATGAGTGGGATTTTTACTTTTAGACTTACAAAGCGTAAACAATTATATGTTTTATTTCCCTCACAGGACTGACCAACACTTTTATTGAAGAATTAATTTATGCTGCTGTAAGGATAATATTACTGCACATAAAATGGCTTTGAATTTCTGAACTCGCTTTTAGCACACAAAGTACTTTTTTTTAAGTGGCCACAAAAGATTAATAGCATTTTATCAGGTTATGGAAACATTAGAAGCCACTTAAAAGAATCGCATATGTAACCTTGGTGTGCTAAAATGTTTGGGAACTGACTGTCCTAAGCATCCAGTACTAGCCAGGAAAATAGCTTTGTACGCATCAGCTCCATAAACTGACAATCTCGGTTAATTCTTTGAAGAGCAGGCTAGGCAGTTTTATGAAAAAATACTAAGTAATGTCTATGTTTGTCATAATTTGCAGAAGCTCATAAACTTAATTGAATTAAATGTAAATACTTTGTTATGAAATGAAAAGCCTGTACAGGATGAAAATTATCCTAGTGATAGATACTCTGATAAAAAGACGTTTCTAAGGATTCTAAGGTTTTTTAAAACACCAATTCATCTTCCCTGCTTTTCAGAAGAGGTTATAGAAGAAGATAATAGGAACAAGATAATTAATGCTAATTAAGAACTGAATTTAAATAATAGATCCTTTAATTTTCAACATATTTCTAATGTTAAAGTTACTGTTTCACAGTGGTTCACGAACATTAAAAATACATCTTAGAAATTACAGATTTAAAAAAAAAGAAATTACAGATTATGACAGCTGTAGAAAATGAACAAACATGATTGTTATGTCTTTATTAAAGGAAGCTTTTATCACTGTCTTAAGATTTCAAGATCTTGGAACCATGGGAAGCAGCAGGTAGAAAACAGCAGCACAGAAAGAATTGGAAGTGTAAGGACTGTTCCTTTATAATATGCTTCATAGAAAGAAGCTGGGGGTTTTGTTTTTTATGGTTAATAAATGCATAAAAGAAAGCCAACAGTGTCATCTGAAAAGAAACTAGGCACTTGGAAACAGATCAAGGAAATTAACATGAAAATCATGTTGTATGTTCCTAAGAATTTTTAAAAATTTTTAAACTCCAGAAAGGTAGTATTTTTAGGTACTACAAAGGGGAACCTGAAGTTAAGGGTCAATTTTTGGCCGTGTGTGTGTGTGTGTATGTGTGTGTGTGTGAGAGAGAGAGAGAGAGAAAGAGAGAGAGAGAGAGAACATCACTGAAAATTCTGATCTCACTAGAAAAATGTCAAAGACAGTGAAAGTATTAAGGAGGGTACATGATGTGATTAGCAGTGGGTGTTATATGCAAGTGATGAATTATTGAACACTACATCTGAAACTAATGAGGTTCTATATGTTGGCTAACTGAATCTGAAAAGAAGAAGAAGGAGGAGAAGAAGAAGAAGGAGAAGGAGAAGGAGGAGGAGGAGGAAGAGAAGAAAAAGGAGGAGGAGGAGGAGGAGAAAGAGATAGAAAAAAAGACAGTGAAAGCATCCAGAGCTATCTGAGAACAAGCATGGGGACAGCCACACCATCTCTTTGCTACTACATGCTACGATAGAACTCATCTTTTCTTTTTTTTTTTTTTAGTTTTTCATAAGGTTTTGTGTGTTATAATTTATTTTCTGCTATTTAAAGCTGGCAAACTTAACTCCTTATAAGTTTTCAACAACAGTTCTTTTTTAGGTTTTATTCTTCCCCAGGACAACCTGGGAATCCAATATACTCTTGGTGATAGCCAGCTGTTTCAGTTTGAAAGGAGTTTAAGGTGGAAGGAATTTTAAGTAAGTAGTCTTTGATCTTCCCCTGTCTTCGGTTTGCAAGGGCTTCCTTTTAGAAATCCTTGCCATGATCATTCTGCTGTTCATAGTGAATGTTCTTTTGCTACTATCAGGATAACTTGCACTAAAAATAACTTGTTTCTTTTTAAGACTTTCCTAGGTTCTGACAGTTAACAGAAGGTTGGTTTTCCTAGGGGATGGCATTGCAAATCTTGTTATTTTGGTAGATTTTGGTATTATCCTTACACCTCCCTAAGGCATTTGCATGGAATGAAGAGACTATGATCCAAAACACTCAGAAAATTTATTTCCATTTAGGAAAATGAGAATCTCAGGTGTTGATAGACAACCGAGATCATTGAGTAAATCTTTTTTTTTTCTTTGACATAATGGGATTAGGTTTAAAAGGTAATTTCACAGTCCAAATAATTCAAGATGTTTAATCTCATTCCATGGAAGACTTGGGAATGGAATAGGCTATGTTTATTCCTATAATTCAGTGGAAACAATAGGGAAACCTACTTATTTAAGAATCTCACTGACTCAAATGCATTAAATGCCCACCCAAAGAACACTTTCTCATGTACCCAAATGTAGAAGGTAGAATTCTGTCCCTTAATGAGATTGGAGTAAAAAGAGAACCAAATTGTACATAATGCTAATATGTGCAGACGCTGTATTATGTACTTCCTACTTGTGATCTTACTTAAAATACAAAAGAACTGTCAAAATAGATATTCTCATATCATACTAGGGTCTTTCTAAATGGGCACAACCATTCTGCAAGAGTAATTTGGCAATGTACACCAAAAGCTTTATAATTTTGTGTGCCTTTTGGATGGTGCCCAGTTATTCTACTAGAGTATTTACCACATCATTGTTTATAATGGTACAAATGGTAGGAAAAAATTTGGTTAATTCAATTATGGTCCAACCACACAATGAAAACATGTTGTAGAATACTAGCTAATGACATAGAAGGCCTTTCATAAAATATTGTTAAATTGGATAGCAAGTTCTGAAACAGTATATACACAGTGGGGGCACATTTTTAGAAAATTATATGCATGTAGCTAGTCACAATGAAAGAAGATACAACTTAAATATACCAAACTGTGATTAAACAAATGATTATATCTGAATAGCGCAATAAGAATGGTTTTTGTTTCCTCTTTGCTCATCTGTGTTTTCTAATCTGTTCACAATGAACATGAATTATTTTACAATAAAAACACCTCCAATGAATTTTACTTTTTTATTATTTGGAAATTTCTAAGGCAGACATTCTTCCTAATACTAATTTGAAAAGAGAAAGGAGACATACAAATGAAAAAAATGTTCATCATCATTAACCATCAGGGAGATTCAAATCAAAATCACATTGAGATACCACCTTACACCAGTTAGAATGGCCAAAATCAACAAGACAGTAAACAACAAGTATTGGAGAGGATGTGGAGAAAGGTGGGAATTGGTTGGGAATTGTGGTGGGAGTTGGTGGGAATCCAAGTTGGTGCAGCCACTTTGGAAAACAGTGTGGAGATTCCTCAAGAAATTAAAAATAGACCTACCCTATGACCCTGAAATTGCACTTCTGGGTATTTATACCAAAGATACTAATGTAGTGCAAAGAAGAGCCACATGTACCCCAATGTTCATAGCCTCAATGGCCACAATAGCCAAATTGTGGAAAGAGCCAAGATGTCCTTCAACAGACGAATGGATAAAGAAGATATGGTTTATATATACAATGGAATATTATGCCTCCATCAGAAAGGATGAATACCCAACTTTTGTATCAACATGGACAGGACTGGAAGAGATTATGTTGAGTGAAATAAGTCAAGCTGAGAGAGTCAATTATCATAAGGTTTCACTTACTTGTGAAGCATAAGGAAAAAGATGGTGGACATTGTGAAAGGAAAGGAAGGGTGAATTGGGAGAAATGGGAGGGGGAGACAAAACATGAGAGACTGTGGACTCTGATAAACAAACTGAGGGTTTTGAAGGGGATGCGTGGGGGGGTTGGGTGATCCTGGAGGTGGGTATTGAGGAGGGCACATATTGCATGGAGCACTGGGTGTGGTGCATGAACAATGAATCTTGGAACACTGAAAAAATAAAAGTTTAAAAAAAATAGTCAAACACCGGAAACAACTCAATGTCTATCAACATGTAAATGGATAAACAAATTGTGGTATGTCCATAAAATAAAATATTACTCAATAATAAAAAAATAACAAAATATTGATACAAACAAAAAAAATAAAAGAGAAATCCTCAGTTAGCAAATAGCATTCACAATCCATAGATAAAATAAATGAGCGGAGTTTTTGTTTTTTGTTTTTTGAGCGGAGTTTTTTTTTATGAAATAAGAATTGTAGCTTCAACATCCAAACCACTATCAAAATATTTTTCTTCTCCAAAATGCATATTTGCAAAAGCTTTCAACTACATCTAACTAACAGTGCTGTATAACTGAAACACACTTGCGTGGTACATAGTAAATTCTGAACATTTTCTTATTTGGTTTTTGTAAATTAAGAAGATGAATTCTAGTTCCCAAGCATATAGGAAGAAGATAAATGAAATAACTCAAAGGTCATTAATAAATTGCTTCATAAAATATCGTTTTGTTTACTGCATTATGGATACCTAAGACAAACAATACTGTAATTTACTAATAATTTTGCCTGTATAAATCTAATAGAAATACAGTCCCAACAAAATCTAATAGAAATACAGTCCCAACAAAATCCCACTGATAACTAAATATGATAGACTATCAAAGACTTCTCATCTCCCCTTTTGTGTGCTATTCTTTTATGCTCTAATTGTTAGATTAATTTCCTTGTGTCCTCATATGGCCTTTCCTTGCCCTCTAGCAATTGTTTTCCTTTTTTCTCTGCATTCAAATCTCTATGTCTCCAGCTTCCATTCCCATTTTCTCTGACAAATGGTTATTATATTTTCTGCCTCTTAAAAGGTTTTATGCTTTAATTTCTATAAATGCAAGATATAAAGTTAATATTTCAATATGTTTTCAATGCACAACTGTCATGGCTGACTTGAAATCATGTAACAGATGGAATCCTTATAACTCCATTATTTTCAAATTTTCAAGTAAAAATAATTCATTCTTTTTTTGCATCTGTCAGGACCAAAGGGAGCTTTTCTTTCTTCAGTTCATGCCACCCTGATTAGTTGATAAAAAGACACCCTTTGCAAATTACATAATTGGCTCATGCTGTTCAGAGTTAAGATTTGTCATTAGTTTAGATTTATGTCCCAATTTATTTTTAAGGATTGAAAGGTATATTAGTGTATATCATATGGTTCATATAGGCTTCATGTGTAGCTGGTTGGCTTGTTCATAGAGAATGACTATAGATCAAAAAATAGAATTCAGATAAAGACAAATCCTTTTTCACCATTGGAAAGAAAACTGACCTTTCTCAGTAGATACTTTACATTGGGAATTATAAACCGAAGTGTTCACAAGGGCTAGACAAGTAACAAAAATGAGTGGAGAGAGCTAGGATATGTTGCTGTTTTTGATATATTGACATGATGTGAGTGGGGGGATGGGGACAGAGGTGATGGGGATTAAGGGGTGCACCTGTCATGATGAGCACCAGGATGTAGAAGTAGAAGTGTTGAATCACTATATTGTACACCTGAAACTAATATAACACTGGATTTAACTACGCTGGAATTAAAATTAAAACAAAAAATAAAATAAGAGAAACACAATTGGCAACTGACCTTTAGCCAACACATCTGGGAGACGAAGGGACTGGAGGAGACTAGAGAACCAGGAAGTGCAGACAAATTACTACTCATCTCTAGCCAGTTGTTGCTAAATCTTACAACTTCTCAGGAGAAATTCAGATTTTTACAGGCACCCTCCCAAATTTTAAATATTGGCTATTGTATCAGTATGCTAGGGTTGCCATAACAGAATACTTCAGTGGCTTAAACATCAGACATTTATTTTCTCACAGTTCTAGAGGCTAGAAGTCCAAGATCAAGCTGCCAGCAGGTTGGTTCTGATGAGGCCTTTCTTTCTGGCTTGCAGACAGATGCCCTCTTGTTGTGTCCTCATATGGCCTTTCCTCTGCGTGCATGCAAAGAGAAACTAGTCTCTGGTGTCTCCTCCGCTTCTTACAAGGACCCTAGTCCACGTGGGATTAGGCTCTGCCCCTCTAACCTCATTCAACCTTAATTACCTCATTAAAAGACTATCTCCAAATTTTGAGATTAGAGATTAAGGACTTCAACATGTGAATTTTTATGAGACAGTCTGTAACAGCAAACGTGCAGAAAAACCAAAACGATTCCATGAACCATATGTGGTTCACAAGTCTACAACATCATAATCTTTATCTATTAGAATGAGAGCTTATTTTATTAAATCCTGACAATCGCATCCCCTAAAGATGCCTGGAACAAATCAATAGAAAACCAAAGAAAATAATTTGTGCAAAAGGGCACATGTCAAACTATCTTGGTCTATGTAGATTAATATTATGATAGCAGCACTACGAAATGTAGTACCGAAGAGGCTGACTTCCTCAAATTCAGATAGAAACTTGGAAAAATTATGCTGAAGATGTAGATTATCATAATGGTAAGTGTAGGATCATAGAATAGCAGTGCTGGAGACATCTTTAGGGCCAAATCACTGCCCTTAATTAGGCCAGTATCAAAGCTGCTCCAGACAGAAGCCTATTTTCTTCCAGAGATTCTCTAGGTATAGATTCTTTCCATTCTCCCTCAGACAGATTGGACAAGCCAGATTATGAAGGTAAAAAGAGTCCTGAAACTTACTTTGAGGAATCAGAGTTTAACCCTACAGGCTATTGTTCCCCAGACCTCCTGCTTTCAGCAGTCTGAGGTACCTGTTACAATGCAAAGTTGGGGCCCCACCCCAACTGACTGATGTGGAATCTTGGGGAAACCCAGAATCTGCAAACTCCCCAGACTATAGTCGCTGGGTTTTGAGCATAGAAAAAAAATAGCGACACAAAGCTTTCCTAAAAGTTAATCTGGTAGGCGTATAGTGAATAGATTATAGGAGAGGAAATGAAACCAATAAGCATTTGTTATACGGGATCCAGTTTAAAACTGCAGAGGGCCAAGACTAGAGAATAGGAATACTCAGAAAAAAGTAAACCAAGACACAATCAGAGAGGGAGGCAAACCATAAGAGACTCTTAATCATAGGAAACAAACTGCGGGTTGCTGGAGGGTAAGGCAGTAAGGGGATGGGGTACATGGGTGATGGACATTAAGGAGGGCAAGTGATGTAATGAGTGTTGGGTATTATATAAGACTGATGAATCACTGACCACTACCTCTGAAACTAATAATACATTTTACGTTAATTAATTGAATTTAAATTTTTTAAAAAGGCAAACAAAAAAAAGGAATAGAAAGGAACAAGGATGAGAAAAAATGTTAAGAAAGAATTGGCAGAAAAAAAAAAAGAATTGGCAGAACTGATAAAATCTTAAAAGTAACAAATAACAGTCTCTTATATGTTAGAGAATGAATCTGTGATCATGAAATGAACTCTACCTCTATGCTTTTATACTAGGAAGAGCCCTGGTATACCTCTAAAGCAGTGCTGTCCTATAGAAATAAAAGACAAGCCACTCTGTGTTTTCAATTTTTCTGCTCAACATCACTAACCATCAGGCAAATGCAAATCAAAACCACAGTGAGATATCAGCTCACACCTATCAGAACAGCTAGTTTCGAAAAGATAACACATATTGGTGAGAATGTTAAGGGAACCCTCATGCGCTCTTTGGTGGAAATAAAAACTGGAAAAGTGTATGCAGTTTTCTCAAAAAATTAGAACTATCACATGATCCAGCAATCCCACTTCTAAGTATTTATCTGAAGAAAGCAAAAACACTAATTCAAAAATATAAACACACCCCCATGTTCATTTCAGCATTATTTATAATAGCTAAGATAGGGGAGCAAGCTGAGTTGTCCATTGATGGATGAATAGACAAAGAAAGTGTGTGTGTGTGTGTGTGTGTGTGAGGGAATACTATTCAGCCATTAAAAAAACCAGTGAAATCTTGCCATTTGTGACAGTATGGATGGAGCTTGAGGGGATTATGCGAAGTGAAGCAAGACAGATGGAGAAAGACAAATACCATATGCTCTCACTTCTATGTGGACTCTAAACAACAAAACAAAAACCCAAGCTCATAGATAGAGAACAGACTAGTGGTTCCTAGAAGCAGAGAGGGGGTGTGGGTGAAATGGGTGAAAGGATTCAAAAAGCACAAACTTTCAGTTATAAAATGAGTCATGAGGATGTGATGTAAAACATAGTGACTATAGTTAAAAATACTGTATTGTATATTTGAAAGTTGCTAAAAGAGAAGATCTTGGAAGTTTTCATAACAAGAAAAACTTTTTTGTAACCATGTATAGTGACGAGTGTTCACTAGACGCATTGAGGTGGTCATTTCACAATATATACAAATATTGGATCACTATGTTGTACACATGAGACTAAAGAATGTATGTCAATTATATCTCAATTAGAAAATAACAAATGCAGGGGTGCCTGGCTGGCTCAGTCAGAAGAGCGTATGACTCTTGAACTCAGGGTGGTAAGTTTGTGTCCCACATTAAGGTGTAGACATTACTTAATAAATAAATAAACTTTAAAAAAGTGACAAATACATAAATAAAACTTCTAGTAGCCCTATTTAAAAATGTTAAAATGGGTGAAATTAATATGTTCAAGCCAATGCAACCAAAACATTCTCATTTAAACATTTAATCAATACGAAAGTTGAGATACATTACATTTTTTCACTAAATCTTTGAAGTCGATGTGTATTTTACACTTACAGCACAGTTCGATTAAGACCAGCCACAATTCAAGGACTCACTAGTCCCGTATAGCCAGGGGGTACCATGTTGGATAAGTCTTAGTCTATCCACTTGGTTAGGCTAAAGGGTTTTTTTCATCAATACTGTCATTTTAATTTATATGAGTTTTCATTATTTCTTTGGGTCATTCCAGATCATCAGTCATCTTGTCTGAATGCTTCTTTCCCTCCTGACAGATTTCTCAGAGTCATGTTATTTCTACTGGCATGATGACTTTTTAAATTCAAGTTTGTATGAATTTCAATGCAATTCATCTAGAAGGCTACAGTCAGCATTGTATTTGGGGTACAGTTATCTTTTTAAAAAGATTTTATTTGAGAGAGAGCATGCGGGGGGGATAGAGGGAACAGAGAAGGAGAGGAGAAGCAGACTCTCCACTGAGCAGGGAGCTCGATGTGGGACTCGATCCCAGGACCCTGGGATCATGACCCGACCGAAGGCAGATGCTTAACTAACTGAGCCACCCAGATACTGCTGGTACACTTATTTTTAAGTGTTCTTTATTATGGTAAAATATACATGACGTAAAATGTACCAGTGTAGCCATTTTCAATGTACAGTCCCCTGGCATTAAGTTCATTCACATTGTGTGTGACCATCACCACCAACCATCTCCAGAAACCCAAAGTGAAACTCTGCCCCCATTTTTTTTTTTTTTAGATTTTATTTATTTACTTGACAGAGAGAGAGATCACAAGTAGGCAGAGAGGTGGGCAGAAAGAGAGGGTAGCAGGCTCCCCGCTGTGCAGAGAGCCCAATGCGGGGCTCGATCCCAGCACCCTGAGACCATGACCCGAGAGGAAGGTAGAGGCTTTAACCCACTGAGCCACCCAGGCGCCCGAAACTCCGCCCCCATTAAACAGTAACTCCTCCTTCTCCTCCCTCCCCCAGGCTCCGGGAATCGCCATTCTATTCCCTGTCTCTATGAGTCTGACAGCTGTACGAATGTCATATGTAAGTGGAATCTATAGAATTTGGTCTGTGTTGGGTTTATTACACTCAGCCTGTCTTCAAGCTTTATCCATGTTGCGGCATGTGTCAGAATTTCCATTTGATGGATGAATACTATTCCATTGTAGGTGTATACCACCACGCCCTAATCCCTGACAGGCATTCCGGTTGTTCCCATCACTTGGCTACTGAACGTGGGTGTACAAATATCTGTTCAGGTCCTTGCTTTGAGTCCTTTTGGGTATAGATGCAAGAGTGGAATTGCTGAATTGAGTAGAGTGATTTTTAAGACCTAACTATTCAAATCTATAATTAGAAAAGGTGGCTTGGGGGCATCCTTACCAGTAGAGTCAGGGGACTTGAGGTACACTCACGCCGTCTCTCTAGAAGGACCTCTGTTCCCTAAACATTCCAACCGCTTCACGGTCACTGACTCATAGACAAAGAATCCCCTCAAGCTGCTTCAGTAGGTTCAGTATATTTTAAATTCTGAATGAGCCAAGTTCTCCCAGTGTGTGATTCAGTGAGTGCAAATTAGGCATTTAAGAAGGTATAGTCATACTTTTGGAAAAATAGTAAGGCCTTGCAACTGTGCCACTAATAGTATCAAAATGGCCTAAAAAATATGAACGTAACTCTCATAAGTTCCACTGTGTGATGTTTAGGTTGTGCTAAATGGCAAATGTGTCTTTTCTGCAACCCCGGTGTACAATACTGCACTTTTTCAGAGAAAAAGGGGCCGAAGGCCTCTGAAAAGTTCGTGCTGGAGCTCTCAGAGCTCTTTCTTCAGTGGGAGCTGCAATGAGAATTTGTGCAATTTGCATTGTGGACGCAGTCCAAATTTAGAAACCAAGAGGCCTGTAAAGACGGTGAGACTGGTTTCCTGACTGCTTGCAAATGCCGCTATCTGCGTCTGCGTCCGCTTCCCCTCCCACGTGATTCCCCTCCGCTGTCCGGCAATGGTAGCACCCACCCAACAGCGCCTTGCCGCCTTGCCGGCTGTGGTCCTGCACACATCGGGAGGGTCTCACAGCTAGATCCAGGTTTTGCCTTGAAGGAAATGTGTCGCTTTTTAACGCTTCAGTGGCTGTTCCCAACCTTCACTTGCAAGGTGTAAAACATCAAGGGATCGTCTTAGTTATACCGTCTTGTTGAAGCAATGAACAGCTGCTGATACTGATTTAAAACAGAAGACAAGCTAACACACTGTCATTTCTGAGGTCAATTTATTTGGGTTATTCTCTTAATCTGAACTAATTATGAGCTAAAACAATAAACTTGAAGGTGTAAAGGAGAGTCTTTTCTTCTCTGCCAATGAATGCGTCGGACAAATGTGAGAGACAGATGTGGTCATGCCAAGATTTGTGGTCCATCTTCTCCAAACTGGGCAGATTCTGCTTGGGGACCCAACAGAGCTCAAATGGGCCTGCCCTGAACAGTAGCGGTGTGAGATTTTCATTTTTGGGTATTACTGTTCATAATTTCCAGAGAAAGAATATTTCTCTTTATACCCTTTAGGCAGAGGACTGATGTTCCAAAGAAGGAAAGAGGAATCCCTTAAGAACATTGGAAAGCCCTCAATTTATTCTTTTTTAAAGAAATTTTTTAAAACTCTGTTGAGTTTTAATTAATATACAAATAATTGCACATATTTAATGTGTATAATTTGATGATTTTGAACATACGCAAACACGCATGATACCAGCACCACAGTCAAGGTAGTAAACATACCTAACACCTTCCACAGTTTCCTTGTGTTGTGTTGTGTGTGTGTGTGTGTATGATAAGAACACTTAGCATGAGACCTACCCTCTTAACAAATTTGAATTGTGCATTACACTATTGATAACTCTAGGTGGTATGTTGTACAGTAGTTTCTAGATCTTATTCATGTAGTTTAACTGAAGTTTTATACCCAGTGACCATCTCCCCATTTCCTCCCAGCCCCATCCCCTGGCAACTACTATTGGTTTTTCTGCCTTTATGAGTTTGACTGTTTTAGAATAGTCATGGAAAATCTCACCGAAGTGGAATCATTCAGTATGTCCTTCTGTGACTGTCTCATTTCACTTAGCATAATGTCCTCCAAGAGAAAACTTTCTTAACAATAACCTTTAAAATAAATATTCTTAGATTATCAGATGTAGTCCTGGCCCTTTTGTTCAGCTATTAGGGAAACTGACATAAAGGTCTTTGATTTCCCTTCCTTTAAAGAACACTTTAGTATTCTAATTTCAACTTACCTCCCCAGTCTTCTCTTCCACTATTCTCTATCAAATATATTCTATATGTACACTGATCCAAAAAAAATTTCACATATGTTGACTCAGATGTGCAAAAATTTATATAACTTCCCTTTGATTTTTACTTGTCTTTCTACCGATGATTGAAAAACTTGACTCACAGTTAAAAGTGTCCAGCTTCTCTTAATTTAGAGTAGCTCCTCCATCTTTCAGGGTTTGCCCCCGTCTTGAGTGCTCCCCGCCTTGCTCACCTCCTTCCCTTATTGGCATCTTGTAGGCAGGGGAACTCCTGGGAGGCACTTTTTCTAATGGTATTCTTCATCTTTCTCTGAGGCCACCTCTCCAAACTTCGGTTCTTTAGATAAAAAACTCTGCTCCAAGAAGTCTGAGAAAACATGCTTCTACTGCTTGAAAGTCTATTTTTTTCTCTTGATTATTCATTCATTTATTTATACAAATATAAGTGTAGAGCTTGATGAATGTTCGCACAGCTAACACATGCATATAAGATCAAGACCACACAGATCAATGAATGGGCATCACCAGCACCCCAGGAGTCCCTTTCAGACCCCGTCTCAGTCACTGAACAAAAGCCACCACTCTTTTGACTTTCTAGCACTGCAGAGTATTTGAAAGTCTAATTTTTTGAGACCATTATTTATCTACAGACTTTATTTTGAGAATCTAGTTTGAAACCCAAAGCTAAGCAAAGACTTTGTTCTGGATAGTGTTCAGTCTCCCTTTCCCTGTAAAAAATTATCTTCAGCTTCTTCGTTTAATGGAGGGAAGGCTGCAGGGTTTTCAAAACAACCAACTGACCAAACAAACAAATAAAAAAAAAAAAAAAAACCGACTCTGGAAATAATAGGGAGGAAAAACACATCATATGGTATTTCAAACAACTGCCCACTGTAGTCAGCCAAACTAAACTGCTTCTTTTCCCCAAATATGCAGGACTGTCCTGCTTCTGCATCTTGCCTGCATTGTTCCCTTTACATCAACTATATCCAGGAATTCAGTTTTAACTTCGCACTTGTTTTCTTGTTGCCTGGCTTTTAACAGGGGTTGATGAGTAGATTTCTTTTTTGATTCCAGATGTACTAAAAGAAAAATTAGCAATGAGGCAATGAAAATGACTTCCTACCGATGCCAGAGCTGAGCTGGTGTGCCATACAATGTTTTTGGCCACCACCTTACACTTTTGAAACAAATGAAGGCGCGACATTATGGATGGTAGACAGAAACTATGTATAACCTGATGGCTCTTCGTGGCTGAAAGTTCTCTGGTTCATGGGGGTGATCTTATGCACTAATTAGATAAAACTGACTTGATCCTACATAGAGCAAAAAAACCTCAACACTTCCAATATTTCTAAGAATTCTTAAGTGCGACATACCTTTCCAAGTTACTGCATGATTCTAGTCATTGCTTGGTTCCTCCTCTACATGTTCAGCTCGCTCAAGTCTCACTTTTGACAACTACTCCCCTTTCCTTCCTCCCTTCATACTCTTGTGATCACATATATGAAACACAACCCGTTTTCTTCGATTCTGAAAAATGCCAATCGTCCAAGGCAAACATGAGTAGGAGTCGTTTGTGGAAGATTCTGGGGTTAGGGCAGGACTGAAGAAAGCTTACCCTGTAATACCAACCTCAGCTCTGCTTCCCACCCATTCTCACAGTCAACCTCTCACTGACATCGCCTACCCTGTTGGGCGCTTCAGTCTCCCATCCTCCAATAAGCTAGCTAGTGTTTGTGTACGTGGAGGTTGGGCTGGGTTCTAAGAGCAAAAGCACATGTACACAAGGCTTCTTGAACTCTAGGAACAACTAGTATACCACCTCTTCATTCAAACAAGTCATGGGTCTCTGCTTGACAGAGTGAGCAACAAAGTCACGTTGCAAAGAGGTAGGCATATGGCGGGCCAGGGATGCAGTAGGGATTAATTATAGCTATTTTAGCGGATAATTTGCAATTTCTTGTTCTCTTATATAGAGCCATTGAATTCTCTTTGCCTCACTCTGAACCCCTCTAGCACAAATCCTAAGGACTATCTTTCTACAATCAAAGTGATCCTTTAATTGGTTTTACTAAAAAGATATTTCTCTCACCTCAGAATAATTTTGCAACCACCTCTTGAACAGCTGAGGTTTTTTTCCCCCCCAGAACACATGGAAATAATGTCAGTGTGTGACTGTGTGTGTATGGGGTGGGAGGAGGGGAATGGGGAGAAGATGTGTAAAAAATAAAAGTCATTGCTTTGGCTCTTGGGATTATGGTAATAATTTAATTTTTAATTTTCAAAATGTGTTGCTAAAGTGACTTTAAGATAAGCAAATAATATAAACACATATTTACATCCGCTTTATTTTACTCCGCACAAGAATTATATGAGGACATCCCAGTGTGACGATCAGACAGGTTGCTAACTTCCCTGATATTTGCTGTAGAAAATGGGTCAACCACAAACTGTGAAATAGATTTAAAATACACTGGAGATAATTGCTTGTTAAAAAATGCATCATAAGGCAAAAATTCTTTTTAATTCAATTTTCAATAATGGCAGGGTTAATAAAAACCTAAAAGAGAACTGAAACTTCTGTGAAAGTAATAAAAAAAAAATTCCTTTCCTAAGGAAAAGGAAAGAAGCTGATGAGGGAAAAATAATCAGTTCTGGGAAAGCAAATTTCAACAAGTGTAGGGCACTGATGAGAGAAAAGAAAAAAAAAAAAAAAAAGACCTGATGGGAAGAAAGAAGTCCAGAAGAGCTGGATGCTCTTTAAACAAACAATTTTGGCAGGTGAACAAACTATATGGGAAGTGCAGGACAGGGAATAGCTTGCCAAATTGGCGAAGCAGAACTGTGTAAAGTTCTGAAAGGCAATTTAGAGAACCAAGGAAAGATGTCTAGCCAGATCACCAAAGATGAACAAAAAGAAGGAGCACAAATGGGCAGGGAACCACATCAAAAGTGAGAAAGATAATACAATGTAGGGTAGACACAAAAGACATCAGGAAGCAGTTAATCAGCTGCAATAATAAAAACCAAGTTATTAGTGACTATGTTACCATGTGGCTAAATAACCAGTCCTGGATTTCATATATTTCTCTGCAAGCCTGTTGCCTGGCACCACAGTCAGCACCATCTAAGCTGCATTTAGTTATGGAGCAGAAACCCTAACTCAAAATGGCATTTAAAATAAATGGAATTTATTGGGCCATGAAATCAAAAGTCCAAAGGTAGAGTGATCTTCATGTAAGCTTTCATTAGGGTTTGAATTTTATTGTCTGAAATTCTGTTGGCCGTCCCTCTCCTGTACGTTGGCTTTATTGTCAGCTGGGTTCCCTCATGGCTACAAAATGGCTGCAGCAGTTCCAAAGGTCATATCCTCATACCACTCCATTCAGAAGAGTTTCACTTCCTCAAGCCACTGAGTAGACTGTCTAGACTTCCCACTGAGTGAACTGACGCGGGTAATGACAACAGAGATTGCCTTCTATCCAACTGTATCCATCCCTGAGGAGCTATGTAAGGAGATGGATTTATGCTGATTTCCTTGGGTCCTATGGAGACTACAACATTGGGGCTCCATCGCACTCACCCCATGTAGTGGGGAAGTATGCAGTGGAGGAAGTCGGTAAGATCCCCCCTTGGGTAGTGCAGGTGACAGGAGGGTAGTTGGATTAGATTGTCCTTTACTGGTCTATTCTGGCTTAGGTGACTAAGTAGACAAATGGTAAGAAACAAGCCTATAATGTAACAACCATTGCCAGTTAGAGAACATTCTCAGGGAGTAAACTTCACCCTGGATCTTTCCCACTTCTGCCTTAAAGAAGAGCAACAATTCTGTGTATGAGAAAGTATAATAGGTACTACACACCCTACTACAGTAGGGTGTAGGGTGTGTATTCTCTTCTCTGAGAAGAGAATAACTCTTCTCAGTTATTGTATCACTAAACGTGTAGATGTGTGAATCTCGCCTTTCACAATGGGTCTGTGGCAGGGTCAAATGTTCTTGCGCTTCCAGCTCAGTTCAAAATGAAGCTGAAAGCATTTCAATGCAGATAGTTGTCCTGTAGGCAGTTATCATCTCAATAAATTCCATTTTCATTTCAATGAAATGTAACTGGTGAGAATAACCGTGTGATACATTTTTTTCTGATATTAACAGTTTTACAGAAGTTTTACAGAACTTTGGTTTTTTTCTTAGATTAACAGTAACTTTGGTTCTGTAAAAAAAATAATTTCAGTTTTTTCCTATAATTACCATCTTGATATCTTTGAAATTCCTGGGGAAAAAATTTCTGAGAAAAAAAATTCTGGGAAAAAAATTCTTAAGGAAAATGTTTGGAGCAAGCTTGTAAAACTCATCGGCAAATAAGAATGATGACACTGATGTCGTAGGGTATGAGGATTAAGGAGCTAACATATGAAAAGTAAGTACAACAGTGCCTGGCATATTAATATAGTATCATTATATAATATAATTTATTAATATCATATAGGAATATATAATATCATTATAATATACAATAGTAATGCCATTCATTATTACCCCATTTTACCTGTATTTACTCAGTCCTTAGTCTAGACCTAGAAGGGTCGGTATTATTTTTTTAGCCCATTTTACAGAGGAAACTGAGGCATAGATAATGAATAAGGCTATTGGTTTTCTGGGGTATTGACATGGCAGGATTTTCCTGGTAAGTTATGGAGTAAGATTCACACATTAAAAATAACTAAAATTAGCAAGTCAGGAAACGACAGATGTTGGCGAGGATGCGGAGAAAGGGGAACCCTCCTACACTGTTGGTGGGAATGCAAGCTGGTACAACTACTTTGGAAATCTGTATGGAAGTTCCTCAAAATGTTGAAAATAGAGCTACCCTGTGACCCAGCAATCGCATTACTAGGTATTTACTCTCAAGATACAAATGTAGTGATCTGAAGGGTCACATGCACATGAATGTTTATAGCAGCAATGTCCACAATAGCCAAGCTATGGAAAGAACCTAGATGTCCATCAACAGATGAATGGATAAAGAAGATGTAGCATATATACACAATGGAATACTATGCAGCCATCAAGAGAAACAAATCTTGCCATTTGCAATGACGTGGATGGAACTAGAGGGTATTATGCTAAGCGAAATAAGTGAGTCAGAGAAAGACAATTATCACATGATTGCTCTGATATGAAGAATTTGAGAGGCAGGGGAGGGGGTTATTGGGGGGGAGAGAAATGAAACAAGATGGGATGGGGAAGGAGACAAACCATAAGAGACTCCTAAACTCACGAAACAAACTAAGGGTGGCTGGGAGGTGGGGGGTGGGGTAGAGATATGGACATTGGGGAGGGTATGTGCTATGCCAAATGTGAAATGTGTAAGCCTGATGATTCACAGACATGTACCCTGGGGCAAATAATACATTATATGTTAATAAAAAAATTAAAAAAAAATAACTTCAGACTGGGGCACTTGGGTGGCTCAGTCAATCAAGCATTGGACTGGTGATTTCAGCTCAGGTCGTGATCTCAAGGGTCATGAGACTGAGCCCTTCATTGGGCTTCTGGGCTCATCAGCCCAGATGCTGCTCAGATTCTCTCCCTCTGCCCCTTCCCCCACTCACTATTGTTTGTCTCTCTCTCTTTCACTCTCAAATAAAGAAATCTTTTTAAAAAATGACTTCAGATTTACTAATCTTTTACTTTCCTTGAACTTTCTTCTACCCTTACTTACTTAGTAAGTACTTACTTACTTACTCAGCTGGAACATAGCCAATACACGAATGAGAGATTCTCTCTCCTAGTCATTCATAATCAAAGCTACCCTATAGGGCTTTTATTTTCAAACACCTTCTGTCTTCCAGCCTCTTTTGTTTTTAGTTTACAGATTATATAATCTTACAAGTAAGCTTAAATATTTAACCTAACAATTAGACTTAAAAACCTGGCACTTAGTATATAGTCACTAATATTTATTGAAGGAAGAAATGAATGAAACACAACACTAAAGGAAAAAAAACTTACAGAAAATGTAGAAAACCTAAATCTTAGACCACCACTCAGGCAAATGATAGAATCAAAACAATACAAAAATAGGAGAAAGGGCGGCTGGGTGGCTCAGTGGGTTAAAGCCTCTGCCTTCGGCTCAGGTCATGATCTCCGGGTCTTGGGATAAAGTCCCACATTGGGCTCTCTGCTCAGCAGGGAGCCTGCTTCCCCCTCTCTCTCTGCTTGCCTCTCTGCCTACTTTTGATCTCCCTGTCAAATAAATAAGTAAAATCTTTAAAAATAAAAATAAGAATAAAAATAGGAGAAAGCCTGAACTAGTTATGTTAACTAGGAAAAGTGGCATTTACATACCAGGAATGTAACAGAATTTCTGCTAAAATATAAAGGGAATGGGAACAAACTACAGGAAGTCACAGAAGGTCAACTGTACATAGAGCTTTATAAACTGTTTCTATCACTATGTCTTAAATTTTTTTCCAGATGAATATCAATATTACCACTTCAATTACTTATAAACATCTCGTTATGTGTATACATAATTATTTCATTCTTGCTGCCATTTAATTGTATCAATTTTTGCTTTTACAAAACTGGCATTGAACATCAAGAATTTTTCTTATTTTTATGTATTTTTTAAAGGCTTTACGTATTTATTTGATAGAGTGAGAGAGATATCAAGTAGGCAGAGAGGCAGGCAGAGAGAGAGATGGGGAAGCAGGCTCCCTACTGAGCAGAAAGCCGGATGCAGGGCTCCATCTCAGGACCCTGAGATCATGACCTGAGCCGAAGGCAGAAGTTTTAACCCACTGAGCCACCCAAGTGCCCCAAGAATTTTTCTTATTTTTAAAGGCCCCTGCTTACAGAATGAAAGAAAATAGTTATAATTTTCAAAAATTATCAAGAAAAAAGTAAATAAAGCCCAATATATATGACAAAAGATTAAAAAGCAAAAGAGATTACAAAGAAGTTGAGAACAGCAAAATAAGATGACAGATGAGCAAATATATATTTTTTATTATCATGCTCAGTCAACATCTAGTACATTATTAGTTTTTGATGTAGTGTTCAACCATTCATTAGTTGTGTATAACACCCAGTGCTTATCACAACATGTGCAATTATTAAATGAAGTATATGGATGAATGTACCTCTTAAGAAGTTAAGAAAAAGGGGGCGCCTGGGTGGCGCAGTTGGTTGAGCAACTGCCTTCGGCTCAAGTCATGATCTCGGAGTCCCGAGATCAAGTCCCACATCGGGCTCCCAGCTCCATAGGGAGTCCGCTTCTCACTCAGACCTTCTCCCTTCTCATGCTCTCTCTCACTCTCTCTCTTTCCTAATAAATAAATAAATAAATAAATAAATAAATAAATAAATAAAATCTTTAAAAAAAAAAAAAAAGTTAAGAAAAGGGGTGCCTGGGTGGCTCAGTGGGTTAAAGCCTCTGCCTTCAGCTCAGGTCATGGTCTCAGCCTCCTGGGGTGGAGCCCCACATCGGGCTCTCTGCTCAGCAGGAAGCCTGCTTCCTCCTCTCTCTGCCTGAGTCTCTACCTACTTGTAATCTCTCTGTCAAATAAGTAAATAAAATCTTTAAAAAAAAAAAAAAAGAGGTTAAGAAAAAACCTATGTTCAGGTCTGAAGCAACTCAACTTTACTCAGGCATACAAGGCAGGAAAATTACACATAAAAATTAAAAGGATAAGGGCACCTGGGTGTTTCAGTTTATCGTCCGCCTTCGGCTCAGGTCATGATCCCAGGGTTCTAGAATTGAGCCCTGGCATCTGGCTCCCTGCTCAGCGGGAAGCCTGCTTCTCCCTCTTCCACTCCCCCTGCTTGTTCTCTCTCTCTCTCTTTCTCTTTCTTTCTCTCTGTCAGATATATAGATAAATAAAATCTTTTTAAAAAAATAAAAGGATATGGAAAAAGAAATGAGGCAAATGATTGTATGAAGGACTAGAGTCCTTTCCATCTCTCGGCTCTGACATCCCTGAGTTGGTTTATAGGCTTGTAACTAGATGGTTGCAGCAGTTCTGGGGATCAGACCAGAAACAGCAATATCCAGGGGGAAATAAGAGACTGGGCTCTTGCTCAGAAGAAAGACACTTTCCCTGCCTACCCACACACTTCATTTTGGCCAGCATTAGATCTCATGCCCAATAATCAATCAACTGGAAAACACAATGGACTCACCCTTAAGCCAATCAGACCTTCACCCTGAGACACTGAGCTGTGGGAGAAAGAGGTGGCTACCTGAACAAAACCGAGGTTCTGGTTCTATTGGAAGGGGGATAAAGAGATGTTGGTCGAGCAACCAGTGATGATCACAACACCAGAAATATTAACCAAAGAAAAGCTTATATATACTGAAGATATTTAAGCACAAAACAGCATTATTAAGGATCAAGAGCTACTTAGTGATAAATTTACCAGGAAGACATAATTATTCTGATTCTGAATACATGAATGAAACCTGAAAACATATGCTCAAAATATATGCAGCAAAAAACAAGCAGAAAAATAAGGTGTGGCAGGCAATGAGGTGAATGGATTATAGTGGAAAGTCATATAGATCATAGAGGAAAAAGGTTAACATACCTTTCTGAGAGACAGATTGAGTAAATAAAAATTAAGTAGAAATTCAAAAAATCTGACAATAGAATTATTAAGCTTGACATGACTGATACATACGTGTGTATATACACAGCATATGTATACAGCCCTACAAATAAATATGGTATATACGTATAAATTTCAAGCACACATTGAACATTTTCAAAAATTGATCAATACTTGACCACAAAGCACAGCTCAACAAAAAACAATGCACTAAAATTACAAATGCAATCAATAGCTAAAGAGAGCCAAGACATCAATAAATTCAGAAATTTTAAAACCCACTTCTAAATAATTCATGGGTTAAAAAGAAATCATATTGAAAATTACCCAATAGAACTGATTGGCAATGTAACCCCAAATATTAAAAACACACAGGATTATTTTCAGGGAAAATTCTGAGCAAACTGGAGCTAATCTTTTTCCTACAGCATATTTCCATCCAAAATGCTGACAGTGATAGAAAAATTTAGAAAAACATCTTACTTCTTCCATATATATTGGAAAGATTGCCCTTTGTTCTTTTCTTCCCTGAGTGTTCTCATGAAGCCTCAACCGGAGTCCATATGCTGTTCATTTTCTCTTTATTAAGCATTTTTGTGGCAATTTTATACAATAGTCAGTCCAGTAATGGTCAGCCTTTCTGCACTGCCACCCCACAGAGGAATGTTTTCCTTATTCTATCCGCTATCAAAAGAATCTCCTACTCCTCCCGTGTCCCCTCCGTAAAGAAATCTAAATTGTCTTATCTCCTTGTGGATCCTTCACAACTCTGCACATTGATAACCTTCTCTTCCTAGAGCCCTCACACATGAATTTAAAACTCTATAGACAGGAGACACATTAGTTCAAAGCCAAGCAACATTTCCCTTCTAACAGTAACTCAAATGAATTACATGATCGACCTGATACCAGGAAGGAGTAAGAAAGAAATTAGCACTTCTGTGTGTGCTCTCTACACAGAGAGGATGTGCAGAGATGCTTTCACTTGACTTGTCAAATGGGTATGATAATAAACCCAAATAAGGAAGATGAATAGAATGATTTCAGCTTCCAGGTATATCATAAAAATAATACATTACTATTTTACTTAAAATTGGTTTGTTCACATGGGTATCTAAAAATGCACAAATATTTTTACGGATCATCTGTCTGGTAAAGAGTGATTTTGCACATGGCTGCATTAAGGAAAACCCATTTTAGTTTCCTTTGACTTCAGTCTAAGATCACCAATGTTGGCACTCTTACCCGAACAAGGGATAGACTTCCTTAAGCATGTTTCATGATAATAGCTTTCATTTTATTTTGGTTGGCTGGATGTATATTGCCTCTCCAAGTCCTCAATTATATAACCTGGGATTTCCACATTGTTTTTGACAGAGAAGTAGAACAAAAATAAGTTATGCAGACAAAATTTGAAACACATGATATGGAATTGAAAGGACTTAGTGATGAAAAAGTTGTCTGAGTTAGTGGTAATCAAATCTTGAAATAGATTTCTTCTTAAACAAGTAAACAGTTCAAAGCCTTTGGCTCTGCATGACTGTTTTTTCAAGCTTGAAAAGATTATATTGCTCCATTTCTCAACTATAGCATATTTACAGCTGCACTTCAAAACTGATGCAGTAAACATCAAACTCTTACTCCAATCTTGAGTTTTACTCTCCATTAAGCAGCTGCTGCAAGAATCTGGCTTCAGTATCATGGAGAGCAAGCAAGACTTTGTACGATTGAGGAAAAAATAACAAGGTTTTGAAAACCGTTGGCTGTTGCAATAGACGCTCTGCTTTTGTCATTCCAAAAGGATTAAGCTGTTTTAATCTTTTAATATAATAGAGCCAGGTTATATTAAACTCTTATTTAGCATCTATTATCCAATACCTTATAGGCTCAATCTGTTTGGGGGTTGGGGAGGCTTGTGTGCACCTGATGAAAACTACGGATCTGCATCCTCAAAATTTTGACCTTCATTTCAGCGAGTGAACTCATAGACTCATAAATTCACTCATGGACCCCAGTTAAGAATCTTAACCTTAAGGAATCTTGGAAATGTAGACTCTGGAGAAAAGAAGTCATTTTTCTTTAACTTTTGGAACACAAGATCCTCTTATTAGACATTGGATGGACATAGGGGCCATCCATTTTAGGTAATTTAAAAAAAAACCCTTTGTGATAATATTAAAGAGAAAATATGTAATTGTTAGGGAGATTTTAACATTTGCCATCTTTTCACCAAAAATCTACATCAGCCTTAAAAATGAATGGCTAAAATGTTAGAATAGGTTCCAAGTTCAAATGGTTTTATTTTTCATTCTTTATTCTATTAGATAAGAAAATTCTAACTCACAATTGTAGGTCATCGGAACTGGCAGAAAATCTTTTGTGGCTCTGGATATTTGGACTGAAATTATGGAGAAACTTCTAAGCGAGGACAACTTTCAGCATTCTGTCAAAGACTAAATCAAGGAACATACCACACACTCAAGAGCTGGGCTGTTGTATGCTTCGAGTTGGAAGTTAGGGGCAAATGGTTTCCATTCTTTGGTTCCATTTGACTCTGGAAAGCATTCCCACTTCTGTTACAGCATATGTATGTGGTTTTATAATGCACCCAATATGATGTCATTATTTTTTTTCCTCTGAAGACAGAAGAAAATTGAGTATTTGATGTTTGAAAGGAGTTATATACACCATGATAGAGCTGTTTGCACCAGAGTTTGATTTTCTTAAGAAATTCTCTTTTCTTCTCTTCGACATTAAAAAATTAAGTTGTTTTTGGCTCTGAAGCAATAGGATCCAGCCATTAACAAAACTCACTCAACTGCAATACAAGCTACTTTGGCAAACCCCTTGAAATCATGGAAATGGTCTTTATTGGCATTTTTTAAGAGAACTTGAAATATATAACATTTTTTACTGAAGTTGAGGACCTTCCTCTCACTTTCAACATGTGATAAAACTGAGTATCATACACGTTCACTGTTCACTGTGCACACTGAATACAACTCATTACCAATAGGTCTAATTTGGTTATATTTCCATTTTCCACTATTACCCCATACTTAATCAAGAATAGAAGACATTTTCATGGCCACTATGTCAGATAGGACTAGATACTGCTAAATCAAATACAGAGTCTAGAACAAGAGAGAACCATAAGATGAGGGGGGCGCCTGGGTGGCTCAGTGGGTTAAAGCCTCTGTCTTTGGCTCAGGTCATGATCCCAGGGTCTTGGGATCGAGCCCCGCATCAGGCTCTCTGCTCAGTGGAGAGCCTGCTTCCCCCTCTCTCTCTGCCTGCCTCTCTACCTACTTGGGATCTCTCTCTCGCTCTGTCAAACAAATAAAAATCTTTAAAAAAAAAAGGAAAGAAAAGAAAGCAAAGGACTGGGTCTCATGAAAGACAGAAGTCAAGTCAGGGCAGCCCTGGGTACTAATGGAAAGACCCTCCAAGACACTCTGCCATAGTGAACCAGCATGTGCTGTGTTCTGGCCTTGGTCACTGTGCTCTAGATTCAAACTCTGGAAGAAAATTCTGAAGCTTTTGTTATAGGCTTAATTGTGCCCCTGCTCCAAATTCATAGTTTGAAGTCCTAACCCCCAATACTTCAGAATATGACTGTAGTCATCAGAAGTTCTGAGAAAATACATACGGGCTCAAATATCATACAGAGCTGCCCAACAGTTTAAATAGACTCAATTGCCTTGTAATAGTAATTAAAACAACTATTATCATTATTATAGGTAATATTTATCGAGCATTACCATGTGCCAAGAATGCCAAGGGACACTTTTCTGCATCATGTCACTTAATACACCCAACAACTTCTTGAGCAAGTGACCATTACCATCCCCATTTTTAAAATGATGAAACTAAAATTACTAAGCGATAAAACCAGATTTTGAATCCAGGCCTATCTGAATTTAGAGCTAGAATTCTTATCTTAGCAAGCAATGCTACCATTAAAATTATTCAAACAGCCCCTTAACCTGCTATGGAGGCAGAAATCAGAATTGCCATTTTCCAAGCCTACAATCTTTGTTGCAGTTCCTAATTTCTAAAGGCACTGTACTTTTCTTTGTTTCAGCTCTGGTGAGTACATTCTTGGGGGAAGCAGACTGAGGGGTTCAAGGAACAATTGTTAATGAAAAGCTTTGGAAAGTTAAGAGATTGTTGCACTCTGTGCTCTACTGAGCAAAACAGGCAGAAATTGTTCGATCAAAACACATGCTGACAGTAGAAAGAGACATTAAGGAATCAATCCCATTCACAGTTGCACCCAAAACCATAAGATGAGGGGGGCGCCTGGGTGGCTTAGTCGTTGAGTAGCTGCCTTCAGCTCAGGTCATGATCCCAGAGCCTTGGGATTGAGCCCATTCATCACATCAGGATCCCTGCTCGGAGGAAGCCTGCTTCTCCCTCTTCCACTCCCACTCTCGCTCGTTCACTCTTTCTGTCAAATAAATAAATAAAATCTTAAAAAAAATAAGATGGAATAAACCTAACCAAAGAGGTGGAAGAAAGACCTGTACTCTGAAAACTACAAGACACTGATGAAAGAAATTCCAGATGATGCAACGAAATAGAAAGACATTCCACATTCATGGGTTGGAAGAACAAAGGCACTAGCCAAAGCAATCCACACATTTAAAGTAAGCCCTATCAAATACCAACATTTATCACAGAGCTCAAATAAACAGTCCACAAATGTGTATGGTACCCTAAAGCACCCCTGAAGAGCCAAAAAAAAAAGCCTTGAAAAGGAAAAGCAAACCTGGAGGCATGATAATTGCAGACTTCAAGTTATATTACAAAGCTGTAGTGATCAAACCAGTATGGTACTGGCACAAAAACAGACACATAGATCAATGGAATAAGTAGAAAACCCAGAAATGAACCCACAACTCTATGGCCAGTTAAATCCTTGACAAAGCAGGAAAAAATATCCAGTGGGAAAAAGTCTCTTCAACAAATAATGTTGGGAAAACTGGACAGCAACATGCAGAAGAAGGAACTGGACCACTTTCTTACACCATACACAAAAATAAATTCAAAATGGATTAAAGACCTAAGCGTGAGATCGTAAATCATCAAAATCCTAGAGGAGAACACAGGCAGTAACATCTTTGATATTGGCCATAGGAACTTCTTTCTAGATATGTCTCCTGAGGCAAGAGAAACAAAAGTGAAAATAAACTATTGGGACATCATCAAAATATAAAAAGCTTCTGCACACTGAAGGAAACAACCAAACAAACTAAAAGGCAACCTACAGAATGGGAGAAGATATTTGCAAATGACATATCTGACAAAAGTTTAGTATCCAAAATAAATAAAGAAGAAAACTGAATGCCCCCCAAAATGAATAATCTAATTAACAAACGAGCAGATATACACACAATGGAATATTACTCAGCCATAAAAAATGAAACTTTGCCATTTCTAGTGATGTGGGTGGAGCTAGAGACTATTCTGCTAAGTGAAGTAAGTCAGTCAGAGAAAGACATATGCCATATGATTTCACTCCTATGTGGAAAAAAGAGAAATAGAGAGGCCAAGCAAAAAACAAACTCTTCACTACAGAGAACACACTGCTGGTGACCAGAGGGGAGATGTGTGTGTGGGGGGGAGGGGGGAGATGGGTGAAACAGGTGATGGGCATTAAGGTGAGCAGTTGAGATGAGCCCCAGGTGATTTGTGGAAATGTTGAATAACTATATTCTACACCTGACTCTAACTAGAACTTAAATAAAAACTTTTTTTTACTGTATTCATCATTTTATTTTTTTTCATTTTATTTTTTTTTAAGGTTTTATTTATTTGACACAGAGATAGAGTGTAGTAGGCAGAGCGGCAGGCAGAGGGAGAGTGAGAAGCAGGCTTCCACTGAGCAGGGAGCCCGATGTAGGGCTCAATCCCAGGACCCTGGGATCATGACCTGAGCCGAAGGCAGAGGCTTAACCCACTGAACCACCCAGGTGCCCCCATTTTATTTATTTATTTTTTAGTAAAGATTTCTTTCAATTACTTTATTCACTACCACCATAATCTAAAAAGGACTCTCCCATTCCACTGTCTTATTTAGGGAATTAACTAGTTAATTAATTAATTAATTATTTCCAATAGGAGAAACTGTTAGACCTATGAGTCTCTTGGGCTTAAGGCCATTTCCGCAATTATTTTATTATAAAAAATATTTTTTTAAATTAACATATAATGTATTATTTGCCCCAGGGGTACAGGTCTGTGAGTCATCAGGCTTACACAACTCACGGAGCACACCATAGCTCATACCCTCCCCAGTGTCCATCACCCAGCCACCCCATCCCTCCCACCCCCCTCCACTCCAGCAGCCCTCAGTTTGTTTCACGAGATTAAGAGTCTCTTATGGTTTGTCTCCCTCCCGATCCCATCTTGTTTCATTTTTCGCCCCTTAGCCCCCACAACCCCCCACCCTGCCTCTCAAATTCTTCATAAATAAAAACTTTTTTAAAAACCCCACATGCCGATAATGTTCACAAGATGGTGAGCTCCCACCTGTGCTGGAAAAAGAGGCCTTCCAGTTAGTGTCCATGTTTCATGTCTTATACCCATTCTGCCCTACACCTCGTCACCATAGAATTGACTGAACACTACCTTTTTTTAAGGAGCCTACTTTTTGAGGCCAGACTGAAATGTTTAGCATTATCTCCTATACAATGTAATCGTTCCTCTTAGGGTAACATCTGCCAGCCTGGGCTACACATTAGAAAACCCAGAGAGCTGTTAAACGACGTATAAACCTGGGCCTTATTTCCAGAAATGGTAATGCAGTTGGTCTGGGATAGGCCTGGGCATGGGTATTTTTGGAACTCTGATATGCTTCTGATATGCAGCCAAGGCTGGGAACCACTGCTTTGTACCTATGTCATCTAACTGCACTTCAAACTAACAATGAAACTCCACTTTTCTTTAAGACACTTACCTGAATTGATTAAAGTCAGAAAAGCATCACACCCTGTCTCTGGCTTTATCCTAATAAAAGTTCCAGTGGTATTAATCAATCCATCTTGTCAAACAATATAAGTATAAAATTTTTTCTCAGCCACCATCAACAGCCCAGGAGATTCCTAGCGTACTTGCAAAATTTGACCAAACGATGTCCATATCTTTTGTTCTAGACCATTCTGACTTTAGTCTGTTTAGTTTTGGGTGGTTTTTTTTTTAATGTTATATATGTGAAGGGAAGTTGCTTAGAAACAGGACTTGGTTAGTGTGTCCTTATCGATTGTGGCAAGAACCTGCACAACAAACAGTCACAGACTGTCACTGACAGAGAATGTTGTGTTCTCTGCTCATGCACCTGCGGGTGACCTGAGGATTGGCTTAGCAGCTCTGCTGACCTTCGCTGGCCCAGTTCACACAACTGGAGGTCAGCTGGCCATTGCCTCATCCGGAAGACTGAACATGACCAGGGTGACTCTGGCTCTGCCCACATTTCTCACATCCTCCAGCAGGCTAGCTCAGAGATAGTCTCATGGTGATGTCCAAGGTGTCAGAGAACAAGCCACAGACACCCTTTTCAAGACTCGGCTTGTGTCAGGCCAGCTACCGTCCCATTAGCCAAATCGAGTCAGCTGGCTGAGCCCGGCGTCGAGGTACAGGCAGTCACTCCCCTCACTTGCAGTGAGATGGCCAAGGGTGTGAAGATAGGCAGGGAGAAAGATCTAGGGCCATCTTTGTAATTCTACAACTGTTGGAAATACAGATCCCATGGGATCAAGCCCTGAAATCAAGTACTGGAACTAAAGGAAGATGGTGAAATGATGAAATAAAATATTGGAAAAACAGAACTTTTAAGCAGAAATGGGAGACCAGTCATGTAACTTTGTCAGCTTTCAATCTGCTAAATACCAGAGAATATGAAGGAAGGAATTGGCTCCTGCTTGCTACTGTTTGTCTCCAAACTAAGAGATGACTGTTAGACTCCATGGAATACGGACAAATTATAATGTATTTAAGAAAACTTGAAAAAAAAACATGTCACTGTGAGTATATTTCAAACGAAACAGTTAAACTGCATCAAAATATATCGATGAAGTCACTGAAATTATAACAGAATAAATATGTTTGAGTCAACTACTAAAAAATATCTTAATTAGGTACAACAAGCCATATCCTTAAATCTCTTAATAATTTGAAAATCAATTTTGAGATGCTTTCCTATCAAATTTCTTATTATTTGTTAACCTGATTTTAAGCAATAAAACAGATGTTTGGCAGAACGTTATTAAAATAGGGAGCCTGGAATCTTCCAATAGCTCCACACCACAGTTTCCTTGATTTTCTCAGTTCCAATTAGGTGTTCCTTTAAATGATTTCATTTATATACAAATCTAAACAGAAGTGGTTCTTAGACCTTTAATCATCCCCAAATTTGGCCTGGCTCTTGATCTGAATAAGCAGAGAAAGTTTTTAAAACTTTACAAAAATGCCTTAACTGACTGCATGATATTTAGTGAAATGATCACATTATTTTGAAGATTTAGAATACGGAAGATGAACTTATGTATATAAATGCTAAAACCTCTTTCTCTCTGGATCAGAGCAATTACAGAAACAAAGAAAGGGCTTATTAGTAACCACCACCACATAAAACACTGAAAAATAGAAATCTGTGCAAAGTTTTTAAAATTTGGCATAGCTAAGATAATAAGAAATTGCAAAGTATGCATGGTTTTTTAATGTTTAGCTATCAGTTTTTCCACATTAAGGAGTACTTTTCCATAAATGTGTTATATATATATGTGGTATTGGAACATCAGTATATATTTTAGACAAGAACATTTTTGTACTTGAAGAAAATTTAGAGGTCACCTTATTTAGCCTCAATTTACAGAACTGGAAAGTAATCCTCAAATAAGTTGAAGTGATTTGCCCAAAATCATGCAGCAATTTAACCATCATCATGATAATATCTATTACTTACGTAGTTTACAAAGTATTTTATATTCACGATGTCTATGAATTTTAATAGCAACGTTACTGAAGTGTATAGTATAGTTTTCATCTTTATTTTTTTTGATGAGTTAACCAAGGCACAGAGAGATTAAATAATTTATCCAGCATCAAAAAACTATATAAAGGGACACAACGATCCCGCCATATATGACTGTGCATTATTAAAGCACCAAAGTAGCCCAGTTGGAAATGCAAGTTAAAACCACAGTGGGATGCCACTACACACCCATTAGAATCAAAATGTCTAAACTCAAAAAAACTGACCATACCCAGTGCTGGTGATGGTGTGGAAGAAATGGAGCTCTCATACCCTGCTGGTAGGATGTGACATGGTATAGATACTTGATGTAACAGTTTGGCAATTTCTTTAGAACTTAAGCATATACCTACCATAAGACTTTTCACTTCTAGGTATTTACCCTAAAGAAGCCTATGTCCATGCAAGATCTTGTACACAAATGTTCATAGCAACCCTTTGGTAATGGCCTCAAACTAGAAACACAACAATATAGATGACTCTCAAGAGAGTTACCCTGATTTAAAGAGCCAAACAAAAAAAGAGCATGTGATTTATTATTTAATTTTAAAACTACCAAATTCAAACTAATCTTCAGGGAGAACAACAACAACAACAACAACAGATGGGGGCTGGGAGTGCTGGAAAGATGTGGAAAGAATACAAAGGCCAAGAAGAGACTTAGAAGTGATGGAAGTATCTTTTATATTGATTGTGCTAATGGTTTCACGGGTATATACAGACATGTCAAATTTAGCAAATTGTGCATTTAAAAAAATGCAGTTTACTATATGTTTCACTATGTATGTCTACCTAGATAAAACTGTTGAGAACGAAGAGTGACCCAGCTGAAAAGATTCTGAAAAATCTACTAAAGTATACCCAAACTTGCTAGATCACGCTGATCTGAAGTGCATCTTTCTACTTTTTTTCACTGAAATATACACGGTAATCATCAAAAAGTACACAGATATACAAAACAAATGACAATAGCTTTGTCACACCTTTATGCTTTTTAAGATGATTGCAATTAGTTTTATGCTTTTTCTAACTCATAGTGCTATAAATTCTAAAAATAAGAAGTTAGTTATGTGTTTTGTCATTTGTTTAAATAAGAGCAAAAATCCAATCAGAGAAGCACACTTAACCCATGCTGCTGGGAGTGCAAGGGAAAACAATCTTTTGGGGACAAAATTTGGCATAGATGTAGCAAGGACCTTAAAAACCAACTTAGTCTTTGGTCAGATAATTACATATCTGGCAGTTTAACTTAAGAAAATGATCTCAAAACAAAATGATTTATGCAAAAATTTCTCCTCCAAGCATTATTTATAATAGCCAAAATGGGAAACAAACCTAATGTCCAAAAATAAGGGAATTCTGGAATAAATCATGTTCCATTCACTCCATGGACTATTAAATACCAATTAAGGAAATAGTTTGTAACAGTTTTTGGAGAATCACCTGAAGACTTTCTGAAAAAACAAAGCCAAATGACAAAATGTCCCTCCCCTTAAAACTAATAAAATGAGCAAAAAAAGGCTACAAACAGAAGGAAAAAAGCAATGCTCAGAGAGAAGGCTAACTTCATATAATAATGCTTGAAAAGTGGCAGTCAGGGCAAGAAAGAGACCAGTAAATTATGTCATTCGGATGAGCTCCTAACTTTCCATTCTAGAACAGTGGGAAGTGAGAGGGAGGAAGAAGGTGAGTACATGAAATCCTAAATATTCTTGTGACTCCTACTCAGTTTGGGGAGAAGCTTATTTGGGACAGAGGGAAGCAGTATGGAAGAAGAAAAGCAGCAAATTCTTGCAGAAGGGAGAACCCTTTCACCCGAGCCTGTGTCTCACCAGTAACAAAAATGGTGGCTCGCCATTCCTATTCTTTTTGACTAGAAACATAGAGGGCTCTGCAGAGCAGTCCCTTGCAAGGCACAGACAAATAGCTCAGTGATAAACAAAGATTTGCTGGAAAGCAAAGGAGAGTGGCACCTGGGGGCTCAGTTGGCTAAGCGTCCGATTCTTGATTTTGGCTCAGGTCATGATCTTGGGATTGTGAGATCGAGCTCCACATCAGGCTCTGTGCTGGGCATGGAGCCTGCTTAAGTTTCTCTCTCTCCCTCTCCCTCAGCCTCTACCCCTACTTCATGTTTTTTCTCTCTCTCTCTTTCTCTCTCTCTCAAAATAAAGAAGGGAGGATGGGAAGGAGGGAAGGAGAGAGGGAGGGAGGGAGGGAGGGAGGGAGGGAGGAAGGAAGGAAGGAAGGATGGAAGGAAGGAACCAAAGGAGAAAGAAGACACATCCATTTTTCGAGTGAGACCCTGGGGCAGAGATGTCTAAGGAGATTCCCACCACTCCTCCCCTCCCAAACCCCCAACCAAGAGTGCCTGCATCAAAACTCATGGGATTTCCCTCTCTTAAAACCCCTAAGACATAATAGCCAAAAAGTAGGAACAACCCAAACGTTCATTAACTGATAATGCAAAATGTGGCCTATCCATACAACAGAAATAACAGAAATAAAGAAACAACTCGAATAAAGAAAATGTGGTATATAAGTACAAGGTAATATTACTCAGCCTTAAGAGAGGGGAATCGTGTAATACGTGATAAAATGGATGAACTTAAGGACATTATGCTAAATTCAATAATCCAGTCACAGAAGGACAAATGTCGCATGATCCCATTTCTATGAAGAATCTAATATAATGGAACTCATAGAAATAAAGAATAGAATGGTGGATGCCAGGGGCTGGGGGAGGGGAAAATGGGAAGTTGCTAATCAATATGTATAAATTTTCGATTGTGAAAGATGAATAAGTTCTAGAGATCTGCTGTATAGCGTCATGCCTAGAGACAACAAAGCCATATTATACACTTAGAATTTCCTTAAGGCTGTAGCTCTCATATTAAGTATTCTTACCACAAATTTTTAAAAAGTACAGACAGGGGCACCTAGGTGATTCAGTCAGTTAAGTGCCCAACTCTTGATTTTGGCTCAAGTCAAAATCTCGGGGTCGGGAGATCGAACCCCATGGGGGCTCTACATTGGGGGTAGAGACTGCTCAAGCCTTTCTCTCCCCCTCTCCTTCTGCCCCTCCTCTGTCTCTCACTCTCTCAAATAAATAAATAATACATGGATAAACCTTGAAAATGTGCTAAGTGACAAAAGGTCACAAACAGTATGATGCCATGTATTTGCAAATGTCTGGAATAGGCAAATCCCCAGAAAGTAGATTGGCACTTCCCAGGAAACTAAGGGGATTGGGGAGGAAGAGTACAATGAGGAAGGATTGCTAATGGGTAGGGGGTTTCTTTCTTGGGGTAATGAAACTGTGCTGAAATTAGTGCTGATGGTTGCACAGCACTGTAAATACACCAAAAAAAAAATTTAATTGTATGCTCTAAAGCAAAGAATTTTATGGTATGTAAATTATATCTTTAAAAAAAAAACCCCACTATTATTTAAAAAAAGAAGCCAGAGAAGAGTGTGAACAGTTTCTGGGGAGAACTGGGGGAAGTGAAGGAAGTGACTCTTTGCTAAAGCGTTACAGCTTGAGTTGAGGGAACGATGTGAAGCTTAAAGAAATTACCTAAGGGGGTAAGAAATGCCACTGCCTGGATGTAATGAATCCCATTACAGGGCTTGAAATTATAGAAGAAAGATCAGGACTCATGCACTACAGATCAGAACTAGGCTTCCAAAAGCATTTGGAACACCAGCACCCTGCCCTGGAATTCTGAGGTTTCAGATAAATGAGAAGATGATTCACTCACATTCAGATGAGAGAGAATACCTCGCTAGAGCTGCAACAAAATAACATATCTAGGATACGCAATTACACTGCAGCCAAGAACAGAATGGAAAGGATCGTGCAAAGATAAAAGGTGAGCAATCGTTGCTTATAGAAAACACTACCTCCCTTTCCCAAAAAGAAAGAAAGCCCAACCCAAGCACTAGTAGAAAATCCCATAAAAACAGAAAAATGGTATGCTATAAACAACATCAAAGGCCATATCAGATGAAAAAATTAGATCTTAGAATCATGAAAATTATGACTTAAAAATGACACTATCACTACAAAGCAAGAAATAACACAAAAAAAGAATTCTGGTATAATGCTAAATAAAAAAGATACACAGGGTCACCTGGGTGGCTCACTCTGTTAAGCATCCAACTCTTGATTTTGGCTCAGGTCATGACCTCAGGACCTCGGGGAGCTAGCCTCAGGTTGGGCTCCGTACTCAGTGGGGAGCCTGCTTGTCCCTCTCCCTTTGTTCCAGCACCCCCACTCCCGGCATTCTCTCTTTTTCTCTCTCTCTCTCTCTCACAAAAAATATATATATAATTATATATATGATTACAAATACTTAATAGGATTACAAGAAAATACCCAGGTCTGATAAGGATAATTGTTTTGAGGTGTTTGTGCAATGGATCTTTTTTCCTTCTTTTCATGTTCTTGCATTTTCCAGGTTTTCTATAGTATGCCTACAATATATTTATAATGTATATCTTAAAGGATAATGGTTTCTAAATTCCACAGTTACGGACATGCTCGTGCGGGAGTCGAGTTCCATGTGCACAGTGCACAGTAGCAACAGACTTGCAGTCTAAATGGTAGGCTGAACAGACTACAGGAAGGTTTATAACTCTTCCTCCCAAAATCTCATTGAAATTTCCAAGGAGTTGAAGCGTAAAAGAAGTAAATCGCATGCGTTGTGACGAGCACTGGGTGTTATACACAACTAATGAATCATTGAATACCGTATCAAAAACTAATGAGGCGCTATATGTGGGCTAGTTGAACATAATAATAAAAAATAAATAAAAATAAAATAAAGCCATTAAGTGCTGGAAACCAAGGACTGGTATCACCAGTAAAGCAGATATTGTGAAGAGGTTTTGTAGTACAAAAGCAAATGAGGTCAGATTTATGAAGAAACCAGCACCAAGTGAGTGCCCAAAAGTCCAAGCACATATGGAAGAAGACTGCCAGAGAAGCATGTCATCATCTTCCCATCAAGAACCCTCTCAGCCACCTAGGATAGAGTCAGTAAACCCATGGGGCTAGAGAGTCATGCATTGGTAGACGAATGCCTACTTAAAACTTTGAGGATGTACTAAGCTAATGCTCCCCAGAGACTGTGGCATTTTCAGCAGAATAAAGCCTGAAAAACCATTCCCTAAATAAAGCAGAGGGACTGTAACTGTGGGCTCCTTGTGGAGCTAGAGTCTAAATATGATTATTAGGAAAAAAAAAAAAAAAGCAGAGGTAGAAAACACCACACATTTAAGAAACACCCAAATTTTCAGATTAAAAGACATCCTGGGCCAAAAAAGGCTGGGCAAAGATAGCAAAAAGGAAAGCAAGAGAGACAGTTAGACATAGCTTACTTTTCAGAAAATAGAAAAAGAGGAAAGGCTACCCAAATCATTTTATGAGGTTAGCATATCTTTAGTAACAGAGTTAGGCAAGACAATAGAGGAATAAAGAAGAAATCCATCTCACCTCTGAACACAGGTACAAAATCAAATAAACAAAGTATACAAAATAATAATCTAGAATGACAGTAAAGATGTATCCTACTAATGTCAGCATTAGAAAAACCTAGGAATGTATTCCAATTCATTAAAAGAGAAACAAGTTACATTTGTTTCTATAATTGAAATGATATTTGATAAAAATTTAAGTGTACATCATTTTTAAAAGATTTTATTTTATTTATTTGGCAGAGAGAGAGAGATCACAAGGACGCAGAGAGGCAGGCAGAGAGAGAGAGGGAAGCAGGCTCCCTGCTGAGCAGAGAGCCCAATGTGAGGCTCGATCCCAGGACCCTGAGATCACGACCTGAGCCAAAGGCAGAGGCTTAACCCACTGAGCCACCCAGGTGCCCCCAAGTGTACGTAATTTTTAAAGACCTAGCAAACCAAGAGTAGAAGGTAGAAAAAATAATTTCCTATTTTATCAGAAAATAGACGAGGAGACTATTAGAAAATACTCTATTTCTAATAGACTCTTAGAAAATAGTCTCCTCGTCAGTCATCCTTATTTCTTCCTTCCTTAAAGAACCACCACCTTTATTCACTCTTCTCTGATGGCAATTGTGATGGTTTTGAAATATGTCCACAATTTTTTTGATACTGGTTTCTGCAAAAGCCTAGTAGTAACTCACTTCTGATGAATAGAAAAAAGTAGAAGTGAATGTGTGTGACTTGAGGAACTAGGTCACTAAAGGCCATGCAGCTTCCTCCTTGCTCTGTCTTGTAGTCCTTGCTCTCGAGGAACTTAGCTGCCCAGTCAGGAGCAGCCCTGCAGACAGGTTCAGATGAAGCCCCCAACCACCATCCAGCAAGGGACTGACGCCCCCGCCAAAGCCAATCAGGAACTGAGCTCCCCTCACCGCCAACAGCCATGTTGCTGAGCCTTGGGAGAAGATCCTCCAGCCCTAGTCAAGCCTTCAGATGACTGCCACCCAGTCTGACAACTTTACTGTAGACTCGTGAAAGACATTCAACCACCACCACTATTGGGCTGAGCCATTCCCAGATTCCAACTCTCACAAACTGTGTGAGATAAGAAATGTGTGTTGTTTTAAGCTGCCATTTTCAGGGGGTAACTTGTTATCCAGCAATACAGAACTAAAGCAATCAGTCTTGCAGGAAGCGTAGGCTTCTCCCCAGCCCACAGGGTAAGTCTTCACTGAAGCAAGCTAATCATGGCGATCTCATTATCTATGACTCCATATTGAACAGGGAGACGTTAGCATAACTATGCCATAGAGGTCTGGCAAGGTTTTCTCCCTTTGAAAAAGTCACCCATATTCCCATTTCCACCTCAAAATGTTATTGTCTCAAATGACACCTGATACTGTGGCAACAGTTTCAAGATCTTGAGAAAAGGCAGGAATTCCTCCATGTGTGTAGGAACATGGCGCGCTGAACACTGAAGTAAAAAGAAGAAGCACCCAGGCCCCTAATGGATTTGTGAGGTTACGCAGCGCTGGAGTTCCCTGAAGTCCTGAAGTTCTTAAGGGGGGTAACAAATACCTTTAATGTTTAAGCCGTACCTAATTAGGCTTCCCATCACTTGCAGCTGAGAACATCCTAACTGATTAAAAAAAAAAACCTCTTGTATTAGTCAACTGGCACTTTCATAACAAATACTATAGACTGGGTGGCAAACAAGGGAAATCTGTTTCTCACAGTTTTTGAGGGTAAAAGTCAGGGATCTGGGGGTGAAGCAAGTTCACGGTGTAATGAGGATCTTGAAGTTCGCAGATGCCCATCTTCTCACCGTGTCCCCACACAGCAGAGAGAAGGGTAGGGGCAAGAAAGAGGGACAGAGAGAGAGAGAGCTTATGCTCTTCCTTTTCTTATTTACTTTTTTTTTTAAGATTATATTTATTTATTTGACAGAGAGGAGAGAGATCACAAGTAGGAAGAGGGACAGGCAGAGAGAGAGGAGGAAGCAGGCTCCCTGCTGAGCAGAGAGCCCGATGCGGGGCTCGATCCCAGGACCCTGAGATCATGACCTGAGCCGAAGGCAGAGGCTTTAACACACTGAGCCACTCAGGCGCCCCGCTCTTCCTTTTCTTGTAAGGATACTAATCTTATTGTGGGAACCTCACACTTTCGACATCTTCTAAACCTAATTACCTCCCAAAGGCCCTATCTCCAAACGCCATTATCTTGGAGGTTAGGGCTTCAACACACAAATGGGGCAGGGGGCGCCACAAATATCCAGTCCATACTAACTCCTTTAATTCGATAAAGGATATCAGTCAAAAACACAGAGTATGTATCACATTCATTGGCAAACTGTAGAAACAATCCCACTAAAGAGCAAGACAAAGATGAGTGATATATCACCGTTCCATTCGATATCTGATCAGAAGTCTGAGTAAATGGAAGGAGAAAAAAATTATATAAGAACTTGAAAGGAAGTGTGTAAATGTCCTTTTTTTGATGAATTCTATGATTGTATAAAAATCCATGGGGCACCTGGGAGGCTCAGAGCAAAGTGTTTCATGCGTGTTTCAATTGGTAGGAAACTGGGTGCATATTTATCACTGCCTTCAGCCGGGATCATGATCTCAGAGTCCTGGGATCAAGCCCCAGGTCAGGCTCCCTGCTCAGCAGGAAGTCAGCTTCTCCCTCTCCCTCTGCCCCTCCCCCAACTTGTGCATACCCACTCTATCTCTCTCTTTCAAATGAATAAATATTTTTTTTAATCCAGGGGAATTTTGGAAAAAAAATTATCTATTTTTGATGCAGTTGTAAACTAGTAAAGGTTTTTGGAAAATAGCATCTATGAAAAATTTAAAAGCACAAAGTGTAATCAAGTATATCATTTCCAGGAATCTTTCCCACAGAAAATTTTCTAAGTGAGTAAAAATGTATTTCTACATAGTTGTTTTTTCAAAATTGTTTATAATATAAATTTAATTAGAAGTAACAATCTTCTACAAATCAATGCCCAATTGATAGAGGAATGGTTAAATAAATTCTAGTATATACAGTACTATATAATTGTTTAGAACAGTGAATTAAATTACATAAACCGACATGGAAACAATGTCAATAAAAAGTAGGGGGAGAAAACTTGTTAAAAGTCTATTAATGGGGGCGCCTGGGTGGCTCAGTAAGTTAAGCATCTGTCTTTGGCTCAGGTCATGATCCTAGGGTTCTGGGATCGAGCACTGCTCCCGGCTCCTGCCTCAGTGGGGAGTCTGCTTCTCCCTCTTGTTTTGCCCCTCACCTTGCTCGTATACATGCATATGTGTATTCTCTCTCTCTCTCTCTCTCTCCCTCTCACCTCCATGATGTGATTCATGTCTGAAGCTACTCAAATTATGGTCCAGTGAGGAAAACTTCAACAAGAAAATCTCGTTTGAACGTTACAAGAGTCTACTTGTTTTGGACTCTCCATTCTTATTCCCCAAGGGCCTCTCATCCCTGGTCTAATTCTGCAGGATTCTCTTTTTTTCAGGCAGCTCGCTTTCATGTCAGTATCAGCCTTATTAGTGGATGGTCCCAAGTTTGGTCCTATATGAAAAGAGGAAGACTGGGAGGCACATAGGGGTCAACTGGTCCATAGACAATCTCAAGCAGGAAGGTATTTGCCACTTTCTCCAGTAGGGTAGGGGACAGTCCTTTACTAGACCCTGGCTCTGCTCCCTGGGAATAATGCCCCTGTCCATTGTCCTCCATGGGCATGCTCTGCCTCAAGCATGACCTTTCTTTCCCACCCTTCTGGGCCACATCTAAAATTGCATCACAGAATACGAGCAGCTCTCTGACCTACTTGCTACCTGCAGAAAGTTGGGAGCCCAGAGCTCTTTTATCCATCTCAAGGTCAATCTCTTCGTCTAGCACGGTGGCGCGTTTGCAAACACAGTTCTCAAAAACCTGTTGGATTTTTGATGCAGTTAATGACAGCCAATCCATGTGCCAAAACCCACACTGTAGTTTTTGGGAGGCTTGTCTCTCTCTAGGCTTAATTACAAGTACTTTGGGTTCATAACCACTTTCCTCAAAGTCATTTTGTCCAGGTGAAAGGATCTACCGCCAGACATGGACTTAAGGTTCGTCTTAACGAGGCAGTGCCTGGATTTTGTCATTTGCAAGAGGCTATTTTGGTAGGTCTTTCAAATACAAGGCATTTTCCAGGATTATTTTCACTGAATGGAAATGAGAAACAATTTTATGTATCAACCCTACAGCTTCTGGAATTTCTAGGTTCTCTACACTCCCCTCTCAATTTTGCCTACACACTGGCCAATTTTCCTGAGCTCATCACTTTCTTGTTGTACCTTTTCATATGTCACAAACTGTAGCCTGTTCACATTATCATCGTTCTTATCTGTCCACTGCCACAGGTTTGCTAGGTGCTTTTTTTTTCCCTTCGTGCTATTGAAAGCAACAGTCTCGCCAATGTTTGGCTGCCACATAAACAGGTTGCCTTTTTTCCAGCCTCCTATAACATTCCACCTTCTGTAGCGAGAAAGTGCTTCAGAGCCACAAGACACAATCTTGGCTCTATAATGGCAGAACAGTGGAAGAGCGAAAAATTGGGAAGAATAATCCAATTTGCCCCACAGATAGAGATCAACACATATTTGTGAATTTGTTCAAATACTCATAAAAACAACAAAACTCAAGGAAGCGGCATTAACAATGTGATGACATTTTTCTTGTTTCTACCAAATCACAGCTCAAATGTTAATACTGCTACGATGCCTGTTCTTAAAAATATGACTTTACCACCACATGCCGGATGGTGACTCAAATCTCTTCGCCCCATTCTGAATGTGAAGTCTTGCAAAGTCATTCATTTCGTACAGTCTGAGGTCTTTTGGCCTCTACTTGGTAGACCCGTGTCATTTACGTATCAAGTCTGACTTTGTGCCTTTCGCCTTAATCTACCTCAATTAAGGTAGCAATGAGATACGGTGTGACTCTTTGGTTATAATGATTTGATTATAAGATGATCCTTCTGATGATCTAGAACACGCTCCTGTGTTCCCGTCAGTGTCAGCCAATCGTTAATAATGAGTTGGGCCAGGAATCCCCAAGGCCAATTACCTGGGCCCATTACTACTTATGGCAAGCTCCCATAGACATTTTCCCTGACCAGAGCCAATGGTGTGGCTACACCAGCCCCTGTGTTCTTATAATTGCAAGACACACCTCAGTAACAACCATAGGGGACTTTGGGGGTCCTGGACTATACACAGCATATCCAAGGTCATAGGTAGAAAGGGAGGGAATGTGGACCTGGGAATTTGACTTTATTGGTGTTCAAGTGTGGGTCCCTAGTGTCTTGGGTTCTCTCTTTATTGGTGAATTTAGAACATAAGGGCAGGAATTGGGGTATAGGAAGGAAAAAGCAGGGTGACTCAAGCAGTCAGTTATGTAGGTAACGCAGGGCTTTCTGAAAAGGGACCCTCACAGGTGGGGGCAACCTCACTCCTTACCTTAGTTGTTTAGCTAGTAGCTGTGTCATACAGCTGGCAATATGTTTATTCGAGATGGACATATTTGAAATGGATCCCTCAGCAATCAAAAGCTTAATGTCAGGCACTCACATAACAATCAAAAAAGCTTAACGTCAGGATATCGTGTTAAACGTTTTCATGTTATTTTTGGTAGGAAAACACAAGCATTTTTCAATCTCAGCACTCACGTAGGACTGAGAATATGGTCTGCAGATCCCCAAGCCGAGAACACTGATCTGAAGGGTTATGGGGGTTTTAAATGACATGACATTATTTAAAGAGCTTAACACAATACTGAGTAAGTGCTCAGTAATTTTCAGTTTCCTTCCCTTCCCTTTTCACTTTATAGATTAAACTTTCATAGTCCACTGTGAGCATTAATTTGTTCAGCTCTGCCTTCAGGTGGAACATCTGCATAAATCTAGCTTTGTGAATATTTTTAAACTGAAAGATTTTCCATCTGTTTTGGAGTTATAGCAGTCCACATTATCCTCACTTGAGCTCTTAATGATATATGTGTGTGATGGAAACAAGACGTTCTAATGTGTTAGTATTCATTGCCTCCCCATTCCTCTCTTTGCAGATTCTACCCTTCCCCCACCACCTTAAGCAGGTCTTTCTTCGCCAGTCTCGGTCTTGGTGTTTTTGTAATGCAAAATTAGAAGATAGGGAGAGCAATTGGGCCAGAGCTGCATGAAGAAAAGGGAAAGGATATTTGCTTTCTGGGTCAGCCCTGGGTTCTTTCTTGTGGAGAATCCAGGTAATGAGCAAAGCAGAAATGAAACCATAAAAAGAAATGCAATTCTAAATTGATCTAAATAAGAAAGAGCTTGAGGTGGAGACAGGAGGAAGAAGACAGAAAAGCCATAAAAGGTGGATGTTGGGAAATGGGGGATTGTAAGAAGACTCTGGAACAAATATGGAGTACGAAAGAAGCGTGGAGGAGAGATGATACTTTTTTTCCCAAATACTTTTATGTTTTCAGTGTTCCAAGATTCATTGTTCATGCACCACACCCAGTGCTCCATGCAATACGTGCCCTCCTCAATACCCGCCACCAGGCTCGCCCAACCCCCACCCCTCCCCTCCAAAACCCTCAGTTTGTTGCTCAGAGTCCACAGTCTCTCCTGGTTCATCTCCCCCTCTGATTTCCCCCCATTCACCCTTCCTTTCCTTCTCACAATGTCCTCCATGTTTTTGCTTATGCTCCACACGTAAGTGAAACCATATGATAAGTATTGTTGTGGGTTATGGCACAGATCTCCTTAACAGTTCTTGGGAAATGCACATAAAATATTAAAATGTCCTTTAATTTATGTTGGGCTGCTGAAGTATATATTTCTTCAAATGGAATGCTCTGCTTAAGTTGATTCATCGGAACCCCACATACACACACATATACACACTTTATATTTGGATCATACACAGTCCTTCCTAATTAAACAGCCAGCATCCAGATTACATATTCTCTTTAAACTCAGCCTGGGTCTGTACCTGAGTTTTTGTTCACAACCCAGGCCACCACCTCCTTCAAGACTGTGTGAGAGAGAAATACGCTTCTTTTATATTTGAACCAATGATTTATAGAAGTATCTGTTATTACAGCTTGGCATATACCATAATCAATACATGTAGAATATGTTGCTTTCAGTTTAAGGAATTATTGATTAATGTAATATAACTTTTATATACCACTCTCTGCATTATGCAAACAATCCAATGTAGTAAACAAGTTCAATCATCAAAGGAGTGCCATTCACTGGTATAAAAATTCATCTCTTCCTGTACAATTATGTTGTAATTGATTAAAATAAAGTTCAGATTTACAAAACTAGAGTAAACAATTGTAGCAAGCCAACTGATAGCTATAAATTCTTATATTCACTTATTTATTAAAAATGTTGAATGGTTTCCAGTTTCAGTCAAGCTCTTAGAGAGCTTGGAAGTCATCCTCCTATCCACCCAAAAAAAGCTGAATGAACTGAAATCAATAACAATTCTGGGATCCATTAGAGAACTGAGGTCACCGGGCAAACCTCTGCCCCCAAAATTATAGAGACAGGTAAATCCCACCAGGAAAAACCTCCTAGAAACCTAACAGTGGGGATAAGAAACCTAAATTGTAATTGACAATTTGCTGGAAGCTTGAGAATTAAAAACCCCAGAGTGGGATCTGGCCTTAGGAAGGTGGAAGCTTCACTTTTATGAGCTTTACCTCCAAGAGCCCTACCAGGTTCTCATAGCAAATACCAGAGAAAATTCCCTTCTTGCATCTTGCGGAGAAACCTAAAAAATATTGAACGTTTACTATGCAATGTACCAGGCAATGGATTTGTTGGAGTTACAGTGGTGTTAACAAAAACTCTCCCTTTATGGAGCCTTTTTTCTTTTTTAATGTATTTATTTGAGAGAGAGAGTACGCAAGCAAGGGAAAGGGCTGATGGGGAGGGAGAGGGAGAGAATCTCAAGCAAATTCTGTGCTGAGTGCGGAGCCTTCGCAGGGCTTGACCTCACGACCCTGAGATCCTGACCTGAGCTGAAACCAAGAGCAGAAGCTCAGCCAACTGAGCCATCCAGGTGCCCCTCCCTTTGTGGAGCTTACACGCTAGTGAAGAAATAGGACAATAAACAACATAATTGCAATTAGTGATAAGTGGTATCAGGAAAATAAGGTAAAGCAAGTTCTGGAAAGTAATAGTAGGTATTAGTAGTAGGTAGGAGGAAGGTAATAGTTATTTCAGATACGGTGGTCAGGGAAGATCTCCCCAAAGAGGCAGCATCTGAGCTGAGGACTGAACAGATTAGAAGCTCATTTTGTAAAAGCAGAGCGATCCGTATTCGGTCCACTCACATTTTTCTTCCTCACATTCTAGACATGCATGGACACCAAAGATCCCAGAGAGAAGCTGACAGCAACAGTCTGACCTCTAATGTATCTGTAAGGTCAACTGGTTGATCTCTGATGCCTAAGATTATTACAGGGAAATGTTTGATGAGGAAAAGAAAGCCATCAAATTCCTGGATGAAGCACGCTATAGGTCTCATAGCGTGAGACCTATAACCTAACAATCTTTTTGAAAAGACCATCTGAATTTTGTGAACTATTTGTTGAGATTGCTTTTCATGGGCTGATTAATTCGTTACAGTGCACTATGACAATGCTCTTTATTAAATAAAATGTTCTGTGATTGGTTAATACAGCTCCCATTTATTTAAATCATATAACTTTATTTCTATTGCTAATCAAATACACTATTTCCAGCTGGTGAAGTATAGTGTCTATAGCAATTTTTATTTCAGAAATTGGGCTTTCTTTTTTTTTCTTTTTTAAAATTTATTTATTTGACAGAGAGAGCAAGAGAGGGAACACAAGAAGAGAGAGTAGGAGAGGGAGAAGCAGGGTCCCCACTGAGCAAGGAGCCCAATGCAGGGCTCGATCCCAGGATTCTGGGATCATAACCTGAGTCGAAGGCAGATGCTTAATGACTGAGCCACCCAGGCGCCCCGTCAGAAACTGGGCTTTCAATCAGGCCCATTTGTGCCTATTTTAACATCGTTTCTACTGAAAGGTCAGATTCAAATGATACCAAATTGTATCACTTGGACAAACAGAGCTGTTTCCAGAAAAAGCTGGATTCTGTATACAATAATTTCAAAACCTGAAAACAATGGTTTTTACACTCTTTCTGAGCAGTGCAAGTTCTATGTGTAAAACATAAATTCAGGGCTGTGCTCAGTGAAGTGCAATGAGAGATGAGCACCCGCCTTCCCTACTCCCATTTATCCGTAAAGTAATACACTCGTTTCTTATACAGTTGTTTCCATCCCAAAACCAGAGGAGAGGGTACTGAAAAGCCCAGAGTAACGGTTTACAAACTGTGCCCCCAGAAATCGCTCTGTGGAGTTGCCTGGGGAGGTGGGCAGAAAGCAGAGAGAAAAGGAGAGGCACAGAGGCTGACACTGAAGGTGACTGCAGGACTTCAGGCCCCTCTTGGCCAAGAGAGACAGGCTATGTTGTGACAGCCTGTGATCTCCATGGCAGCATACCACAGATGCTTATTTCTCTCCCCACAAACACCGATGTAGGGCAAAAGGGCTTCTCTTCCAACTGGGAAGTCCAGGGTCCAGCTGCCATCACGGTGTGAGGCGACCCTACCAATGTATGGACCCTACTGTTGCTGCAATGGGAAGAAAGAAATGGAGGGTCCACAGGGCTTTCAGGGCCAGCAAAGTGACACGTTTCGTCGGCAGGAATGCCATCACGTGGTCTCAACCTAACTTCAAAGGAATCTGGAAGACAGAAGGAAGCACCTGGGATATACGAGGAGCGCAAACTATTTCTACCACAGGCCCTGTCGCTGCTTTGATGAAAGCAGCTATTTATTTATTTACTCCTGTATAATGTTTCCAAGGGATATTTTACCTGAAGAACACGTTTTCTGGCTAAAAATATATATGAAGGCGCTGATCCAAAAAATAAAAATGACTATTTCAAATCTAAGATTGCCTCATTCTGGTATGCTTCTGAGAACAGAAAATTTTTAGGGTTTGACCAAGTTCAAGAAGACTGTTGATAGATTGAGGTGTTGACCTGTCAGAATCAACAAAAAAGGACATCATCTCGTGTGGAGGTTGAGCTTCCATTCTGGAACAGTAGTTCGAGAACGGGACATAAAGCATTGGTGCCCACCACTCGTTCCATCCTTTTCCTAGTTGGCCTCCTCAGGCTGCCGAGACTAGAGACTTAAGACCCATGCTTTCCAGACTACCTTGCCGCTGGGATTCTGAATGCGATCTAGATTTGACAAGTCACATGCACTCGGCGTGGGGGTGGGCGTTTGGAAGTAAGGGGGAAGCCTTGCCTCAGCAGTTTTGCCATTTCTTCCGGTAGGCCTCCTCTCAGAGACAGTTGAGGTTTATCATGCCTTCCTCAGCAGATGCTGCAAGTGTCCACACATAAGTTGGAGCTAATAGCTCCCCAATCCGGGACGGGATGGAAGCTCTTTTGGTGGTCCTGCTTTGCAGTGAACTTAAGAGAGTGGTTTCTTAAAAATCTATCCAGAATTTACTTATTGAGTTCCTCTCCTGCCCACTCTTCAGCTCTTAATGATTTTCTATGTCATTTAATTCCTTCCTGACTAAACCAGCTAGAGTAGATTCTATTTCCATCAATTAGGTCTTGATTGATACAAGACTCAAATGTGGAACAATTATAAATCTTGTCTTGATGAAATAAAAGACAGTACCATGTGGGGACATTTTAGTAACTTACTCAAATGGTTTCCCCAATGTCCTGTACTAGGATAAGTGCAATTCTCACTCAAACCCTATTTTCCAAACATTTTGTAGGCACTACTGGGTTTTATAAATGAGCTAAAAATTGGGGCTCCTGGGTGGCTCAGATAGTTAAGTATCTGCCTTTGGCTCAGGTTATGATGTCCAGGTCCTGGGTTCAAGCCCCATGTAGGGCTCCCAGCTCTGTGGGGTATCTGCCTCTCCCCCTTTGCCTCTGCCTCTGCCCCTCTGCCTCTCCCGCTCAAATTCTCCCCCTCTTCTTTGCACCATTGCCTCTCCCCTCCCCCTCTGCTCCTGCTCTCTCTCTAATAAAATCTTAAATAAATAAATAAATGAGCTAAAAATTGAATAAGGATCCTAAAGAAAGGTAACAGAAGCTGCAGGTTATCCTTTTTTTTTTCATAGCAGGAATTGGCTAACATTTTCTATAAATGGCCGGACAGAAAATATTTTAGGTTTTGTGGCCCAAATGCTCTCTTTCACAACTACTCAGCTCTAGTTGTAGTGTGAAAGCAACAGACGTTATGTAAATGAATAGGTGTGGTTATGGCCTAATAAGCCTTTATTTACAACAATAGGCGGCAGCCAGATTTGGCTGGCAGGTCAAATCTCTTGCCTCTTCCACAGTAATAGTATCCTAAATTTTATAGATGGGCACCACGGCCACTTGGAATGAAGACTGCATTTCTCAGCCTTGCTTGCAGCTGAGTGTGACCATGTGATTAAATGTGATGTAAGGCCTACAAAAAGTAGTGTGGGGGTGGAAGAAGCTTGCATTTCTGTCTCCTGTCCTCCCTTTCTGCTGACTAGAATGTGGTCGCAATGGCTGAAAACTCCAGCAGCCACCTTGGATGAGATAATCATCTCAGTACAGAAAGGCATGCCTTAGAGAAGTCACAAGACAGAAGGTGACTAGATCCTTGACACCTTGGAATGTCAGGCAGACGCTTGGATATATAAGAAAGAGGTAAACTATTACCTGGTTTAAACCACTTTGATTTGGGTTTTTGTTTCTGTTAATCACAAATAATCCTAACAGATCAAGCAAGAATTCAGAAAGCACAGTAAGTACATAAGGAGCTGCTCAATAAATGATTTTTACTGAAATAATAAATGACTATGAATTGAAGTCGGCACCACATGAAATGAGGCTATCAGGGGTTGGCTCAAATGATCTAAATGTCAACTTTTTTTTTTTTTTTGAGAAAGAGAGAGTGAGCTCAAGCACAAGAGGTGGGAGTTGGGGGGGAGATGGGCTGGGCAGAGGGAGAGAGAGAGACTCTAAGCAGACTCCACGCTCAGGGTGGAACCCAACACGGGGCTCAGTCACAACCCAAAGATCATGACCTGAGCCAAAATCAAGAGTCAGGTGCTCAACCAACTGAGCCACCCAGGCACCCCGATCTAAATGTTAACTCTAATTACAAAATGTAAAAATGTACTTGGTTTATGGTATTTGCAATACCACATTTCTATATATGAACTTTCTTTGTAGAAAGTAATTTCATATATTCATGATATGAAATAGAGAAAAATCAATTTCATCAAAAGGGAGTAAAACAAGTCTAAATCTAGTTATAAAGCGTGAATTAAAAATTCATAACTAGGGGCGCCTGGATAGCTCAGTAGGCTAAAGCCTCTGTCTTCCACTCAGGTCATTATCTCAGGGTCCTGGGATTGAGCCCCACATAGGGCTCTCTGCAGCAGGGAGCCTGCTTTCCCCTCTCTCTCTCTCTGCCTGCCTCTCTGCCTACTTGTGATCTCTCTCTCTCTCTGTCAAATGAATAAATAAAATCGTTTAAAAAATAATTTAAAAAATTCATAACTAAAACGCTCACCAGTTACAGAATAAGGCATAATTATATATAATACTCATACTTATATCACAGTTTATTCACTGTGCTACAGAAATAGCTTTCTGTATTCTGTAAAAATGTTTAGTTTTTAGAAACATTTCTCTATACCAATAATACCATTAAAATAGTTTTCCCATCTCTATCCATCTCCCCACTGCTCCCTATAAAGAGAATATCTCATTGGGTACTATTTGTCTTTCTAAGAAAAAAAATTCTGAAGTAAGCTCTAGCTAAACTCTTTACAATCTTGCTATTCAATGTGTGGTCCTTAAAAAACAAAACAAAACAAAAGCAAACAAACAAAAAAGCAAAAATAGAATACAGAAAATCAACTGGTGGTTGCCAGAGGAGAGGGCAGTGGGGGATGGGCAAAATGGGTGAAGGAGAGTGGGAGCTATAGGCTTCCAGTTATGGAATGAATAAATCACAGGGATGAAAGTTACAGCATAGGGAATATAGTCAGTGGTGTTTAATAGTGTTGTATGGTGACAGACGGTAGTTACTCTTGCAGTGAGCCTGGGATAACATACGGAGTCACAGAATCACTATGTTGTACTCCTAAAACTAAGGTAACATTGTGTATCAACTATACTTCAATTAAGCAAGCAAGCAAGCAAAAGTATGGTCCTTGGACCATTAGCACTACCTAGGAACTAGTTAGGAATGCAGAATCTTGGGCCACACTGCATCATAAGCTGATTTTTAATAAGATCGCCCAGGTGACTTTGTATGCATGTTCAAATTTATAATACTGCTTTTTAATCCCTCTTCACTGACATCCAGTAGCAAATATCTTTTAATTTCTGTTAGCTCTTTCAATCTCAGAAAAACAAAACAAAACAAAAACAAAACACCAACAACCTTTCTGTATTCCTAAACTACCCCCCCGCCCCCAACATAATAACTCAGGTCAAATATCAGGAAGCGAGAAAAAGAACTAAAATTAAAATATGTATCTTATAGGATCAGATTCTTTCCCTTTTGTGATCTCAAAGCACTTCTTTAAAGCACCTAGGATTAGGCTTATCTCAGGTCTTGAGGATGAAGAATGAGATTTTAGCCATAAATCCTTAACAATGAGATGCCATATCTGTACAGCTATTTGGAGATCCTACAGTCTATTAAACTTGGATAAATAAAACTTGTGCTTTTATTTCTTGAAACATCAATTTATTAAGAGCCTGATACAAAGGCTATTATATAATACTACTCTCACTCCAAATAGTTCAATTTCATCATACTATAAGTGAAAGAATATAAAAACTTGTATTTTTTCTTTTTATGCTGGTTAACACACCCAAATGTGTGCTTTAGGGATTTGGAGGAGAGCACAGATGTAACCAAAGGTTTAAAAGTACAAACTTGGGAGAAAAGTTGAAAGCTTCTAGAATTAGAATACTTAAAGGAAACTGAAAAATAATATTCTAACCTTTGTCAAAGAATGGTTTCTTGCTGGTCACTATCTCTAGCATCAACCAGAAAAAAAACTAGTTCCATATAAAAGATGAGAGTTTCAGGTAAGGCATAAAATTAATAATGGAATATCTCTTTCTTTGAGGGTATTTAAAAATATATTGGGTAGAATCCCATTGTGATCTAATTGTGGCCTGGCCTAGATGTGGAAAGATAGATTCTATGACTCCTCAGGTTCTTTTTCAACTTAACATCCGTTGAATAGTCTCCGTATAAATAAAATTCCGTAGTGAAAATCAACTCAAGCACCTTGTACCTTCTGCCATTCCATTTTCTAAGCTTTGGCTGAAATACTCAGAAATACTGGCAGCTATATTACCTCTTCTGAAGAAGAAATAAGTTTAAGATTCTTGATCCTTTTCATACCGGTTGTTTTTAAGACTTTGAATGCATTCCTGATGCTTCTTTGAATTCATATTCTTATGTACGTAATAAGTTCTTTTCCTTTCAGTTTGACATATCAATTCATGTCTGAATTAAAGGCCTTATTAAATGTCTCAGTCAAGAACAGGAAGATCCATTAGAGATCTGTTGCTCAATACCATGCGGTCTCTATACAGCAACTTTAGGGTGACCAACCACCCCGTTTTCCTGGGACTGGAGAGACTTTCAGTGCTGAAGTCAAGACTGTTGGTAACTCTATAATTTAATAATACATCCTTCTGCGTGTGTGTGTGTGTGTGTGTGTGTGCCCGCACGTGCTTAGGCGCCTACTCATACGTACCTGCCCATACACATTTATAGTTTTCATGTTCTTCTGGATTTAATGTCACTTTAGAAGACAGAATAACAAGCAAATAAATACAAGCCTCTTTTCAACGTACGGGCTATGGAATGAACTGTGCCATTAAGCCAATAGTTAGCTTTTAAAAGGGTAAGAAAAAAATCTGCAGATCAGTATCTGTATTGAAAAAAAAAAAGAAAGAAAGAAAGAAAGAAAGAAAGAAAGAAAGAAAGAAAGAAAGAAAAATTCCCCAAATAGAGACATCTTGACGATGGTACAAGTGAACAGTTACTGAAATGGTGCTTCCCTTTTGGCCTTGGTAAATCCATTTTTCCAAGAGTAAATTCATTTTCATCTTGCAAGGCTGACAGACTGAACTTCACACACTGCAATGGGTGGAGGGCACACTTTGAGCCAGGTGGCTCGTCATGTGTAATGAAAGGGATTTTCACCATCTTGTCAATCTCATTTTTTCAAAATATTCTTAAAATGGTAGAACTGGCTGTATCTGTTTCTTTTAAATCGCGCAGCAGTATAAAGCAACTGATGCCGAATTACTCAACTTGAAATTTTTAGACTAAAAAATGTCGCGACGGTATAGGAACATTGAATCAATGAAAATCCACGAATCAAAAATGATACTTAAAAAAGAAGAAGCTCTCTCCTCCCCCCCAGATGTCATCATTTGAGGCAGTTATTAGTTTTTCCTTTGAAAACATGTATCTAATAGGGAATGTTAAATATTTATTCCACCACTCCAGTTAGACTATGTTACAGAGTAACCAAAACAAAACAAAACAACCCCACTTGATGAGGAAAAGCTTTATCTCATAGAAAAATGTCACCGACTAAGAGAAAAGGAAGGACTGAATTAGATTTTAATCATTGTTGATCCCTAATGAAATTATTGACCCAGGCAAGGATTGTCAAGTAGTGTTAAAAGCATTAAGTGCATGATTTATGGGGAATCTGACTTTCGCAGAGGGCCAAAGTAATACCACAAAGATCTCTTTCTAGTCGCAGGAGAAAAACATAAGTGTACGGATTTTCATCACCCGAATCCGGTGTGCAAATTTAGCCCCATGAATGGTGGAGCCATCAAATCTCCTGATGTGAAACAATAAACTACAAACTGTCACCTATGGCATCTCCTAGCCAAAATGTTTAACATGAACCCAGTAAAAGTTTAGACCTAACTTTCCACATACGAAAATAGTGTGGATGGCGGAAGTTCAATGATAGCACCAGAAGGCACCCAGACAAAATTAAGATGAATCATTCTGTTAAGATCCTTAGTCTGGTCTATTCAACAAGTCAGTGCATAATGGGGAAAAAGTTAAGGATGATGCTAGAGCAAAAGAAATCTGAAAGCCATAAAAATAAAGATTCGATATGTAGGACTCACTGGCTCTAAAGGGTATTATGAGGATAATTGAGAAATCTGATTGGGGATAGACTATTAGATAAGATGAAAATTTTGACTCATAAAGGGAAAGATCATTAGAAAACCAGGATGCAAAACAACTTGCAAAGTATCATCTCATTTTAATAAAAATACATCCATAAATAAAAAGTATCTGAAAGCAAATCAAAAAGATATTAAAAATAATCCCCACTAGTAGGAATATAGAGCTTTCCTTAATTTTTGCTTCTTTAATTTTCTAGCTTTCTCAAGGTATTTATACAGCGTTTGGAACAATAAGACATTTCTTTATTAAAAAACTATAAGAATTACGCATCGAGGGTTAGAGTGTTGTGATTTAATACCACAATTCAAGTGTTGTGATAACAATTTACAGCCTTTAGAGTTTTAGACTGTTCTGGTACCTAGCACTGATTACTGCAATCACGTCCAATGCCTTTAAACAGAGAACTTTTAATCCCAGGTAAGGACTATTGGTGAAGATTTGCTTGTCCTCCTTTTGTTTATTGCTAATAATATGGCTTCTAAACATAAGACAGTGATTCTGTTTTAAAGGAAGGAAAGAATTAAGAAAAAAAAACCAGAAAGGCAATGAAAGGAAATTTGTGAAGAGGGGAACGGGGAAGGACAGATGTGAGAAATGAAAGAGGAAGCACATGGTATCTATTTTCAAGTACTATGATACACACATGACTGCAGCCTCATCGGCAGTCCCAAACACTCCACCTCCTAACTTTTGTCTTCCCAGGTCCAAGCACAGCCGTTTTAGCCCTACAAACAATCTCAACTACCTACCCACTCACCTCCTTCTCCCTAGACTGAGAGTAAAGGACTGATTTTTGAAACCACCGAATCTCAAGAATCTAGCACAACCCCTGGAATAGAATGGATGCGTATATATCAATTCATGCAGAAGAAGCGCTCCAAGAAAACACAAGCTAATATTTATAATATTAAAAAAGTGCCCTATAGCCACTAATACTACATCTCTATATGTCACAGAAATTAAAGAAACACATTCTGAAGTTGATGATATCCAAAACAACCAGACGGAGAATTCCTGCCAAGAAGGTTGTAGATGTCAGGAAATCAATGCTCCACACGATCTGTGTGGATCTGTGCACGATCCACACGATCCACACGATCTGCCGATGATTTCAGATATCGTAGCCTCTGTTCTGTTTGCAGATTTCAGATTGCAGAGGAGACCTTCAGTGGGAGGGAGGTCTGCTTGCTGGGTGTGTGGCACGTAGCCCCCAGGCACCCTCCAGTATCTCTTCTATCTTACTGAGAAGCCAGAGTCGAGTCCTAATCCTAGGTCTGGGGCCAGACCTGCCTTTCAACTCCTCAGGTCTGCAAACGAAGTCCTTAACTTGCCAGAATCCTGGCTCCATTATTCAGTAGCTATATGACCTCAAATGCAGATTCCTCATTCATAAAAGCCTGATACTAGGACTGTGCCCAGGACATTGTGTGAGTAAGAAATAATGTGGCTCACCTAAAACCCTGAACAGGGCCTGGTACCCAAATTTCCGTAACTATCAGCTCTTGTTACTATTCTCTCTCACAGTAAAGGATTCCACTACCCACCTAGTTACTCAAGGCTGAGAGGCATCCCAGAGGCCTCCCTGCCCCTCCCACAAGGAATCAGTGAGGTCCACAATTAGTATTTATGACTGCTCCATTTTTAGGGAATACACATGAAAGCGGTGGGCATAAAATACAGGCCCCCTAATATCTAGCCTTTGTTCATTTCTTGGCGGGCTCATGATTTCCACCATTTCCTTTATACCTCCGAAACTTTAGCTTTAAGCCACAGTCATTTGTTTATCTTCTTGAGGATGTGACTTTCAGTGGGAATCTACTGTTTTTTAAAAACAAAAAACATAAAACACTCTTCATCTGCCCCCTTCAGGTAAGGATGACATTTAACAATAATGGAGAAAGCAACTGCTTTCCAAAAGACACTCATGATTTAGAAATGTACCCATCGCTGTGTGATTTTTGTTCCTGAAAATGACTTGAATTGCCTACTGAAACTCCCATAGTACTTTCAAAACGTGAAAACAGAATTTTCACATCTATTTTAAAATCTCTCAAAGAGTTTCGGTGAATTATCCAAATCAGTTTTTGAAAATAAAAATGTAACATGTTGTGATTATCTTACAAGATGGTCGGTATCAGGGAAGACCTGTAAGCATAATTTTAAGCAAACTCTTTCTATAATTTGTGGATGGGCTGAAAACAAATGGTAAATATAGTCAGAAATCGACCTGGTCTGTGTGAACCTGTCTTGTCTTGAAGTTTCTTTTTTAGAGATGACATGAAAAACAAATCTCTGATTAACCTGAACTTGAGTCCCAACCTTTAAATTATCATCAAGCCAAGATTTTTCTTTTAAAGCCAAGTTTTTTTAAAATGTGAAGCAATTCCAATTATATTGCTTTCACTAAAAATAGCCTGGTGATCACATTAATACATTTTTTTTTACCAACAATTATATTTTGCTGGACGCAAAAAATATTTTTGCATCACTGAGAGATAAAACAGTGATTTTTTAAAATCACTGTTATTTAAATATATTTAAATATTATTATTTAAATATATTATTTAATTTAAAAATATTATTTACCTTTGCCTTTTGAAAAGATTTCTGTTTCTTTGCGTTATACAATTTATATGATATAATCGCACAATAGTGTACCTACACAATTTACAAATAAATGATTATATATTAGAGACACCGGCCCAAAATATTTGTACTAATCAGGGTGTATAATTAAAAAAGCTTAAGCACCATTGCCCTAAATCAATTCTTTTCTCAAAGCATAGTTTGAGAAACACCTGCGTCAGCATTACCATGGGGCCTCAGCCCAGAAAATCTGACTTTCAGCATGTATAGTTGGGATCTGGAATGTGCATTTTTAACCAGTACCCTTGCTGAAGGCAGTTCATAGGCTACATGTTGAAAAACACAGTGTTGAAGGAGATAAAAAGCATTTTCTGGTGCTCTTGATTGCCTGTGAATAAGGCAAGTAAGTGGTAGCCAGATGCGGTGCCCAGAATCAGCTGCCTCCTCGTTCATCTTAAGGGAAATACTTTGCAAAGCTGACTCTGCTCAAGTGTATAATCCTCCGACCCGTGGGGATGACATTATGTCTGAAAGGATAGCTCTGCAATAATTGCTCCTGTTAAAAAATGTATGTTTCCCTGACGTTCATTTATGACCCTAAAAATTTCATTTCAGGTATTGTCCTATGGGTTAATCATTGTAGGATCATCAGAGGATACACTGATGGAAAGGTTTCGGTAAGTGTGATTTCTTTTTGACTCATCAGAGGGCCCAAGTTTAATAAAGTAGAAAAAGATTAATAAATAAGTATGTAACTAAATAAATACGTAAAAACTGAAAAGCACAACTTTAAACCCAAAAGTCTGCCGTCGTGACCAATACCATTCAGGGCCCATAGAAATGCTTCTACACCCTGTTTGCTCTATGTCCTCAAAGACAAAGTGATCACATCCAAAAATTGTAAAGGTTTGGGTTATCCCGCTAAGAACACTGGAGGTTAGCATTGCTTCCAAGAGCAGGGAGCAAAGACAAATTGATCACCGCAGCAAATCCCATGAATGCAATCTGACCTTACCTCACGCAGTATTTGTTTTCCAGGAGTGCTGGGCATCATTTTCTTGCTTCTCCAATACATGGTTCCGCAGGTATTCAATGTTTAGCAAATCTCTGCAACGGTTGCACCTGGCAGCAAAAGGACATTTTGCAATATTAAACAATTCATATCACTCAAAGTTTGGTAAGTGTGTCGAGCTACACAAACCATTCGCAAAATCAATACCGATGGTTTTGTGAATGGTTACCGGATTCCAATGCTTTACATTGACAGCCAGCTGTGCCTTCAACACTACCATTAACAAATAATTTATTTATATAAAATATTCTAAATTAATTTTTCAAAATGTTAAAATTTCAGCTTTATTTAAAATCCTGTATTCATTAATCATGACTTTTTCTTTTCTATTCGAATGTTACATTCAATGTAGTTTAGAATAAAAATAGCACTTCATAATGATATATATTAAAATAAATTTAAAATTTTCTATATTTGTTTCAATGTACATTCTTGATGAAAATGTATTCCTATGTTTCATATATTCAATATATTTTGGACACTTTTTGTAGAGTTACCTTTTATGTGAATTCTTTCAGAGCACAAATTATGAGAGAATAGTGATTACAATAACACAGCGATTTTTACTGAAATGAAGACCAGAAAAAAAAATTTGATTAAATAAATACATAATAAATTACAGATTATGTCTCTTTCATTTTTTTACTCATCTAACATTGCCAGTCCAACAACAAAACATCCAGACATGTGCAGTAATCATTAAACCAACTTGCCTTTGGTATTTTCCCAACAAAAATCATAACTTTACACAGTTTTCTATTTTTCCTTATGATAGTATAGTTGTCAAGGTAGAGATATGTGACCTATTTTATTTAAGAGTGGTTTAGCTTGAGTCGTAACTTCCAAATATTTAGACATGTGGTGTGTAGGCGTTCATTTGTACTCTTGCCTTCGACTACACAAATGTTAGAGGCAGACCTAAAAACTATCACGAATGAAAACAAGACAAAACAAAACAAGAGAGACAAAACAACAAGAAGAAGCTCATGACATCGTAGGAGTCACTATCATCTCTGTAGGCTTCCCAGTCAAAGCTACTGGTTTTGACCCCACTTAAGATACGCCACTTAACAATTGTGCTGTGTCTACTCCTATAACAAGGCAACGTTTCCAAATTGCTGGGGCTATTCCAAAGCCTGTTTTTTCTTTCGTTGCTGAATCACTTCCCTCCTGGTAGGAAGGATGTTCTCCAGATTTAGAGAACCCATAGAAAAGTCAGCACAGGCTGGCTTTTGAGTGTGAACCCACACACGAAGACGAACAGGAAGTACAGCCTTCTACCATGATGTCGGAGCTGTGCAAAGTCATCACATTCTAGGTGACACTGAGATCCCACCTGCTCCCCACCTAGGAAGAAGGTCACATACAGAAAGAAAAGCAAACATACTGGCATCCAATTTCCTGCTGGAGCCAAAAGTGCAACCACACGTTTAGTTGTGCCTACGATTATGCAGTCAAGGATTAAAAGTTCTTTCTCTCTATCCTTCCCATGTACCAGCAAAGAGGCAGCTAGTTGTAGTTAGATGATTCAGCAAACAAGCTCTGGCCCCTGACTGACTGCATTCAAATCCTGGCTCCACCAGAGATCAACCCAAGACTTAAGGCCAATTCTATCCCAACCTGTCCTCTTCTACAAAATGGGCACTAATGGCGGCTTACCGCAAAGGGTGGCTGTGAGAATTACATGAGTTAAGTGCCTAGAATAGTATAGGGGTGTGTGGAAAGTATTGTGTACATATTATGTAAAATTTTTTAAAATCCGTGATTATGTCTCCATTTATAAGAGTCCAAAATTGCTGTATTAGAACAATCTGTCTTGAGCTGACTGCTACTGCAGGTCCAAGGAAAAAATTGTGACATTTGGATATTGCAAGGCTTCTCTTATCCTAGACTTTGGGCTATTTGAATTGCACAACTCACTGGCATACACACCTTTTTTTCCTTTTCCCTTTTTTGTATAGCCCACACTCCTTCCTAAACAGGATTTGTGGTAGCCGAGAGCATCAAAGCACACTTAGCAAACATCAATGAATATCAAAACAAACGGATGGCTCATCAATTAAGTAGGATCACTGCATAGTTCTAGGTGCAGACCTGACCTTGGCCCCACAAACAGTGGCCTGGGGTGGGAGGGCCTCTGGGGCCCAGACACTTGGGCAAATTAGTCTCCTCAAGCTGAGGAGCGGTGGGGGCTTCTCTCTCCAAACCTCAGAAATTACCTCACTGCCACACACGACAAGTTTATTCACAAAACTCCTCTCCTCCAAGCCCCCTCTCCCTTCGACAGTTTTCCAAAGGCGTGTAAAGGTGGAGGGCCAGAGGCAGGTTGCAGCAGGAAGGCCTGGACAAGGGAAGGAGGAAGGAAAGATCATGACCTAACCCGTATGTTTACTCTTCCCATATATTTTTTCAATGGAAGCCCTAAAAATCTCTCTTGAAATGCAGAGGTTTTTGGCATAAAACTTGAAAAAGTCTGATGTAAGAGGTGAAAATGCTGTTTTTCAATCAGGCTCAAATTTCTGAAATAATGATCTTTTTGCATGTTTTCGGGAAGGATGTTGGTAATATGGTCACAAAATTTTTAGCAGACACATAAAATGGCCCTTCTATCGTCTTCAAGCTCCCTCATGCATTTCTACAGATGATTTACAGATTTACTGGATTCAAGCAATCTTTATATCAGACACCTTCGAACATTTTAGATGAGGTATGTTTGTTTTCCGGGGCTTTCTTAACAAGTTTGTAAGCTAGGCAAGGATCATGCCTTTAAATCAAATTTGATGCAGTTCTTGGCATAAGAGTTTGCATGCAGGTGCCCCATAAATATTTGCTGTTGATTATTTAAAAAGAAAACAATGAAAAAAATAGTATGAACTTTGTGGGGTTTGGGGGAGAGGCAGGAGGAAGTGAGCCAGAAGACAGTAATCCTTATACGTTAATCACCATTTTCCATGACTTAAAAAAACATAAGCATCAAAACCCAAACACCAATACTGTGTCTAAAGGTATGTCAATACCTTTTTTAAAAGGGGTTAAAATAAAAAAGAACAGCATCAAAAATATTGTAAAAATAATTAGGCTAATTCTCTAAACACATGTAACTCATTCTCAGGAGGAGAGGGGAGAAAGCATGCTTTCTTTACATCCCCTTTCCAGTTCTCTTTGTTTGTGAAAGCCTCTAGTCATCTAAAAAGCACTTTGTTTAAGCCTATTGGTGGTAACTTTGTACAGGTGTGCGTTATGGAGGGTACAAGCTAAGTTGCCTTGGCCAGGAGATCCCAAAATACAGTGACTTCAAGAACGGGAAGTCTTTTTGTCTCTCATAAGAGTCCAGAGCTGGGGGCGCCTGGGTGGCTGAGTGGGTTAAAGCCTCTGCCTTCGGCTCAGCTCATGATCTCAGGGTCCTGGGATGGAGCCCCGCATCAGGCTCTCTGCTCAGCAGGGAGCCTGCTTCCCCCTCTCTCTCTGCCTGCCTCTCTGCCTCTTGTGATCTCTTTCTCTCTGTCAAATAAGTAAATAAAATCTTAAAAAAAAAAAAAAAAGAGTCCAGAGCTGAGTAGCCCAGGTCCAGGGGGCCGGCAAATACAACTTCTAGACATATCTAGCCTGCTGTCTGTTTCTGAGGTAAGAGCAGTTTGTACATATTTAAATGGCTGAAAAGAAGTCAGAGGAAGCATATCGTGTGGAACATGAAAATTACATAAAATTCAATCTTCGGTGTTCACAATAGTTTGACTGGAACACGGCATTGATTCATCGTCAAGCATTATCTATGACTGCTTTTGCTCTGAGATGTCAGAGTTGAACAGAGACCTCATGACCCACAAAATCTAAAATATTTACTGTCCAGTCCTTTCCAGAAAAAGTTAGCTGAGCCCAGACCCAGAAGCTCTTGCCCCTGTGGTCCCTTTGAGGTCCCAGCTTGCTTTCATCTTGTGGCTCTGCTGTTCTTTGAGTTGTTATCTGATCAGTAGATGTGGGTCACTGCCACATCCGTGTTCCAGTCCTTGGTAACAGGGAAGAGTTAAAGAGGAGGACAAGCACTTTCTTTTTAAGCAGGTTAAGCAAAAGTTGAACACATCACTTTTACTCACAGGCATTCCTTTGATGAACTTATTCAAATATCCTACACAAAGATAAAAACAGGTAAAAACAAAAGCAGGGAGGACAGATGGGGTGGGAGGGTCAGCCGAAAGCTTGACACATCATGAAGTACATATTAATTAAATCTTAAAACTCTGTTGAGTACCTGAAGTCCATTAGGTTCCAAACAGCGAGTCATACATACTAGCTTGTGATCAAAAGTCTTCACTGTATTTATTTAAATGGCCACGTTTTGATGTGCAAGCAAATTGATTTTCAAGATAGAATAGTCTCCTGGGAGAAATTCTTGTATTTCAATGCACATTTTGAGGACAAAATGTTCTCCAGATTCCCCTTACGACCCCAGGATATAGTATATTTTTATGCGTGTAAGGGAGTAGAGACTCCAGGATCATTGGTGGCTACTGGAGATATTTTGGAATCAAGCAAAAAGATGAGGTACTAGTGTCCCAAGGTTACTTCAGGTCCTGTCCCCAGTTCTGTGAAGTAGAAAAAAAACATTAACCCATCTGGATCTCAGTTCTATTGACTCTTCATTATTCATAGTTCTGTACTTTTATGCAGCTAATGTTTTGAGGAAATGGTGGCAACAAAATATTTCCATTTTTGTCCTGAGTGAAATTGACTAATATGCAATCAGATTGAAGGTTCTCATCTCGACCGGTTGCTTTGTGAAAAAAGTAATTTACATTCCATAAAGAATTGGGCAAGAAAAAAGATGCACTTTACTTTTTCAAATCATGGATGGCAGAGACTCATCACTTTGACAAATAACCTTATATTGCTCGTGGTCAGTTACCACTTGGCGATGTGATGTGTTTGCAAAGCTCTGTGCAGCCCGTACTCCAGTCTGGAGAATATGGCTGCCTGAAACTGCTCTCCTGCTTCGAGCAGGACGGTGACAAAATAAACGGCAACTTCGTCCTAGAATAGTATTGAATTAGCCTTCTAAATTAGAACCATAACCAGGCCATGCACATTACTATTTCGATACTTGACATGCTCTGAAATTAGAAACAGAATAATATTGGAAGTCTTTGGCGCGCAAGATGGTTTTAAAATTTTGAAGATTAAATTTATTACAGTCTATTGGGTGTTTTGCAACATGTCTTTAAGCCTTCTTAGACTAACCTACACATGGAAAGGAATTCACCATGTGTACCAGGAAAGTAATTTCAAATCAATGGGGGAAAACTCTTTATTAGACATCATAGGAATAACTGGCTATTCAATTGAAGAAGAAAAAAACCAAATTACATTTCTACCTCCCAACGTATAGAGATTAATTCTAGGAGGATTAAAGAGCCAAGTGAAAACAATTTTTTAAAAGCTCTAGAAGAAATACAAAAAAAAAAAAGCCTTTCTAAGGAAGACACAAAACCCAGAATTCATAAAGGAAAATGCAGACCTATTGACCTATATTCATGTTTAAACCTTCTATAAGACAAAAACAAAATAGGCTAAAGGCAGACGTCAGACCAGGTAACATATTTGCAATATATGAAGCATGTATATTATGGAAAAATGATTTATAAAGGACCTTTACAAAATTAACAAGGCATCTGATAAAGATATAAGCAAGTTTCTTCAATTAAGAAATACAAATGGTTCATAAATGAAAACAAATGAAAATAAGACATTATTTTACTCATCAGACTGGCAAACATTATGAAATCCAAACATAAGAAATGCGGTGGAGCATGTCAGCAAATGGAGGTACTGGTTGGAGGGAAATTCGGAAATATCCATCAAAATTTTAAAATCATGTCTCCAACCCAGCAAATCTACGTCTCTGTAGCTATTCCTGGGAAAAAATGTTTATACATGTGCAGAAATAATCCTAAACAGGGGTGTTTAAGGTTTATAATAGTGAAAACTGAAAAGGCAGCAACGAGGATGAAGATTGGCTAAATAGATTATGGAGCATTATGTAACAGTTAAAAATATGGAATTACATGCATATGTCCTAATATGAAAGTTCTCTATAAAACTGAATGAAAAAGCAAGCTTTAATTCCGGGTGTCTGCGAGTGTGCACATTTACATAACGGTGTAAGGTATGGTCTCATCTATTTCAGAAGGTCATAAAACAAAACTATAATGTTTTGTTTGCATTCACATATGTGAACGCAGAGAAAAAAGAGTCAAAGGCTCCACACCAAACTAGCAGTGGCCACTTCTTGGTGGTTGCCTTCCAGGAACATGACTGGGCGGAGCTGGCAGGAGAGAAACTTTCACTTATACTCTGTCCCTTGCTGGTGAATGAATTTATGGAGGAGACCCTCTGAGAGGATTTATCCTGCATTATTCATGAAATTAAAGTTAAATTACAAACAAAGCTCAAATGCCTTGGGAGAAATTGGGAGGCCCCCCCCCCCACCCCCCGATTCTCCTGGTTTGCCCGCAATGTTGCTGCAGCTGTGACTTTCACTACTTGTTCGGTTGTTTCACTTACGCACTTCGACATGTATCTCTACAAGTCACGCTGGCCAAGTGTGAGGTGAACCTGCTATTTGTTCATAAATTTACTATTTTATAACATTTGGACGGGAAGTGACAGTCATTCCCTGGCTTTGTAATTTATTTCATTGCCTATAAGTAATAACTAGAAAAGGGAGCTTAAAAGCAACCCTTATTTTCAAAAACTTTAACCAATATTTGTTCTGAAATGTCAGGCTCCCTGGTAAAATATCAAAATGCTTAAAATGAAGGCTTTTTTTTTTAAAAAATCAGAAAGTAAAAATTACTTATATTTATAACTACACTCTAGGTCTAATAGAATGAATTAAGATTTCTGCCAAATGTTCTTAACATTTTTCTAGCTTTAGCAATAGCAAAACGTTACTTTCACATTTAAAAAAAAAAAACCTTAATAATAGCATATGGCAAATTTGTGGAAAACTTAATATCTTCATTTTATAGTTGAGTAAATTCAGGCTAAACCAAGATCAAATTAACCAGAATTCAGATTAGGACTCAAATTTTCTGACTTATGGCCTATAACTGTTTTTTCTTTTTCCTGCATATGGCTATCTTCCACAAGCTACATACTCTCTTAAATCTTCTGATATGTTTTCTAAAACTTTCTAAAACTTTCTGAGGAATATAATACAGCATTTCACATACTGAGATTAGGATATAGCATTAGAAGCTCAGTAAAATTCATCTTCAGAAAAGATAATGAAATTTAAGATAATGATAACTGTGTCTGAACTGCGGGTTAAAATAAAGAAGAAACTTCACTCTTGCAGAGAGGATGAAACTTGCAAAAATAAAATTTTGGTCTATCACAAAATATATGCCCATTTGTATATTACAGAAGGATTCTCCATACTATTTCATTTTAAAATTAACCCTTCACTGTTTTTTTTTTTATTTTAAAATGGATTCTAATTACTAAACTATAATCCAAAGTAATTCTGCATGACTTTTTCGGTGACTTAAAACTAAGGTGTATACTAGTCCCACACCAAATTTTAAAAAAGTTTTGTAGAAAGATTTTTTGCTGTGTATTTTATAACAGATTTTAAGAAAACAAATCTTACATGTAAATATATCTTAAGTCAAAGTTCCCCAAATGCTTTGAAAAATTGTGTAAATGCAGTTAAGTCTAAAGCAGCATTTGTCCTACACTAGCTATTACAGCATACTGCTCCATGAGTCAGTATTGTGCTATGAAATTGCAGGCAACTACATACACGCCTGTTGCTTTAGCCAGAACAGCTGACCAAAATATATGTCAGAGGGGCGTTTTACAGCTGATTTCATTATAATGTCTGATGACTACCATCAGTCATAGAGACCATAGGAGGGAATCTGTGTCTTTCTTCCTCTGATTTATCAATTATCAATTGTTGTGAAACTTAGTGGCTGCAAGTCTGTGGCTGAACTTTTATGATGTGTCCCTGATTTTAAACCCCACAGCGAGGACTGTAGACCGATGTGCATATTGAATTCACACTAAAGCAAGTCAAGTGCAGAGCCAGTGGCAAAATGCGAAGGCTCCAACGGCAAATTGTACAATAAAGGAAAACAAAGACATTGGGAAATGTGATCAAATGATAGTATTTATCTGCGTAATGCGCAAAAACTTAAACCTTCATCCTTTTCTGCTTTAGATTGTGCCACTGCCCGGTTTGCCGTCGCGTATTTTGGGAGATAACATAATGGAAAATTCGAAGGTGTGATTAATCTTGGAAATAATAGCATTAATATATATAAATACTTAACCACTTCCAGGCCACATAAAAGGAAGATGCTTAGGTGGGCCCCTGCCTCAGAGCTGGCCAGCCACCTTGAAGGAGAAAAGAACAAATGATGCCATAACTTTCAGGTTTGGAAAAATCTACTTTCGCTCTTATAAAAAGATGAAGGTGTCGCTACGGCGGCAAGGCCCGCGGCGAGAACGCGGTCGGCTTGGTGCTCGGCCCCTTGAGGATCCCCAAGGCTGCCAGGAGCACTGAGCTTCCAGTTGCACCTAAATCACAGCTTTCGCTACTCTCCTCTTTAGGGTGATGGTGGAAAGGGAACTATCACCTATAAGAGAATCTGAGAGGCATTCTCTCTCCTTGCACTGTGTCCCAGCTCGGGATTCTTCCAAGTTCCATCCTCCTTACCCCGTGCAGCTTCCTGGCCCAGGGCTCGCCTTCTCTTCTCTACCTGTGTCACAGTGGGTTGGGCACCTGGGCTCGCCTCGCCCCAGCCTTGCCTCCCTCCACCCCTATGTCCCTCGGCGAGCGCAGCCTCTCCCGCTGCTCCATGCGTCAGTATTGTGCTATGGATTTGAGACAGCCAGGACCTCAGAAGCCCAGGGACACCAGAAAAGAAGCTCCCGAGGTGCAACCACCTCCTGTAATGTGCTCCCGCGTTATAGGCATAAACCCGAGCTCTAACTTCACTCCCTCCAATCGCGAAGAAAATAAAGGGAGCGTCGCAATTCTCTCTCCTGCCTAGCCACGCATGGTTAAATTTCCGACTCTCGGGCCAGCTAAGACGCGGGATTTACACCGCAGCTTCTCAGCTCCCAGAGCCAAAGTCGGGAGCTACTTGCGACTTCTCCGATTTCTCCCCTAAGTGCGAAGGAAATAACCCCTTTCGCTCTGCTCTTGCGAGGCCGGCGGATCTGAGAGCCAGGCCCCGCTGGGGAGGACTCGGCGGGCCGGGGGCTCCGCGGCGGCGCCTGCAGCGGCGGCTCGTCTGCGAGGGTTAACAGCAGTCCCCGCGGCCGGGAGGGTGCTAAGGCTTCCTCTCGCCGGCCCGGGAACGTGGATACCGCGCCCGCAGGATGTTCGCCGGCTGGGCCGGGCAGTCAAGAAACATGAGAAGGCCTCGGTATTCCTGTTCCCGGGCCGCGCGCGCCCGTCTGGGTAAATAAAGCCGAGACGACGGCGGTGGCTGCGGTGAGCGCGCTGGAGCCCGCGCCGAGAACATGCGGCGGGGATGGGAGTGCGCCTAGCCTCGACGCGGGAGAGCCAGCCGCCCTGCCGCCGGCCGCCGGCCCCACCGCCACAGGTACAGCCCTCGGGTCTAGCCGTCCCTGCTCCGGGCCTCGGGACGCAAGACACGCTCTGGCTCCCGAGCTGCTGGTTCCCTCTGCCCCCGGCGCTCTCCCCGCCCTTCCCCCAACCCCCTCCAAGGTCCAGTGGGCGCGCGCCCTGGTGGTGTCCGAGGCTGGCCCGAGGGTCTGCGAGGAGCCTGGGAGCCCACCTGGGCGCTCCTCCTTGGTTTAAAAATTATTCGCGGGCGTAGGGCGGGGTAGTTCCACAGGGAGGGAGCTCCCCAAGCGACAGTTTGGAGTGAGTCAGGGTAAGGGTAAGTGGGAAGTACGGGAGCAGAGAAGAAGCGCCGGGGACTGCGCTTGGGCCCCGGGTGAGGGGTGAGGAACCGCGCTTCGCACGCCCCGCGACCCCGACCCCTCGGGTCAGGACCCAGCTCTCGGACCTTTGCAGCCCCCTCCCACCTCGCCTGCTGGGTGTCTGTGGTTGCGGTCTCTGTGTGGGCTTGGGACAGCCGGGAAGGGTCCGGTATGGCAAACCTTTCAGCGGAGTCGCTAAGAAAAACTCGCCGTTGAATATGGGAGGACAGGACTGGGGTGGGGAAATACGGTGGGACTGAAAAAGGGTGTGTTTTACAAATAACGCAGCAGGAACGCACGCAAAGCACTAACCGCACTGATTTCTTTAAAAAGAAAAAAACAACAAAACAAAACAAAAACCAAGGCTAGTCCTGACGTTAGAACAGGGGCTTCGAGCACGGAAATTTGCTTTGACACTTTTCGCCGAGACTGTGTGCACACTCCAGACACGTACCTGTCTGCGTGGGAGGACTCAGCCTTACGGTACACGGGGCAGCCAGCAGAAGTCTGACTTCACCTCCCCACGAATAGTGACGGTAGCTGTCGCTTAATCGCTATGGTCACGGCCCTAAATGTCGCGCGTGGCCGCTGCTGTGGTGGCTGGAGGGCGGGGCAGGGGGCGTTGGCAAGCGTGGGCGCTCTTGGAGGCAGAAGATCTGTACGTGGTGGTGTGGCAGTCCACGCCTGGGCGGGGCGGGGTGAGGGGGCGCGGGCAGCAGTGCGGAGGCGGCTGGGAAGAAGCCGGAGCTGCCCCGAGGCGCGAGGCGGGGTGATGGGGGCGGTTACTCGTCTGCTCCGCGGCGGTGCGGACTTGAACCTGAGGCCCACGCTCTGCGGCCTGAGGCTCCCGGCCGCCGGGACCCGGGAGGTGAGCTGAAAGCTTTCTTTAAGGATGGCAGCCTCAGGCTTAGTGGTGCGCCGACCGCGATGCCTCTGCCGTTCCTAACACCTATGCAACCTCAAATAGTTCTCCGAGACCCCAGAAAAGGGCGAGTAAGGAAAGGCTCCGAGCTTGAGGCTCATACCCGCGCTTTGGAAAAGGACATCACTGACCGTGGGCTCTGGGAGGCCCGGGACTCCGGCGCTTTTGACCTGCCCGGACCCTGCGCTTCTTGGAGCGGACTGGGGGATGGTAGGAAGACTCCGGGGGAGGGAGACAATGTGGTGCGTTTGTCCCTGACGCCGCTTAACTGTCTCGCTCCGGAGTCAGCTAACTTTCCCTGCCCTTACCCCTAACCCCAGGAACCTTAACCGGAATTAGAACGCACGGGGTTTCAGCCAAACCATCCAGGATCTAGAAAATATGAAAATCCCCGGAATCCCGGTTTGGCCTGGGACTCATTAACGGGGACTTGCAGATGCAGTTGTTCATATTGCCCCAAAATTTCCCTTCCTTCCAACCCCTCCTTAAAATCCGAGTGGGAGCTCCAAGATGCTTTAGACTTCCGTTGTGACTGAAGAACACCCCCCCACCCCGCCCTCCGCGCCTATCCCGCTCCGCTAACCCGAGTGCAGTACTTCCAGATTAAAACCAAGAAAAGAACTCCTTTAGGAATTACTTTCCTTTGTCCACGCAGGTAAATTATTCTTGGTTGAGGTTCCTTAGGAACTCGATCGCCAGGGCAAGGAGGAGGGTAGGGACCCATCCCAGGAGCGTGCGGGGACCTGGGGGGAGGGGAGAAGTGGTGTAACCAGGTGGGGAGAGGCAAGGGTTCCCTTGTCCAGGTGCGGCGGTGCCGCTCCTCCCTTCGGCTCCCCAGCCCAGAGCCTCCGCCAAGTCTGGGGCTCAGGATGCATAGGGATGTGATCACTGAGCGAGTAACGTAATGCATCTTCTCCTAGAACCCGAGCCCTGCGGAGCTCCCGGCGGCCAGGCCTCGAGGCGCTGCGGCCGCTAGGCGAGCCCTAGCCAGTTGGCACCATGAACACAATCGTCTTCAACAAGCTCAGCGGCGCGGTGCTTTTTGAGGACCGCGGTGCTCCGGAACGGGAACGGGGCAGCCGGCCCTATGGTGGCGTCCTGGACAGTACCCACGCCCGCCCTGAGGTGGGCATTCCAGACGGCCCGCCCCTCAAGGACAACCTCGGCCTGAGACACCGGAGAACGGGGTACGCTCACCTTCCCGCGACCCCTGCCCGCCTGCAGCCCGGAGGGGTGGGAGCGGTGAGCGGCGCGGCCGTCCGAGTGGCATCCGGAGCCGGTGGGTTAGGGGCCCTGAGCTCCCGGGAGGGCAGGTCTCCGCCCCTGGCCTCGTGCATTGTCCTTTTAAGGCATTAGTTTCTCAAAGTATAGGGGAATCGGTTCATCAGGATAGCTCAAAAGACGCTTGTTGGAAACTGAGGACGCCTGGAACGGCCCCTCAGTCCCCTGATATCTGGACCTCGGGGTAGGGGGCTACCTGCCCCTCTCCGGATCACGGGTGCAGACGCGCGGCCGAGAGCGAGGCCGAGAGGACTGAGCGGGATGCCTAGGAACAGGGCAGGGCCAAGCAGTCGGGCTTCCCAGGTCAGGCCAGCCCCGTGGGCTTCCCTCTTATGTCACGACAGGGCCTCGCCATGGCCTCGAACTTCGCCCCGCCTCGGCCAAGGTGTTGCCAAGGTCGGCTCTCCGCAGGGCGCCCTGGACGCGCGCGCGCGCGCGGCTCGGCGGGGCCCGCTGCGAGCCCGGAGGGGAAGGCCGCGGGTCTCCCGGGCCGGGTTTCGGTTTAGCCGGGTGAGGGGCGGCTGGGGAGCGAGAACGCCCGGGTGGGCCAGCAGCTCGGGCTGCAGAGGCGTCGCGGCGGCTCCCCGAGCGCCCCGCGGGGGAGGGGCGGCCGTCCTGGCCGCCTCCACCTGAAAGATTGCATCAGCTGCTTGTTCTGAGGCGTCGTTGGTTAGTAAAATAGAGATTGGGTTTCGCCAAAATGTTACTACCAGTCCTCTCGGATGGAGTTGCATTTCAAAGTGTTTAAAGAGGCTAAAGTCCGGGAGGCTGCGGCGCAGGCGCGCGAGCCTCCCCGAGTGGCGGGGCGCGCGGGCGGCCGCGCGGCGACACCTCCCGGAGCCGCCCGGGAGCGCAGCGCCTAGCGTCCGGCTCCAGGCTGCCCGGCCCCTTCCCCCGTGGAGTGTGCTTTTCCTCACGGACGGAGTTTTGCATACTTTTAAAACTGTTCCTTCAGTCGGGAAAAGGCCCCTTAGAGTGGTTTGTTTGGGTTTTTTTTTTTTTAAAGGTTCTGCGTCCTTGCTCCACAAACACTTGCTTGGAACGTTTCCCGTTTTTCCAGAGGATCAAAGCAAATAGCTCCAAGGGAAAGAACCAGGGCGGCGGGACGGCCGGACGGCCATCATCCCTTGCTTTATGCCCGCCGTCCGGTGGGCAACCTTTCCTTTGACCACGGGCGACGGGAAGCCCCGAGCGGCAGGCAGGAGTTCCCTAAAAGAACGTTCGAGAGCGGGCGGCAGCCTGACCCGGCCCATGAGGCCAGAGCCACTCCAGGGCGCGGGTGCCAGCGGGCTTGGAGAGGGCGACAACCCTGCTGCACCCAACTATAGCCCGAGTGACATTTCCCCTCAGATCACTTCACCTTCGTCACCTAAACCTCTAACCCCTGGCTACTGCCCCCTGACCCCCTGCGACAACCAGGCCATTTCAAAGACAGACGCTCAGGGAAGGATATTCGAGCCCAGAAGCCATGTGGCCGCGGTCCCTGCCTCACCTCAGCCTGGGGGCGCGGGGCGGGCAAGTCCGTCCGAGCCGGAAGCCCTGCCAGCCGGACGCGGGCGCGGCGGGGCTGCGGGGTCGCGGGGCTGTGGGCGCAAAGGTATCCAGCGGGGGAGGCCGGGGGCAGCCGTCGGGCGGCGCCGGTCACCCGGGTCTCCTCTGCTCCCGGTGTCCAGGGCCAGGCAGAGCGGCGGGAAGGTGAGGCACAAGCGGCAGGCTCTGCAAGACATGGCGCGGCCCCTCAAGCAGTGGCTTTACAAGCACCGTGACAACCCGTACCCCACCAAGACCGAGAAGATCCTCCTGGCGCTCGGCTCGCAGATGACGCTGGTGCAGGTAACCGCGGCGGAGGGAGGAGCCGGCCCACGTCGCGAGTGCGCGAACCCGCACCCCGCGCCTCCCGCTGGGAAAGGCGGGGGGGGGGGGGCGTCCCAACCATGCCGGTCCTGGTGCCCTGGCTCCTGCCTCAAAGGATGCGGAGGCGTTCTAGGAAGTTTCGGGGTTTCCTCTCAATCTTATCTATCGAGTCAGTGCTCGTGCTCGGTTATGGAGGGATCGCATGGTGTTTTGTTAGGGAGGGCAGTGAAAAGTCAACTTCGAGTTACGGAAAGGTGTCTGGGAACCTGGACTCGTGTACCCTGTGTTGGTGGGTACAGATGGGACTCCCTGCGGGGATTTTCAAACTTGAGTGTGCATCAGAATCGCCTGGAGGACTTGTTCAAACTCACACTGCTGGGCCCCACGCCAGAGTTCAGTCGTAGGTTTGGGGTGGGGTCAATAACTTGCATTTCTAACAGGTTCTTAGGATGGTACTAAAGTTGCTGGCCCTGGATGAAACTTCGAGAACCATGCAGAAAGGCACCCAGCGTTAGGTATCCATATTAAAGATCCAGTACAGGGTAACTTAAAAATTACATTGACTGACAGAGCTAGGAGATAGTGTGGAGGGTCAAGAAGTGGGTTTTGATTTTATTTTTATTTTTTAATAAGAGGCATCCTGAGCATTAGCTAGAATGCACACAATTTTGCTGCTAGCGTCTTCCTACTGGGTCTAAGAAGAGACCAATTTGAAGTGGTTAGTTTATTTTGTTAAGTGCAGAGAAAGGGCGCAAGTTTGTTTCTTCTCTAGTTGAACAAACTCCTTTATATCTGACTAGCTTTTTCCTTACATAGTTTTATTTGGTATTCACAAAAAAACGTGGTGAGGTAGAGCAGCAGTGAGCATTTTACAGATGATGTGACCAAGGCACTGTGGAGATTAAGTATTAGTAAGGGGTAGAGGTAGGCCTGATGTAATTATGGATCGAATGCTCTTTCCAACACACCACAGACTTCTTTAATAGATTTGGTGACATGAACTTTTATACATGCAAACAAATTTGTTCCGAAAGAGGAGGAGGAGGTACTAAGTAAGCTGAGAAGTTTCATATATTATAGTAGCACTATGTTACTGCATTTGTGAAGTTTTGGTTATTCCATTAAATTTATGGTGAGGGAGGCCCCAAATAAAAGATAATATTTAACTACTAGATAAAATAAAACTTGTTTTCCAGAGTATTTAAGGTTGACATTTTAGGAATTTCTGGAAAGTTTGACAAAGCATGAAAGTTGACTTGTATTCAAGCTTATTAAAACTATAATATGCATTTGTCTGCTAATATTCAGAATATAATTGTAGAGAAAAACATCTGTTTTGCTTCATGTTAACAGGCAATAGTATTAATAGTGATTTGCTGCAGCATTGAAGGGGAAAATTTATTTAGTGTTCTTGGCTTAATATCTGTTTAACATAAAACTATGAATTTTCAGTGATTTCAGTCAGAAAAACTTGACTTGTGAAAATAAATGCATACGTTCAGATTTCAGTTTAAACAGGTATGCTATTTATTTTGAAAATCCCCTAGTTTAAAGAGCTATTTGAATGTTTCACTGTGATGTCAGCAATAAAACATTAGATTAATTTTGGTATATCATACAGTTCCATACTTAATGTTTGCCATTCTTTCATACAGAAAGCAAAAAAAAAAAAAAAAAGACACCATTAGAACATTTTTAATTATGAAAAGTGACACTGTCATTAGCAGAGACTTTTAAATTTTTGTGTACAGTAGTTTTGTTGAGATGCAATACAAGTAGTTGTAATTTTAATACAGATCCAAATTATTTCCTACCTGTAATGATAGTTCAAATACAAATAACCATTCTTTTTGCATTAAGATCTTGGTAATGCTAATACAATTTTCTAATTATATCGTATATTCTCATTATATTTCTTTCTCTTAGACTAGTCCTCAGGAAATAAAAATGCACAGAATTATTTAATTTTTAAATGGAGTAGACATAATTATTTATAATAATAAGATACCTGCTTAATGATTTCCAAATTTTTATGGTAAATGAAGATGGTTTCTGGAACATAATAGTGATAAATGGAAAAAATTAAAATGTATAGAATAGCCAACGGACTTTAAACATAGTAATCCAGTTGGGTTCCACTTATTTTCAGTTAGGCATAATACGATATCTATGTAAGAATATAAATATATATGTATATGTGTGTGTGTGTGTGTGTGTGTGTATGTATGCATATATATCTATCTACAGCTGACCCCCGAACAACACAGGGTTAGAGGCACCAACTCTCCCTGCAAGTCAAAAATCCAAAGTTTTGAGAACTTTGACTTCCCAAAAACGTAACTAATAATAGCCTATTGTTGACTGGAAGCCTCACCCGTAACATGAACAGTCAATTAACACATATTTTGTATATTATACATATTTCTTGCTGTACTCTTACAATAAAGTAAGCTAGAGAAATGAAAATGTTATTAAGAAAATTATAAGGAAGAGAAAATACATTTACAGTGTTGTACTGTATTTGGTGAAAGAAATGCACATATAAGTAGTCCTGTGCTGTTTAAACCTGTGTTGTTCAAGAGTCAGCTGCACTTATGTTGATATATATGGGAGAGGTTGTGAAAGTCAGACATACCTTAAACATCTAAGCAAATTCTGGCTCTATAGGAAACCAAATAAATTGTGTAAATACTTTACACTTCTGGAGGAAAAAATATAAAGCTAGGAGCTGAGTAAAACTTTTGATCCCTGCAAATTAGACCCCTATTTAATGAGTCAAGTTCTCCCAGTGAATAAATATCTCCTGTGGACTCAGGCTTCTTGAGAAGTGCGGTCATGTCTTTTTCATCTTCATACCCCCATATCCCAGCACCATGCTTTCCATAAACTGTTCGTACATGTCTGCAAAGTGAATAGGTTCTGATTGGGGAATACCATTATAATCACCATGCGGCTTTCCAAAACACCGTCCTGACAACTAGAGAATGTCTTAGAATCTAAGATATTCCAGTTTCAAAATCCATTCCGTTGAGGGGCACCTGAGTGGCTCAGTGGGTTAAAGCCTCTGCCTTCAGCTCGGATCATGATCTCAGGGTCCTGGGATCGAGTCCCACATTGGGCTCTCTGCTTGGCAGGGAGCCTGCTTCCCCCTCTCTCTCTCTGCCTGCCTCTGCCTACTTGTGATCTCTCTCTCTCTCTGTCAAATAAATAAATAAAATCTTAAAAAAAAAATCCGTTCCACTGAACACACAGAGGGCAGCTCATTACCCTTAATCCTATATGATGGTTCTATAGCACAGCATGAATAGAACTCATTATATATATATATTTTTTCAATATAGCTAGAAATATGTCATATTTTTATGTCTGCGGACAAATACAGAGTGTTCCCCTTATTTCTGGTTCTAAAGTCCTATTTCCTGTTTATTACAGTACCTCCTATCTCTGTTTCTTGTAACTGATGTTAATAAGCAGTTAACATAACTTTTATTCCTTATCTATGAGAGTGTCTTGTATTTTGAGAATTTTTTTAACACTTAACATTTTCCTTTTGGCCGTGTGTCAAACCGTTAAACTTTTCATAGAATGTACTTTTGCCTTGTTTTGTTACTCTTAAATTGATAAGGCAAGACATAAAACCTGGTCTGCAATCTCCACTAAACCTAGAAGGAAGGAATTGACATTTTAGTGGAGGAAATATTTTAGGACCACAAAAGGTAATTTTGCTGATAAATAGAAGCTCTAAGACGTTAATGCACACCTACATTTATCCCTGAAAAATGAAGCAGAAAGAGTCATTTATTGTTATTTTCCTAACGAGATATAAACATTTTCATAAAATTAACAGGTAATGATATGTGTGTGTGTGTACTTTAACCAACCAAAATATTCCACTATGCTTTATTTCTATGGCTGATCATTGCTTAAACATTATAAAAATATACTCTGGTATTATCAAAATGTGAATAGGTGTATTGTGGAAGAACATAGAGTGGTATGCAGTTGGGGTTTTGTATTATTGTAGGATATAGAGCTTACTGCAGAATAATTGCCTCGGAAGAAGTTTTTCAGAGAATAGCAGATGGGTGCTATATGTGGTCCAGTGATCCCCATTGTTCACGTGTGTATATTTTTTAATATATTTATATTTTTTTCTGGATTAAAAGAGTGAAATTTTTCCTTGGGATGATTTCTTTCGCGATCACAATGCAGAGTGCAATGCATGTGGAGTTTGAGATTATATTTAATGATTGGATGTTAACGCTTCCTTTACTTATAGAAGTTTCACATTCCTATGATAATGTCCATGTACCACAGGTTAAACTGCTAGTTCTAAGATTTTACCCCCTGTATTAATAGAGCTCTGTTTTTGCTGGGTGAGTGCTTCTGCTGAGATATGTGTGTAGTTATCAACTGCAAGGACTGTAGCAACTGTTAAATATTTAACGAAATCTCAGATTGGTCTTTCTACGTTATTCCAAGTGTTGTACTACATGGTGTAGAGATGAGATTCTCAATATTTCAGTTGAGTAACTCAGAATAAGTTTGTTAATTCTGTATGTTCGAAGGTGGACAGATGCCAGCTTATCCCTTTGGGTTTACTATAATGATTGCTCTGTCAATACGATGAATGTAAACACCTCGGCTAGAGTAGGGATGAAAATTACTTAGTTTTCTCTTCCAGCTTCTAGATATTTGGTTCTCCAAGTTTTCACTACAAAATACAGTGTTTCTTAAGCTCTGAGTTTGACATCAAAATGCTGTTGCAGGACCTAACCATGGGAAGGAGGCCTGTTTCACGTAAAATAGAATTGAATGAGATTTGCATGACAACTTGAAGGAATCCATAGTGTAAAGGTAGAAAATCTGTACTGGTATTTTCACCTTCTGTGAGACAGATGGAGTTCGCATTAGTTCATCAGGACAAAAAACCCTGCAGAACAGTATTTATGCAAATTTGCTAACCAACTGTTTGCTGTTTCCATGGCTTAATGCAAGTAGATATTAAACACCTTGGCCTATATCCAGCCCTTAAATTGTACAGCAAGTTTCTGGTGATAAAATACTGGCAGAGTAAATAAATTAGCAGATTGTTTACCCGTCAAACTTATGAAATCAGGCTAGAGACAGCCCATGTTAGGTATCAGCAGACCTTTCTGGAAAATTTTCTAATTTGTAATTAATATACTTTGGTAAGAACTGAGTATATAAAACCGGAAAAAGGATAGGATCCCTGTATGTGAAAAACTGTAATCCCACCATGATACTTAAAGGTCCCGTTTTTGTATGTTACAATTAGGGTATTTTAATGTTTTTGGAAATGCGAAGGCTACTGCGTTTTAATAAAATAGGAAGAGTTGCATATGAATTGAATTTTACACTGTACTATGTGATGGTTGTGCTAAAATTTAAGGTTAGTTATGATTTAAGGATACTCTGAATTATATGATATTTGGTAAAGAAAGTCATAAAAACATTTTGAATTTGAATGCTAATAAATACGAGTGATATAGGCATAGGAGAAGTTGCATGTCAGGGAACATAAAAACACATGTCTGATTGCTCGAAAGCAGGAGGCAGGTTAGCACCAGCTATAAGGGAATAAATTAACAATTTTGTAGGAGAGCATAGACTATATTGACAGATCTTAGTTTTTAGAGTTGGCAAGATTGCTAGGTATCACTTAATGCATTTTATAGATGAAGGGCTTGAAGTTCAGAAAAGTTGAGTGACTTCTCTGAATTCACACATGTTTTTGGCAAATTGGGAACAGGAAATCAGGTCTCTTTCCATTATACCAGTTATAGGATAACAGGACATTAATGAGGACTTGAAGAAGTTAAGTAATTAAATCATAATGCTATATCAATACTTGAAGTTAATGGTAGTGGTTAAGATTCATTCAAGTGCATAGAATGGAAGATAAGGAAGTTCAGAAAAAGAATGTTCTAAAATTCCCAATTACTACTATCCAGGACATGGATGAATACTTCGGCCATAGAGGGAGGCTTGAGGACTAGGCATTTTGTGCTTCCCTAGTGTATCACAGTTAATCCATAGTTCTATGCTAATCCTTTCCTGTGGGCAGGGACAAAGTTTATCCTAACACTTAAAGATTTCTAGCACTGACCACCATGGCTAGAGCGCAAGAGCTATGCTATGCATATTTATTGAATGAATAGTCCCAGAAGTTTTCTGTCCCCAGAAGTTTTCTGTCCACAAGAAGACTTAAAATTTGAAGCCAGATTAAATCATAGTTATAATAGCACAACTTGATAGGAAGAGGGGGTTGATGAAGACTAACACTTCTGCAATGCCATGGTGCGTTACTACATCAAGCACATAAATTTAAGAGGACAGTTATTAAGACAAAAAGGAGGTAGTGAATACTGAATATATATATTAAATATGATATATTTTCTGTATATGTGTATATGTGTGTGTGTGTGTGCGTGTGTGTATAAATTGGGGGAAACTATCATGTTTTAAAAACCCATGTAGACCAAGAGGAGAAGAATTGTAGTTTTGTTTTCTTAAAAAGTAGGATTCACCAGAGGTCCATTCAATAATTAGGTCTTGAGCAATGTGTAAAAATCATATATTTATGTTATAAATCTAAAAAAAGAAAGTCCCGATGCAAGCATTGCCACATAAACCATTACAGCAATGTGAAGTCATGTTCTAGAATAAACTGGCAGAAAGATGTAATTAATTCTCTTGCCATATTTCATTCTTTTAAAAGCAAGTATTGGCCCCTCAGGTTACTTACATATTTTTTTTCTGATGATAGCCTGATATTTTAAAGGAAATCTCAAGTACCATTTTAACTTCTGGAAATCCAATAACATCTTTTAAAAACAATGAAAGTAACTTCCTTTTGTTTTGCAGTGCTTGTTTCTTTGCCTTCAACTATTTGCTTTCGAAGCACTTGACTTTCAACTTAAAGCCTGGTGTTACTGGCATTTTTCTCCCTCTACCTGTCTGATTGCTGTATGTCTGATTGTTCTGCCAGCTCCTCTTTTATAATCCTGTCTCTTTGATGTCTGGAGGTTTCCAGGGTTTGGTCTTCAATCATCTCTTTCTACCTACTCAAAGCTACTGCTGTCACCTCTGTGTGTTTTATCCACATCTGCTCTTCCTCCCCCTTGAGTCTCAGATATCAGTTTTATTTTCTTGTTGCACATCTCACCTGCATGCTTTTCTATACCTCAAACTAACCATTCCCCAAACCAAGCACATCATTTCATCCTTTAAACAGTTCTCCTTTCTTTCTCAAGATGGCCCTATCCTTCTCTTGGTTACACAGGGATGACTTGTCGTCTTTAACTTGTCTCTTTTCCTCACTCACCGCAGTATCTCTCGAATTTGACATATTTTTTTCCCCACGTCCTTTTTATTGGGAACACACTTCCCTACCCATTATACCGGACACATTCCTTCAATGCTTCACTTCATTCCTCATGAAGTCTTGAAAGTAACCCCTTCTTCCTTTGAACTCCTGCATCATTTTATTTTAATGCTTCTTAAACCATTCATCACATCGCTTCCTATATTAAATTTATTTGTAGATCCTCCTTCCTCTCTTACTAGACTGAGCATTTGATGGCAAGGGCTTTTCTTTCTTTTTTTTTTATTCCCAGAATACAACATATGCTCAGTTTCTGTTTTAGTACGTGCACAGCATGTTTGTTGAATGAATGAGTGAATGAATGGAATGAATGTCTAGTACTATTACATTCTGAGAATATTTAACGATCAGAGATACTAAGAGAGGCTTAGGTCTTTTATGTGACGGGTAATATTTTATGTTTTGTTAATTGAAAAATAAACTTTTTTAGGTATCAAATTGGTTTGCTAATGCACGACGTCGACTTAAGAATACTGTTCGACAGCCAGATTTAAGCTGGGCTTTAAGAATAAAATTGTACAACAAGTATGTTCAAGGAAATGCTGAGCGGCTTAGTGTAAGCAGCGATGATTCCTGTTCTGAAGGTTTGTTAATATTTTTATTTTGCTTTACCTCTGTTAATAAGAAGTTCACCTCAGTTGCAATTTTTAAGGTTGACTCCACAAAAACATGATGGTGCCACAATGGTTCTTTTTTACTGCATGAGGTAACTTCGCTTTTACAATACTATAAATGACCAACAGAATTATGGCTGTTTCCTCATGTTTATAGATTTATCATGTGTCAGAATAACATTTTCTGTTTCATTAAATTCATTAAAAATAAAATACCATAGGGAGAGATTATATAGATTCCTGCTTCCCTTGCCTAAAAATTAATCTTGGATATCAAAGATAACTTTACACACTTTTAAATATTCCTTCTTTATGTATATATTTAATGATTAACACTTTGGTGGCTGGGGAAAAGTATATGTAAGTACTACCTACTGATATTTTTCTCCCTTAGATGGAGAAAATCCTCCAAGAAACCACATAAATGAAGGGGGCTATAATAATCCAGTGCACCATCCTGTGATTAAAAGTGAAAGCTCAGTCATAAAAACTGGAGTGATCAGGCCAGAGTCACGAGCCAGTGAGGACTACGTATCACCCCCCAAATACAAGAGCAGCTTATTGAATCGTTACCTTAATGACTCTTTGAGACACGTCATGGCCACAAACGCTGCCATGATGGGAAAGACAAGGCAAAGAAACCATTCGGGATCTTTTAGTTCCAATGAATTTGAGGAAGAATTGGTGTCTCCCTCATCATCAGAAACCGAAGGCAACTTTGTCTACCGTACAGGTAAGTCTGTGCTTTTCATAACACCTTATTTAAAATAGAACTAAAAATCCAGCAAGGGGTCTATTTCAACAGGTATAAAGGTATAATTTTTATTGCTTTTGCCTGAGATTATTCATAGATAGCCCATAATTTAATTTGAAGGTTTTTGTTTTTAATTACCAGATGTGCTTGTTAGTAGATGATAGTCTACTGGTCTACTGGGGATTTTCATCCTTAAAAATAAAGATGAGAATTTTCATCCTTAATACTCATTTTTAATCTCAATGATATACATTCTTGGAGGAGGAATGCCCTGAATGAATTGTGGCCAGCCATGCAAACACTTTGTATTTCATCTTTTCTCTTAAATTCTTTGATTGCTAATAGTGATGGAAAATGAACACAAATTAGCATGGGTGCCAAGACTCTTATGAAGGGAAAGTGTAGGTATGGCTTAAATTGCTTTGGAAATTTTACTTTTATTCCTGGAAAGCACAAGAAGGACTGATAAATAGCTTAGAATTTATTACTTTTATTCCAAAAATAATGAATCGATTTCTGCCTGTCCAAACCTTTCTGATGGAGTAGTGAGTTTGGTAAAAATTTCTGTCTTCACTTCAGTTTCCAGAGAGTTTTGCTCATAGTGTTTAAGCAAGTTGCTTCAGAACAAAGGATATGTGTGACCTACATCTGGTATAAATAGAGTCCAGGTCCTGATGCCAACAAAGGAGGTTTAGAAGTGCTAGAGCTGCAAATAACTTCAGAATGTATCTAGTCCAGCCATGTTATATCATAGATAAGAAAACCCAGACCAAGAACACATAGCTAGTTACTCTTCCTGGATCAGTAGTGCAGCTTAGCCTGCATAAGGCGTAGGGGAAATATAACTACTACCAGACTATGATGACTCTTAATTATTACATGTACTGCCACCACTCATTTATTGAGTAGTTATGATATGTCAGGCCCTCTACTAAATACTACACAAATGATATTACAGGTAGTCCTTATAAGAAGCTTGATATGTAAACAGTAGGGCTTTATAAAAGAATTTAAATTTGGTCTGTTTAATGCACGTTCCAGATTATTTAACTAGAAATCTTATTTTTGTGTCTACAAATGGTTACAAGATATATTATCTGTGAGGATTCAGAGAAAATCTCAATACAGTTTTAAAGACTTAACCTCATTTTCTGTTTGCATCTCCAACTTCAAGAATGAAAACAACTCCAAATGCTCTGAGATACAAAATTAGTCTTGTAAATAATAATTGGGTCTAGGAAGAAGTAAAAGATAAAATAAAAGACTATTTAGCTAATAACAAAAAATTTAAAACTACATACTAACATCTAGCTAATGTAACCAGAGCAGAACTTGGAGATAATTCAGAGCTTCATGAATTTTATTTACAGAGTAAGGTAAGGATAGGAAATCAAGTCATTCAAGTCAGATAATCGAAAAAAGAATAATAATAAAACAAAAAAGTTACAATGGAAAGCTGAAAAATACAGAGTCGACTCTTTGAAAGCAGTACCAAAAGAAACAAGCAAAAATTGGCATAGATTAAAGTTGGAAGTGAAATATAGCAATCAATACAAGTCATTAAAAATATTTTTAGGGGCGCCTGGGTGGCTCAGTGGGTTAAAGCCTCTGCCTTCGGCTCGGGTCATGATCTCGCTCGGGGTCCTGGGATCGGGCCGCGCATCGGGCTCTCTCCTCAGTGGGGAGCCTGCTTCCCCCTCTCTCTCTGTCTGCCTCTCTGCCTACTTGTGATCTCTCTTTCTCTGTGAAATAAATAAATCTTAAAAAATATATATTTTCTAAATGATGCTGTACTATGCGCAGTTTGACAACATACTATATGTGAATGTGTAGATTAAATGAATTGGTATTATCCACACAAATTAAATTATGAAATTATAATGAGAAAAGTTGTAAACACCACTAATTCAGGAAAAGTCAAGGCTTTTTGGTAAATTCCATTCCCAAAACACGTGATTTGATAGAGTCATTGGAAAAAAAGTTTTTTCCAAACTTTGAAGAAATAATAAACTCTCATGTTTTATGCGTTTTTCTGGAACATGTAAAAATATGGGAAGTATGTCAGTTTTTAAAAATGTAAATGTTATCCTAATCTAAAACCAGACTAGAATAGCATAAAAATCAACATTTTTATTTATGATACTGATAGTGACTTTGAAGCAACATGAGAAATATTGATAACATACGGTTAAGTGAAAAACAATTTGAAATTGTGGAAACATTGAATGCAGTTATGGCAGTACAAGTATGTATAGACAAAAACAAGGAAGATTTTTGGAAACAATGAAAATTAATTTTGAATAGGTGGAATAATCGAAGGTCTATTATTTTTAAAAATTTCTTTATGCTGCTCGGTAAAAACAAACTTGTAATTTACCCAATGTGATGAGTCTCCTGGAAATGCATGCTCTTTTCAAAGGTGATAAAATAGAAAACGGAAGAGGGAATAGCATGCCCGTGTAGTTGGTGCTTCTCGAAGTTAAGTATCTTGGTCATTCATTTTTATTAAAATATCCAATGGCCCATTCATTTGCCAAGTTCTATTTTTAAATAAAAACCTATTTTTGTAGTTATGCAAGCGATGAGAAAGCAGCCTCGGCATGTAAACTTCTGGTTTTGCATGCGTGTGTATAAACTTTAAAAAGAACAGAATAAATTTTTTTTGGTTTGGTGGATAAAGAATTGAGAAAGACTGCTGGTCTCAAACTGGTCTACTGAATCTCAGCCTGAAACAATAAAGGGCTGTCTTCTGGGGGAACCGAGCGACAATGTTGCTGCAGTTGTAGCTGGGTTACCACTCATGCATAAATAGTAGAACAGGGGATTTCAATAAATACTTTCTAAGCAACTGCTATGGTTTTCTCTGGAGTACAGGCTTATGCTGAATTCCTTCAATTCCTTCTGGTTATATCTTTCTTTCTCCACCTAAATAGAAATCCTCTAAATCGGCTATTAAACACCACTCCCCTCCCCCACCCCAGTTTTAGAGTAGTGCAGAGATTTCATCTTTTAAATTATTTTTCAAGAATAGGTCGCCTTTAAACACTATTAGTTCATCTATGCTAAAAACAACTATATCTATTTTTCCACCTGTTTTTGCTGTCTTATGATGCATTTCATTAATGATATGGAATCAAAAAGTCAAATGAAGGAGTTGGTGTGTAGAAGGGTAATGTATCACTGAATTTCAGTTCACTTGTTCTTGTTAAATTCTAGGAGGGTGAAGCCTGCTAGATTATAAAGTCATAGTCCTAATTGAACCAGACAGGTGATAGAACTCTTTTCTATGTTAGTGTGAATTAATCAGATTAGCTTCCTCTTCACTTGACTGACAACATCAAAGTAGATACAGACATGTTTTTGTTGATTTTATGTAGACATTAAATATTTCTCTGTAATCTGCAGTCTCCCCATCATGCAGAAAATTAAAAAAAAAACTCTCTTTTCAGAGAGCATACTAGGCTTTCAATAAATAGGGTCTAAAGCATTTCTGACAGCAGAAATTATACTTCTTTTTTTTTTTCAAGATTTTATTTATTTATTGGACAGAGAGAGACACAGCGAGAGAGGGAAACACAAGTAGGTGGAGTGGGAGAGGGAGAAGCAGGATTCCTGCCGAGCCAAGGAGCCCGATGTGGGACTCCATCCCAGAACCCCGGGATTATGACCTGAGCTAAAGGCAGATGCTTAACAATTGAGCCACCCAGGTGCCCAGGTTATTGCTTCTAAATACGATTAAATAATACTCGAGAAAAGTTAGTGTTGTCTACTGAATTAATTATTAAATTAATTAAGTCTAAATTAAAATTACAATACTTTTCATGTTAGATTAACAGATGACAATTTTCAGATGTTTGATGGAGCGAATTTGACCTCAAGTCCTCTAGTGTTAGGTAGGTCTGCTCTCTAAGGTATCAGGATGAGGACTCTAGCTTTAATATCCACCTCCATTTCTGTTGAATCAGTACTGATATTCTCCAGATGGGACTATCCGTGAAGGAGCCATCTGCCATCTGGGCCACCTTACAGAGTGAGTCCTCAGTGGAGCTTTTCCTAACTTGCATTCAAGTTTGATTTACCCTTAAAAGCCTATCAAATTTCCTTCTTTACTTAAGGAGGGGGAGGGGGTTCCTAAGAAGTGTACTGAGGAGGGGAAAATTGGGCAAGTCTTGAAATAAAACGTGTGGACTTCCCCTCCTTCTTTTGCTTGGCTTGAGGACAAGTCCCTGTTATGTTCTTGCTTTTTGCAGCTCACAAACGATCAACTTATAAATGGCTAGTACATTCGAATGGTTATTCTCTGAGCCCCACTGCTCTGCTAGTATATAATTCATAAATTTAACCGGCTCCCACAGGCTGAATGTTTAAACTTCATCTTGTTAAACTGTCTAAAATCCCTCTTAATTAGACACATCTGGTGTGGCAAAAACATATAGGTGGATAGAACTCTTTTCTATGTTAGTGTGAATTAATTAGATTAGCTTCCCTCCATTTGACTGAGGTGACTATCCCTGAAGAAACGGAGATTTTGATTGAGAGAAGAAAGAAGTCCCTTACTTGGTGCGTGGAATTCTTTGGAACATAGAGTCCATTTGGATGGCCTGCCACAGTTGGAGTGAAATGACAAAACTAGGGATTTGGGTTACTAAGAAAAGAGGAACTGGGAAGTAGAAAGTAAGTTTGGGAGGATGCCAGAGGCTAAATGCCGTATCCCAACATTTTTGCTTGGCTAACGATGCTCCCTCAAGAGAAGAGAGATGTTCCCTTTTCTCTCTCTTCCTGCATACCCACGTACTTTGGAATCTGAGCTGCCATTATCAGTGGTAAAACCCAGGTATGCACATGAGTTCCATAAAGCGCTGGATTAGTCTGGGATTTAACCTTAATTTATAGCGTGACTTCTTGGGAGGAGTGCACTCTCAGTTCTAAAAGCTGACTTCGCAGGTACATTTCTAAGATACAGTCCACTCAAACATGAGGTCCTCTTTCATGCATTCATGCCACATACAGAAATGTTCATGAAGAGCCACTCTATACGGGCCCTGTTCTAGACTCACCAGAGCCCTATGTTTTGTGTTGGGCTGCTCACCAGAGAAACCATAGTTAAATGAAGCAGAAGAAAGATTTAAAGGGCTGTCTTGGCAGATCTTTTTGAACAGTGAATAATCACTATTAATTTCTATGTTTCATCAATTTTAGGTTTTGGGTAGCTTAGAGAAGGCTTCATGGTAGTCAAGAGAGGGCTTTGCCCAGGGTCGACTGTTAAAATAGTACGTGTGCCTGTGTACAAGCTAGTTTCTCTATGGGATTTGGTTGACCAGTAAGTCTGTTTTGGATACTTTTATCTTCTTTTATTTCCCTTTTGGTGCCTGTCACTTCCTTGTTTTTACTGAAAGAACTAAGCTTTGCCCTTTTGGATTATTCCAGACATTCTTTTCCTGGCATGCAAATGACTGCTGAGGTACTCCAACAGAGAATAATAAAACCCTCTATCACCAGCCCAGTTAGTGACATTTAAAGGATCCTTGAAAGGTTATCCAATTTCTTGTCTTGTATCCTTACTACAATAATACCTCACCTATCAAACACCATCTGGGAATGAAGTATTCCACAGAAGTGAAATTTCCAGATAGAAAGTTAAGTACTGATTTTAAAAATACAGAATTTTCTGCTCTCCTAAGCTTGTAATATTAAACACAGCATGTGGGGTGCGCTTCAATATCCTCTCTTCTCTAAAGTACTTCCTCCTATTGCTTTTTATATGATATTTTACCCTTTCAAATCAGTAATTTTAGGATTAACCACAATCCCATACTTGCCCCTAACACCTTTGAATAAAGGATGGTGCCTTTCTGATAGCATGTTGAAAGGGATTCTTTCGTAATTACTGATTCCAAAGCAGCAATCTTATAAAAGAGATCTACGGAAGTTCTGACTTTTGGGTAGGTGTGGGGTTACTCTAGAATTATTAAAACTTAAGCATGATATTCTAAACACCATAGATTTTTAAATCAGTGATATCAGTGATATCAGTGATGATGAAGACCAAGCACATTCATATGGACTATTTAAAAGTAGCTTGATTTTTAAAATTAAATTTCCCTTATGGATTCACTTGCAAAATTTAGGTGAAATTGCATATGTGTTCCATCTGCTGTTAAAAACTGGGAGAGTAATGGCAAACAAAAATAGAAAAAAAAAACAACAACAACCATTGGCATGAGTGGTTTGCTGGCTCCTTCAGGGGTAGATTTTCTTTCACTTTTCTTTGTTATTTGGTATCATATGAGAGTCTGAAAAACCTGAATGTAAATATTGAGACCTACAGCCCCTACAAATCCCATGGCCTACAAAGAAATCGAAAATATATGGCAGCTTAGTTTAGAAAATGTACACATTTTTTAGGACTGTGTTTGGTCCTAATGTTTTTCGTCCTTTCACATTGTTTCTTCCATGTGGTACCTAAGAATAATTGCAACACTAATATTCCCTGTGCGTGACGGTTAGACACACCATTTTTCTGAACTACAGCTACATTCTGTCTCTCTTTTGTGCTGCTGCTCACTGCCTTACATGTATTAAAAGTTCTTTGAGGCCCTGAGGTGGCGTTTTGTTCATTTTATAGCCCCCTTAGCACTTAGTACAGTGTCTTTCCCCTATTTGCCCCATAACTGTTTCTTAAATGAGTTAGTGTTTTAACGATTTAGTCTGCTTGCCTTCCAAACCATAAAAGACATTTTAATGTACACAGAGATATGTTGATCTGTGTCCGTGAACATGACAAGAGAAAGAAAATGATCTTGAATCAGTTTAAACGGCTTTTTAAAAAAAAGGCAATTGCGAAAAAGTTGAAGCCAGAGGAAAATATTAAACAAAATGTAGCCGAGAACTATGAGATGTTTAAGAGATTCAAAATAATAACTTAGAAAGTATAAAATGAAACTAACCCGATTTTCAAGTGAGAAAGGCGGCTTTCAGGAAAATGCAAGGATGATACATGGAAAGGGTTAGCTAGTTTTTAAAAACCTGCCAAAGAATAAAAAGTGTAGCAGATAGATAAAAACAAGTATTTGTCGTCTCTCTCTCTCTAGCACATAGCCTTGTAAGATCTGAGAAACAAAGCACTGATTTAGATCGACTGATTTCAACTCTTCTGCCACATCTCTCGGGATGGATAGGACAGCTTTGACTTTTTAAGAATGACTTTTTTTTTTAATCCTGTGACAGAATTGGAGCAAGTCTAGGCAGAAATTTTACATTTTACATTTTCTTTTTCTTCCACATATTGCAGTAAAGATCCCATACATTTTACATATTTTCCGGTTAAAAACAAGTTTATCACCCTGAAATTTTGATTCTCCAACTTGCCATTACTTTTTTCCTGGCTTTCAGTCAGTTGTCATCGATTGTCTGAAACTGCATTTCAGACTTGCTGGCATGGTCAGTGGCATCCTGGTACTGTTTCATAGAAGTGCTTGTTCGTGTCACTATATTTAAGCCTGTGTCAGTATTTCCATTAAGAGACCTTTTTTTTTTTTTTTCATTCCCTAGGGCTTCTAAATAAGTCATAAAAATTCAAGCCCAACTCAAAGCTGGCATACAAGGGCCTTTTTTTCTTCTCTCATGTATAAGGAACATAAGTGCATAACTCCCACTAATTCTAAATTTGGTTGGGTTTGTAAACTCTTTACACACTGAAGAGACCAAATAAGATCCATTGACACTTCTCGAGTCTGGGATGAAAAAGGATGTCAAAAAGTTTTTACTGTCTGTGAAAATAACAAGACATTCTATTTAATGAATATGGAAGTGGTTTCTTGTCTTTCTTTCTTTTTTGGTTAGCTGCAGTGAGTTTTTCCCTTCTGCCTCCCTACGTTGTTTCTAAAATTAAACAGGTATTTTTCTGTGTCAAAATGTGTCTTGTTGATGTAACAGAATTTTTACTCAGAATAAATATGTGTTTTCTTCCAGACCAGAATTTTGGTACTTTTAAATTTTGGAAGCTTCTGTTCTTGTTTTCTACTAGAAATTATATCGTTTATAATTGTGAGTTTTAAGGAAGCAAAAACAGTTAACAATTTTGTTCACTCACAAAAGAAATAGTTCTTTTGCAAAATCTGAGTTTTCTCTTAGTTTTCAATTTAGGTGAAGGATGGCATAATGTCTATTTTTAAGGTACAGCTGCATAATGTCTCTTTCCTCCCTTTTTAACAACTTTGTTACCCAATTTCTCTCATTTTCATTGTACTAAAGAAGGAAATAGTCAAGGATTTTTATAAATCCAACAGTGAGCTTTAAAGGATTCTCTAGTTCAATTCTTGAATTTGCAGGTTAGAAAATTGCTTTAGGCTCTATCCTAGGCATTGAAATTGTTAGTTTTTTGGATAGGAATTGCTTGGTTGCTTGGAGATATGATCTCCACAATAGTCAGATAGCTTGGCACAATAGTCTAATTGCTTTGGGCAATTCAGGTACTTAATTGACTTTTATTCTAAAATACAAGTAAATACTTAAGCCATTAGTGTTAAACTTTTGAGAACTTAGGGTAAGTATGTATGCATTTTAAAAATTCTCTGTATTTTAATGACTGCAGTGGAAAGATCCTTACATAGGTTTAGGGACTGCAGGTTGAAATAGGCATTGTTACCTAAGGGTCATCCTTTGGTTACTAAGGGAAACATGAATAGTTTCCAAAAACTGTCTAAAGGTTAATACCACTGGTTTCTGTGTGTCTCTGCATGTGTGCGTAGTCATAGTCGTAATAGAAATTGAGTGTAGTTAGGAAAATAAAGTGGCTTTTGAAACTGACCAGTGGTATCTTCCCTCTGCCTTGTGTGAACACTGGAGACATTGAGTCCTTACCTACTAGTGGTCAGAACAAAACTTGAGGGGTGCCTGGGTGGCTCAGTCGTTAAGGGTCTGCCTTAGGCTCAGGTCATGATCCTAGGGTCCTGGGATCGAGCCCCACAACCAGCTCTCTGCATGGTGGGACGCCTGCTTCTCCCTCTGCCTGCTGCTTCCCCTGCTTGTGCTGTCTCTCTCACTGTCTCACTCTCTGTCAAATAAATAAATAAAATCTTAAAAAAAAAGAAAAAGAAAAAAACTCGAGTGATAACCACCCAAATGGAAAGTGGTTTGGGGGGAAGATAAAGTAGTCTCAGATTTAAGCAGCAACATTGCTCATCCACTTCCGACAATTTTAGGTCTTCCCAGTCTGAAAAGCAAGCCATGAACTCTTTTTCTCGGGCAAGTAGGACACAGTGTGTGAGATACGCTGAGGCACTGCAGGCTCCAATTCACCTTCAGCATTTCCTCGGGCCAGGCACATCGCTAGATGTACCTAGAAAAACCAAAACTTACGTTCAGACCTCTCTGCCTCACAGATCTGGGCAGCCCCGAAGTGGTGGTCCTGCAGCCAGGATGCTCTCAAGCGCATGTTGTGTCTGCCACTATCCCTGAACTGCAGATAAGGTTAGAAACAGTCTCTTGCCCACCTGCTTCTGTCCTTTAGAGCATCTTGGACACAGTGACCAAGGTGAACAACTTTCACAAAAAGAATGTGTTCCCTTTTTGGTGCCATTCTATACACATGCACCACACCCCACAGAGTACACGAGAGCAATTTTGCCTTTGATCAAGTGTCCTTACATAAAGGGGACAGAAAAGATTTAAATGGGGATTTTGAGAGGAGTATTTTGGTAATATAAAATTAAAACGGAAAACAACACAAATGAAAATGAAACCTTTTCAAGTGCTGAAAGGCAGTCAGAGACAATCATTCATGAAGTGGGATTTCCAAGAAACAATTTGCTCTTGAAATTTTCACGTAGTTGCTTGTGTATTTAAAATTTAGAACTGATAGTCCCTTCGACCGGGCCAGGCTCAGCTTAGGGTGGACAAAGCTCTCAGTATGGCAGAGACATTTCAAGTAAGAATGCCCCGTTCTGCCAAGACTGTCATTATGACACTGAAATGTACCCTTTTGCTAAGGGCCAGAATTCAGTCTCTGCTTCCAGTTTCTGCACTGATTTAGACAACAGATGCATAAAAGGCAACGTGGTATTCAGGATCATTTGTCACATGGTCCAGGGCCAGAGGATGGCTATCTGGCAAGAGGGAGAATTCCTTAAATGTTACTGGGTCTTACATTTCTAAATGTAAAATCCCTGGCCAGAAGTTATTTGGTGCCAAGTGCCTTTGGTGTGATGTCTTCGCCGAGCACAACGCTAGATGATTGCAATATTGTGGTTGCTTGAGAACTCACGTAGCTTTTGCTAGTTTGCAGCTGAGGTTGAGTGCCATTGTTGTTTTGCATTTTCTTTTACCCTGTTTTCCACATTTTTTCTCTCTTGGCTTTTTTTGTTTGTTTGTTTGTTTGTTTTTTGTTTCCCTCCTCTGCCCCTCCCCCACCTTTAATTATTTCTGAGCTGCTAAATCTATCCAGCTGGATCAAAGAGTTTTTTCACAACCTTGTCAGAAGTGCAGTTGGTCTTGTCTTAGTTTTTACTGGGTCTCCTGGGTTCCTTTACTTTAGACCTTTTCAGAAATATGGCACCAGTTCAGTTTTACTCATAACCCATGGGGCCTCCAGTTTATCTAACCTGTGTACTTTTTTCCTTCAGAAGATTTTTTTATTTATATTTTTTTCTTAAAATGTGCTTTAAAAAGCATAAACGTAAATCATCTGGAATAGTAATTTTCAACTATCTTGAAAGGTGTTTGAGGACTATTTCACGGTTACTATGATTGAAGCAGTAAAATTTAGTTTATGGTTACAATAACTTTCCTCTCATTAGGAAAATATAAAAAACCTCAACTTTATGATTTCATGACATATTACCAGCCCCCAAATACCATTCCTAATCCCCACCCCCTGACATACACACTCAGTGAAATGCTCATAGGAAGCTCAGAACAGAAAGATAAAGGCAAATGATCTGTCTATGTTCTATTTGACCTCATCCTGTCTCTCAGGTGCTTTAACTAAGATGATAGTTTAGGGGCGCCTGGGTGGCTCAGTGGGTTAAAGCCTCTGCCTTCGGCTCAGGTCATGATCTCAGGGTCCTGGGATCGAGCCCCACATCGGGCTCTCTGCTCAGCAGGGAGCCTGCTTTCCCCCCTCTCTCTGCCTACTTGTGATCTCTCTCTCTCTCTCTGTCAAATAAATAAATAAAATCTTTAAAAAAAAAAAAAAAGATGATAGTGTAAAGGTCTGAGTCCCTACTGTGGAAGCAATACAAGTTTGATCTGTATTTTGACTACAGTTAAATTCCTACTGTTTCATATGTGGTTTGGGAAATGACTTTGCTGGGATCAAATTTCCTCTGTAGTGAGCCTCCTTGCCTGACCTGAAATTACCCCCTTGTAGATTAGGCCACACAAGGTTATAACATGGAAAGAGCAGAGAGCATTGCCTTTGAAACCAAGAGCACCATATTCAGCTGGAGCTGGTAGCAGTTAGGTATGTGTTCCAAGGCAAGTCCCTTTATTAACTGGGGCCTTGGTTCCTTCACCTGTAAAATGGGCATGCATAAGTACCTTCTGCCTTTGATAATCTGAGATTCTCTGGAAAAGTATAGGGAGAAAAGGAAGCCTACAGTTGACGGAAAGTCATAGTTAAGTGCCTACCATTTTATCACTCCCAACTTGGGCTCTGAGCTCAGGAACATTTCAAAGGAGCTTCAGGGAATATGGTAACAGAAAGCCCCCATGGTGGTAGACAAAGGACTTTGCCCAGGGAGGGTGTTGGGCCCTAAGTGTAGGTTAGGAGGCCAGGAGGGGAGAGGGCTTATGATTAAATATATCGATGTGTTCTTTATGTCTTTTGTCATTTTTAGGAAGACGTATCCCAAGATTAGAAAAGTTAACTTTTACTTTTTTCCTCTACTACTCTTCTTATTTTAATTGTACATTTATAGACTGATAATGGACCTAAAATTTTTTTTGTAAATTATATGAAGTAATGATCTGACTTCTGTTTTTTTCCCCAACACAGTTTGTCCCAACACAATTTATTGAGTGCTTGCACATTTCCTTACTGACTTGAAATGCTACCTTTATTATACTCTACCTTCCTTTCTATGTCTATTCCTAGACTCCAATGTATTCCACCAAACATTTAAAATATTCCTACATCAGTAGCACGCTGTTTCATGACTGTAGCCTTATTGTGCATTTTGACATATGGTAGGGTATGTCTACTCTCAATTTTTTCTAAATATTCTCATCAAGGCTCTTGAATTTGCTTTTTCTGTTGATCTTTGGATAAGATTGACAAGTATCATTTTAAAAATTTCCTTGGAAATTCATCTTGGATTGCACTGAATTTATATGTTAATTTGGGGAATATTTTTATTCTTCTTATATCAAGTCTTTCCACTCAGGAACATAGTATATTTTTCCATTTATTCTGATTATTTTTCAGGACATTCAATAAATTTTTATAGTTTTCTTTACATAAGGTTTGCATACTTCTCATTGGGTTATTAGATGTTTCATTTTGTCATTCTTATTGTTTCCATTGTGGATGAGTTCCTATCTACTACATGTGATAATAGTTATCACTGATAAATAGGAAATCTTTTTTTTTTTTTAAAGATTTTTTTATTTATTTCTTAGAGAGCGAGAGACTGAGAATGAGAGGGGAGAAGGTCAGAGGGAGAAGCAGACTTCCCGCAGAGCCGGGAGTCCGATATGGGACTCGATCCCGGGACTCCGGGATCATGACCTGAGCCGAAGGCAGTTGCTTAACCAACTGAGCCACCCAGGCGCCCAATAGGAAATCTTTTGATGCCAGATTTTTTTGTATTTTTCTTATATCGTCTTGTATTTTCTTTTGTTGGATTGTCAGAGTACGCACAAAATACAACCTTCAAATAGTAACAGTTTTTTGTATTTATTCTCCTCTTTTCTCTCTTTCTCTTCCTCCCTCCCTCTGGTTATTACATTCCATTGACCAAATTTTCCAAAACAATGTTGAATAATAGTAGTGATGGTAGACATTAAAGGGAATTTTTCTTATATTTTACTATTAAGTATAATGTTTGCAGAAAATTTCTAATATAATCACTTTATCAAGGTAAGGGATTCTTTTTCCATTCCTAGATTATTTAATAAGAGATTCTCCCCACTCCCAAAATGCACACCTAACTAAATAGGTCATTATAATTATCAGATGCTAATTCCACAATTTTTAAGACCATTTTTTCCTCTTCTAATGTACTTGTGTAAAGTAAATTTCATAGTGTTTAACTTTCCTTGAATTCTCGGGAAAAATTCTACTCCATCACAATATATCATTATTTTAATATATTTCTGGATTTGATTTATTAACATTTTATTTAATCATTTTATATCAAAATTCTCAAGTGAGATTTGTCTATAATTTTCTTTTTTTCTAATGCTCTCCTTGCACAATTTTGATATTAGTGGTATGCCAGTCTTGCAGAATGAGCTAGAAAGTACTCCATCTTTTTCTACTCTGGAAACATTTAAACAATGTCAGGATTGGCTTTTCTGTGTATCTTGAGGACTAGAAAGAGTTCACCTGTGAAATCATCTTGGCCTGGGATCCCTTGGTTCTCTACTTTCCCTCTCACACTCATCCTCTTTCCCTTCCATGTTGTGAACAGTTATCTCAACTTTCCTTTCCAGATCACTCATTTAGTCTTCAGCTTTGCTCTCTCCATTCTATTGATCAACCTTTCTCCTGTAATCTTTCTTTTAATTTTAGTATCTTGTTTTCATTTTCCAAGAACATCAATTTTTTTTTCTTATTGCTCCCCTTTCACAACAGTCGTGACCCCTATAGAGACCAGATGTTACCTGAATCTCTACTCTGAATCTCTTCATGGCCTTAATGCCTTTGCTAGGAGTGTCTTTGTACCAGTCCCCTAACCTGTTTAATGAACATTTGTAGAAACTGGGTCCTGGGTTCAGGTGACCTAGAGGTACTCTGTAGGCTCAGGAAGGAAAAGCATGATCTAGTTCTTTCGATGTCTGTTCTTTAACTGATAACCTTCATAGTTCTTCCCATGGCCTTCTTTATTCTCTGTGAACTGCTAACTTGCAGCATCTTCCTTGGTGGGAAAAGCAGCTCACACTCTGCCACGGTCTTGGCCTCCACCTGTTTTGAGTTGTGGTTCTCTGTTTAGATTTCCTCGTCAATTTAATGCCACATGCGTTTCATCTTTCATGAATTTCTCAACTTTTTTGATTTGACCATGGTGCCCTTTATTGTTCTTGAGCATTGCTAGGCACCGATTTGTTTTTAAATTTACATTCTGTAATTTTAATGGGCTTTTGAGAGAGAAGTAAATAAAGCTTATTTAGTGTACCATCTTAAAGGGAACTCTGTAATATCGATTGTTGTCAGTAAATGATTTTATCACAAAAGATGTTTGTTGCTGATAGTTTTTAGTGGGAATTTGCACACATTGAGAATTATGCACAGATTCTGAATATCAAAGGAATAATAATAATTATATACAGAATGAAATATGGGAACTCCTGGAAAATTTTGCTAGGTTTCATGTACATAAATTTGACACATTACGATGGTAAGACTTTCCAAACTATAGTGCTTGAAATAAAGAGCTAAATATAATTTAAATTAAAAAATGCCTGTAATTATGCTATGATATAGTAGTACTTGGCAGTCATAGACCTAATAAATACTACACTTTTGAAACGTGATTAGAATCTGAATGCATACTGTTTTACCATGTAGTTGAGTATGTGGTAGGGCATGCTAGGACTGACTTTTCTTTTCACCTTTCCAGTGGAAAACTTAAGTTCTTTGTTTGAGTGGTTACTATTGGGAATTTTTAAGTAAAAACAAGGAACTAAGAATTCCATTCCTTTTTTTCCCAATCTTTACTTTAAGCAAAATTATCAATAAATGGAGCATTAAATAATCATATGCTTCAGATTGTTAGGGTTTTTTTTTTTACCCTTTTGTACTTGGATTACTTTAATAATTTTTAGCTAGTGCTATAAATGTAGCTGATTAAAGTTATACATCAAAAAAAGAGATACCATGGGAGTGAAAGGATTATCATATTTCAGGAATACAGTATTAATAAATTGCATATTAAAATTTGCATATTTGATTTATTTTGAAATCAAAATTTATTTTGATTTATATATCAGAATATCTTTGCTTTCTCTAATATCTTTCTTTTTCTTTCTTTGTTCCTTCTTTCCTTCCTTCCCTTCCCTTCCTCTTTCCTTCCTTTTCCTTCCCCTCCTTCTTTCCTCTCTCTCTCTTCTCCCTCCTTCTCTCCTTTTTTTTAAACAGTGAAGTGCATGGTCTTTGTTCAGGGCTCTGCTATCCAGATTCAGCCTCGGTTTGTTCGACTGTGGCTAAGCTGACTGAGTATTTCGCCACATTCCCATGTCTCTGGCAATTTTGGACTGACCACAGAATCCTTTTCTATGAATTTTCTTTCTTTCCTCAGGGAAATGCTGGATTGTCCAGCTGTCAACATGTGGAGACTGTGCTATTTATACAGTAATTAATTTAAAATAGGCCACTGTTCCTACTCTCTCTCCTAGAGTAGCACCTTCTTTTATTTGGAGCACCTAAATTTCCAGAGTCTTTTGCTTGTGGTGACTTTAGTGTCATTGTGTAAGGCAGTATCTGTTTTACTGGGTGGGTCCTTCCCTGGATTATGCAGCAAATGCTTTGGTATATCCTTCGAAGTGCTAGAATCATTCCGATGAGCTCAAGGGCTTTATATATTATCACTGGTTGATATGGTGTTGGGCAAAAAGAATAAACCGTAAATATCAGAACTAATTCTTAGGCCGACATTGCAGCAGATCCCTTCACAAGGGTTTTCCTGGCATATAGGGATTTGAAGAGCTTTCTTTTCCAGTGAGCCTGCATACCCTCTGTTGGAGATGCTGATGGGCCGCAGCATATCCAAGAACTGATTCTAAGAAAATAATAAGTGAAGGGCTTGAAACGAAGAAGAAGAAGAGAAATGCCAGAAAGCTAGCTTGAGATCATGGCACATACATTGCTAGGGACAGAGAGCTGTATGCCACAGTCAGAAAAGGAGTATTTTTTAATTACTTAACCCTGACAGATCTGAATGAGACAACTGTGGTTAGAAAGCAAAGAACAGTTCTTATGCCTATGTATTGGTTTTATATTGGTGCATAACAAATTACAACAAATAGCAACTTGACACCATTATTATCTCTGAGTTTTGTAAGCCAGAAATCTGGCACTTCATGACTCGATTCCCTGCTCAGAGTCTCCCTAGGCTGACGTCAGGGTGTCAGTCACACTGGGCTCTTATCTGGGGGCGCTGGGGGAGAACCCACTCACAAGCTTGTTTAAGCTATTGGCATAACTCATTTCCTCGTGATTGTAAAACTGAGGTCCCCACGTCCTTGCCTCTCAGCTTCTAGAGGCTGCCCCATTCTTCCCCTGTGTTTTCAAACGAGCAACAGCACACTGATTCCCTCTAACACGTGAATCTCTCTCTCCTGCACTGCTACAGGAGAAAACTGAGTTTAAAGACACATATGATTAAATTGTGCCCACTCAGGTTATCCAGGATAATCTGCATATTTTAAGGTCAACTGATTGGCAATCTTAATTACCCCTGCAATGCCATTTTGAACATGTAACATAACATATTCACAGAGAATAGGGAAGAAGTCAGGAGGGCAAAGTGCTCCCTATCCCAGCAGAGATCACATAGGGGGATTTTTGGATAAGGTTTTGTCCATTCAATCTCAAAAGTTTAGAAAACAAGCATTCTCGCTAGTGTGATCTTTTAATTATAAAGTATAAAAAATATACTGCTTTGATATGGATAGCCTTTAAACAGGGAAGTCACATCTTGCCTAAATAAATTAGATGACATTTACATAATTAGTCACATATGAACCCAAATATCACATATTATGTATTCTCTTTATACATTTGGTTAGTCTTGCTTTCCTTAACGATATACATTCTATCTCGTAACATGAGCCTGGCATTTTTTTTTAAGATTTTATTTATTTATTTTGAGAGAGAGAGAAAGAGAAAATGCAAGTGGGGGGAGAGCAGAGTGAGGGAGAGAGAGAGAAAGAGAGAGAGAATCCCAAGCAGACTCCCTGAAATCATGACTTGAGCCAAAACTGCGAATTGGACCTTCAGCCCACTGAGCCACCTGGGCACCCTGACGCTGGCATTTTAACCGGCAGACAGGCAATCATCCGAGAACTGACAAGTGTATTTCTAATGTCGATTCCTCAACGGTTCCCTCTGGGATGATGAACCTTGGCCACACGTCGCAACAACAGCTGCCATGTATTGAACACTTCCTGTGTGCCTGGCCCTGTGCTTCACCTTCATGTGCTATTTTATTTAGCCCCCACAATAACTCCATGCTGTGTGGATTACTGTCCTTCTCCGGAGGATGAGAGAACAGAGTTCTATCGCATTCGCCCACGTAAGCGCTGATGCTGCAGCAGAGCCAGGAGTCAAGCTCACGTCTGTTTGACTCTAAAACCTTGCTCTGGACCCCTGTCTTTTACTTCTTCCCCAAACGTGGGAAAAGTCACAAAGATGGTAGTTTACCTACGAGAGATCCTCCCACCTCCTTGTCTAAGCTTTCTTCTCCCTCCTGGCTTCTAAGGAGCCTGTGTCCTTGCACTGTCCTCAGTCCCCTCCCCCCCATCACAATAAGTACACCGTCTACCCCTTCACTCCTCCAGAGCTAATGGTTCTTGATCAAAAACTGCAGGCCTTTATCTCAGGACAGCTAGCTAATATCCGTGAGGGGATGAAAACAGCATGGTCAAAAGAGTTGAGGGCACATTAATGACAGTAATAGTAGCTAGTGATTATTGAGCATTTATCAAGTGCTGGGCACTCTGCCAAGGACTCAATAGGCATTTTCTTACTTAATCCTCATAACAGCTCCATGAGGTAGGGACCATTATCATCCCCATTTCCTACACGGTATTTTGAAAGCAGAACTTGCAAGTCTGTAAGGACTGAATGTGTGAGAATATCAAAGGAACCCCCTTGGCTACTCGGGGCCATCCTAATCCTCTCCCCATTCCAGAAGATTATCAGCCTTGCGGCTCCTTCATCTTTGATTACAACCTTCAGTCCAGAATTTATTTCATCACTTCCTTTGTCATAATGCAGGTTCTTTCTTTCAGAGTCCCAGTATGAGCATTTAAGGCTGAAGATGATGCCATTAGGACAGGGCTCTCTCTGTAAGATAGGCAATGGCACACATGCCATAGACTTCCAGGAGGAAGCATAGAGCATCTCTGTAGAGAGAAGGAATCCAGGGACACAACAGTGGCCAGAGGGAAGCAAGCATCTGCCTGAAGCAATCTCTCTGACAGCTATGGAGTCCAAACATGTGGAGAAAGTAGATAAAGCAATCACACAGAACAAGGATGATGGGACCCTTTATTAGAGGGAGCTGTTTCCTTGGAAGGGGCAGCAAATCTGAGAAAAAAAGGAGGACTACAGTCAGATTCCTTCCTGTAGCATCCTCAGCGGCCCCAGAGCACTGAAGGCAGGCAAGGAGCTGGCATTTCCTGGAGCCTGGAGTCTAAGGCTTCATGTATAGCCCCTGCTAGTGTATTTGACGTCAGGCCTCTACTTCAAGCCATGCTATAGAAATCCACAGGAAATACAGTCGTGCCTTGAATTGCAGAATAGATACATTCCATGAACATTAGATTTAAATTGAATCAAATTTTAAGGACAGTGTGGACACTTGGTGTCTTCAAATACTCCTGCATTGAATCCTTGGGTTATATGAACAATGTAACTCAACTTCTGGGTTTCATACGTTTGTATTCTAAGATACAGGGTTTTGTTTTGTTTTTTACATTTAAGATTAAACAGAAATACTAACTGCCCTTTATTAGGCCTGTCATTGTGTCAGCAGTAATGCCTATTAAAGTATTGCATCCTGGTCATAAAATATAACTGAAATTACTGGAAAATATCATACTGAGTAGTTGAACTGTGACTATCATAGTTTTAAAACCACAAAAATCTTGTCTTTATGTGCGAGCGTATGCTCTCTGTTTTTTGATCTTCCTATATTAATGAAGATTGTTACTTTAGGGGAGGAATTAATTTTTTTTATTTTAAACGCTTTCCCCAAAGTTGGCCTCAATAGCATTCCTTTAAAAAAAAAAATTTAAAACCCCTCACTTTTAATCTATAATTAAAGCCAAAGTTTTCTTTTAATTTTAAAAGCTTGTCCTTGAACTAAAATAACATGGAACATTTTAAAACATGGCTCCAAGCTGCTGTAGATACGTTTTATTTAAACCACAGAGGCTACAGTTGGATTTCTCAGTACCAGACAGACTACAAATTATAATTGTAGCAGAAGCGACTGTGAATTTCTGGATGTTGTAGTCCCAGCAAGGCTGGTTGTTTTTTTGGAGCTGTTCCCCCCTTTGGGCTCTACTCATGAATGACTTAATCCTTGTGTTAAGGTCAAATGTCATGCCCATTGCCATGCACAGAAGCAGGCAAGCAGGTGAAATCCCTCTCCCCACCATCCCCCCCACCCCCACTCCCCCACCTCCCCCACCCCATGCTCACCTGCAGAGGAGCAGGGCAGTAGGTAGGAAGAGTCACAAAATACAAGTTGTTAAGTGAGGCTAGAACACAGTAAGACTCCAAAAGCTGGATGGCCGATAAAAATATCCTTTAAAGCTGAATGCCGTTGTTTATTATGGCAAGAGAAGGGGATAATATCCATGATTGAATTGTAAAAATATTTTTACTAAGGTCATTTTTGTACTTACTATTCTGGTATTAGGTTAGCAAATCTAATGCCAGATTAGATCTAATAATATATTGTGTTGCTCTATGTACTTTAGAAAGTACATGAACATCTGTTATTTTATTTGATCGTCATTACAACTCTATGAGGTAAAAATAAGGATAATTATTCCTGCTTTCTCGTGGGGTGGGAGGGAGTGACCCACTGATGCACAGCTACTTAACAGCTGAGCCAGAAAAAGAAGTTGCGTCTCCCAGCTCCTCGTTCAGGCTTTTTCCACTCGATTTTACGGTGTTTTCCATCCTGGTTAAGTATACTCAAAATAAAAAAAAAAAAAAAAATCATTTATGGAGTAGAACTCTCCAAAACAGTGACTCTTAACTTATTTGGAGCTGTTCCTCCTTTTGTACATGGGCTGCTTTGAAAACTGCATCAAAAGCTTCAGAAACTTCTCCTCAAGAACACACATCCATTCTCCCCGCCCCACACTTGAGCATAACCCAGATGGCAGAAGGGGTATCTTTGATTCTTTAGATCTAAATAGGATTCTCCTGGACACTTTATTCATGCTGTGGAAGGTCGGGCCCTTCTGAGGATTCCTGACTGTGCCTGAGGGTTCTGTCTTCAAAGCAGATGTCACTGTGTACTTTCAAAACTGCGTTCAGCTTATGGGTTGGATTGCCATCTCACATATGCAGTCCCTGGTCTGCGTCACATTGATTCCGATACGACATGACTCCCTCCTCAAATGCCACTGGGTCCTTCCACTCAGAAGATGCAGACGTGTAGTAGACTCTGGAAAATTTGGAAGGAATGGAGGAGGGCCTTATATCATAGCAGTTCACATAGCTTCACAGGGAGCCCTATTTTTCTCTGTTCTTACGTGTCTTTTAGACATCCCACGTGGGACTCTTCCAGCTATGTCTGACGTGGCCCCCAGCCTCGACCCCCACCAGTTCCATGTTTCCACCTTCTACCCTTTCTTACCCACCCCCTAATTCCCCAGTTGTCTCAAAATGTCCAACTTCTTTTCACTCCGTGTAGTAGAATCCAGCTCTCTCCCGCGTCAGCTCCCAGACTCTGCTCCAGGCCTACCTTTGCCTTCTCAACCCTACCCGCCAGGATGCTAAGCAAACCTACGGGCCCTTGTGGTTCATTACCTTCATTTTCCTTATCAGGTATTTATGATATTAAATGGCAACTTACTTTCTTCAGTTATATGTATTTATAATTTTAAGGGTTTCAAGGATTCCCTAAAACCCAACCATCATTCTCCCTAGGTTTGGAGATAGTTCTGGAGTTGCTACTCTTCTTGGGACTGTGAATTTAGAACTTTCTCGGGTGTCTTCTTTGGAGCAGTGGTGATGGTGAGGCACAGAGTGCTCTCATGACCTGTGCAGGGTTGAAGAAGGTCAGGACAGCTGGTGTGGAAGTCACTTCTGGGCTGAGGAGCCCATAGTAATGGATTTGCCCATTCCATCTTCCTGGCCAGTCTGGAAACTGAGGGTTGCATTGAAGCTTCTGGGGAAAAAGAAAATAAATCAATGAATCCAACAGAAAACACTTCCATTCATGTTTATATTCTATTAAGAAAATGATACATGTATTATCAGAAAAAGTGAGGAACATGATGTAGGAATAGAAATTGGTATAAAAAAGTGGATAGTGATTTTAGGAAGTCAATTAGGTAATTTCTTCCATTTGATTTAAATTTGCAACTACATTATTCTAAGAGATACATTCTTTTCTCTGGTGAGAGTTTCCCTTCTTGGTGATGGCCTGTGATTTCAAAGCACTACTGCTTTCATTCTATTTCCATTTCCAGGGTATTCTACTATGTATAGTTTGGTTCTTACTGGTGATTGAGCAAGACAAAAAAATGCGCAACTTACTTGAAAGCAGTGATATGATTGGGCTATAGTTTATCATATTTTCTGAGGGAAGCTTCCCATTCAGTCCCATTATATGGCTTAGAAATATCCCTGGTGAATGGTGGTAAAAACTGGCAGAGGTATGGAGTTAGGGATAGACCAGAAATGTCATTATAACCCCCAGAGCTCTGAAGTTGTGTTGAAGGGGGAGGGGGAGATTCTCAACGTCGAAATTAGGTCCTGTTCATGCTTCCCTCCAGCACTGGAGTTCCTTCTGCGATCCCTGGTCCTTCGCTTACTCTCTGTTCTATCAACCAGAGGAAGGCTAGGAGGATATTAAATCAAAGGAGCAACTTTAGACACATTTTATCTTCTTTAATAGCTCATCACGATTAGACTGTTCTCTTTAAGTCCTTTCTGTCATCATAAAAAGACTCAGGCGGGGTCAAAAGTAACTTCACTCACCTCTCTTTCTTTCTTTTTAAATATATTTATTTGACAGAGAGAGAGATCACAAGTAGGCAGAGAGGCAGGCAGAGAGAGAGGGGGGGAAGCAGGCTCCCTGCTGAGCAGAGAACCCAATTGGGGGGCTCGATCCCAGGACCCTGAGACCATGACCTGAGCCAAAGGCAGAGGCTTTAACCCACTGAGCCATCCAGGTGCCCCCACTCACCTCTCTTTCAACCTCTGATCATTTAAACTTGGGCACTTGAGGTAAATTAAATATAAATTTCTTTCCTGGGAAAGAAGGGCTGTTTTAATATTTGACTATGGATCAGATACTTCTGTCTGGATTAAGAGCTAGAGAATCTGACTCTGAGAAAGAATCATCTAGAAAGATAGAATAAATATGATTACATGCCAGGTATAACAAATAATGGTATCAAAAATAGAAAGAAAGGGCGCCTGGGTGGCTCAGTTGGTTGAGCAACTGCCTCCGGCTCAGGTCATGATCCTTGGGTTCCGGGATCGAGTCCCACATCGGGCTCCCAGGTCCACGGGGAGTCTGCTTCTGCTTCTAACCTTCTCTCCTCTCATGCTCTCACTTTCTCTGTCTCTCAAATAAATAAATAAAATCTTTAAAAAAAAAAATAGAAAGAAAAAATGTGTAATAGGAAAGAAAAACTGGAAGAGAAGCATCAAAAAAAAAAAAACCCACTTTGTAGTGATGTGGGGAAAAAGAACATTTGAAAGGTTATTTGGATTGAGAAAGGAGAGAACTATAGAGGAAGAAAGGATAGATTCAAATAGAACAGAGGAATGACTCTTATTTCCAGATTTTTCAGGTCGGGGTTTGCATTCTAAAGGATCAGAGAATTTTTAAAAAGCAGGAATTATTGACAAGTTAGGCCTGAATGGGCTCTTGAAGGAATTTATGGATTCCATGTTGAGTAGTGTGGAGTGAGTCTTTAAACTGGTGTTTTTATTTATTAAGTACAGTGGGACTTATGTGTAAGCTTTTTATAAGCCTCATTCAGTCTTGTCCCAGTGTCCCATAAGATAAGATAATAAGATAAAAAGGTACTATTAAGGGAGAAAAACGGTGTTAAAATGGGCACGGAGCAAGCAACATCAAGGATTCTTTCCTTCTTGTGCTAAAGCAGAAACTGGAGATGAGCTGGTAAAAGAGGGAAATGGTCATCATGACTGATTAGTAATGAATGTGGAATGAGAGGTTTCTGTAACCAGGGATTAAGAAGGGAAAGCAAAATACATGGCCGCAGTCAAGCCCTGTCTTCAACTTTTTCACTGTAGTCAATTCTGGATGTTTCTTCTTTCACAGGAATGCTGTAGGAAACTATGGATATTTTCAGTATTTTCAAAGATTCTTCAGAATTCACTACATCGCTATGAGAATTAAGGAAAGCTCATAGAGTGGTTCCTGTGTGCATTTTGTCTAGAGTCACTTAGAACTGTGCCATCCAATATGGTAGCCTCTACCCCAGCAAGCCACTGAACACTGAAAATGTGATTAGTCCCAATTGAGATGTGTTTAAATGTATGGGGGAAAAAAGCGGGGAAAATATATCATTAATTTTTATATTGATTAGATGTTGAAATGATAATATTTTGGCTATATTGAGATAAAGAAAATATTTTTTAAAATAATTTCATCTTTGGGGTGCCTAGGTGGCACAGTCAGTTAAGTGTCTAACTCTTGATTTCAGCTCAGGTAATGATCTCAGGGTCGTGAGATGGAGCCCCATGTCAGGCTCCTCGATGGGTGTGAAGGCTTGCTTGGGATTCTCTCTCTCCCTTTCCTTCTGCCCCTCCCCCCACCCCACCCCACTTGCAGGTACGTGCTCTCTCTCTCTCAAAAATTATATATAAATATATATATATATATAATTTTATCTTTTACTTTTTACTTTCTTAATTGTGTCTACTAGAAAACTTAAAATTGCTCAGGTGGTTTGCATGTGTGGCACACATTGTGATTCTTTTGGATGGCAGTGCCTTAGTGGTGGTAGTAAGGGACAAGTTAGGGAAAGAGCTTCCTATTATAACTTGCTGATGTCAAGGAAGAGGCATCAGGGAGAAGGAAGTCAAAGTTCTCTTTGGCTGAAAACTGGCCGATATTCCTTCAGTCCCATTCCAGAAGAGCAATGAATCCTACTCTTTTTTTTTTTTTTTAAGATTTTATTTATTTATTTGACAGAGACAGAGAGATCACAAGCTGGTAGAGAGGCAGGCAGAGAGAAAGGGGGAAGCAGGCTCCCCGCTGAGCAGAGAGCCCGATGCAGGGCTCCATCCCAGGACCCTGAGATCATGACCTGAGCCAAAAGCGCCCCAATGAATCCTACTCTTAAGGAAACCCGGCTATCTTCATGGTCCTTCGTGCTTATGGCATAGAGCCACATCTGTACCAGCTCACCTTTGTTTTGTTATTGTCACCAGCGCTGCCAGAAATCAGTGTGAAGGAAGGAACTAATTTGTTGCCCTCTTTAGAGTATGACCTCCTTAAAATACAGATTCTGAAGGTGCAACCATTCATCCCCACACCCAATGAGCTGGTCTGTAGTTGATTTTGTGTGTGTGTTAAGGTATAAAGAAAATGCATAGATGAATAAATGACTAAATAAATGAATGGTGCACAAGAAAAATATAGGTCCAGGTAAAGGATCAAAGACCTTAGCATGGCCAGTGGGTCAAATCAGAGAAAGATTTTTTTTTTCTAAAGATTTTATTTATTTATTTGACAGAGAGAGAGAAATCACAAGTAGGCAGAGAGGCAGGCAGAGAGAGAGGGGGAAGCAAGCTCCCCGCTGAGCAAGAGAGCCCGACGTGGGGCTCGATCCCAGGACTCTGAGACCATGACCTGAGCCAAAGGCAGAGGCTTTAACCCACTGAGCCACCCAGGTGCCCCAGAGAAAGATTTTTCTACAACAGAGTGTGCACAGGGGTCCCTATCTTTACAGCCAACCTGTTTTCTAAGTGGTTGGTGTACATGCCATCCCAGCTGTTAAATACTTTAATACTCTCTGGTTGAAAGAATTAGGTTAAAAAAATTTTTTTAAGTCAATGAAGAGAGTTAGTTACTCTCTTCGTGGATAGATTGTAGGAGAAAATTATTTAGAAAATTTGCAAAAGCTAGCATTATCCACTTTTCCATTTCTTTTAAGGGTACAAGGTTGACCTTGGTTTATTGCTGCTTATTTCTGATAGAATAACACATAGGCCAGTTTAACTTAATCTGCATATGTATGATATGAGTCACTGTGCTTTCAAATAGAATTTTTTTTATTTTTTATTTTTTTATTAATGTGTAATGTATTATTTGCCCCAAGGGTACCAGTCTGTGAATCATCAGGCTTACACATTTCACAGCACTCACCATAGCACATACCCTCCCCAATGTCCACAACCCAGCTGCCCTGTCCCTACCCCCTACTGTAATGTATGTAGATTACCTACTAAACATACTAAAGTTAATTTCATCTCCTTTTTACTTTTGTTTATGTGCTTACAAGAATTTTCTTTTTTTTTTTTTATTAACATAGAATGTACTATTTGCTTCAGGGGTACAGGTCTGTGAATTATCAGTCATACACAATTCACAGCACTCACCATAGCACATACTCTCCCCAATGTCCATAACCCAGCCACACAATCCCTACCTCCCACCCCCGGCAACCCTCAGTTTGTTTCCTGAAATTAAGAGTCTCTTATGGTTTGTTTCCCTCCCAATCCCATCTTGTTTCATTTTTTTCCCTCCCTACCCCCCACGACCCCCCACTCTGCCTCTCAAATTCCTCGTATCAGAGAGATCACATGATAATTGTCTTTCTCTGATTGACTTATTCTGCTCAGCATAATACCCTCTAGTTCCATCCACGTCGTTGCAAATGGCAAGATTTCGTTTCTCTTGATGGCTGCATAGTATTCCATTGTATGTATATACCACATCTTTATCCATTCGTCTGTTGGTGGACATCTAGGTTCTTTCCATAGTTTGGCTGTTGTGGACATTGTTTCTATAAATATTTGGGTGCACGTGTCCCTTCAGATCACTACATTTGTATCTTTAGGGTAAATACCTGGTAGTGCGATTGCTGGGTCATAGGGTAGCTCCACCAAGTAGAATTTTTTTTATAGACTATAAGCTTCCATTTAGAAAAGCAGAGTTGAGGGGGTTTTTATTAACATATAATGTATTATTTGTTTCAGGAGTACAGGTCTGTGATTCATCAGTCTTACATAATTCGCAGCACTCTCCATAGCACATACCCTCCCCAATGTTGGTTTCTTCTTAATACATTACTCTTGAAATTCCAAGTGAACGAACTAGAGGAACATTTTAGGGTAGGGTCGGAAGAAAGTTCTGTTTTATTTTTCATTGTCTTCGAAATTCAAAATGTAGTTAGTTTTGCAGAGTTAGCCTCTACTTAATGTCTGTGGATGCCAAATACTGTAGCAAGTAATCGGCTGAGAGGGCAGAGGAACAGTGGTGTGGAAGCGGAGACGATGAGCCTCAAAATGGCTGAATTTGTACGTTTCTTTTACTTCTCTTCACGCGCGCTGGGTTCATGCATGTTCGTATTGCCTCTCCATCCCCCAGGACCAACTCTTTGGCATCACAGGCCTGCTTTCTTCAAGAAATACCTCACATCCACTACTTTTTCGTTGGTTCCCTCTCTGAGGGCCGACTTCGTCAGTGGCACCGTTCCCAGGACCCATGGCAATATTTCCATCTTAATTTCTTTTATGATCGAAAGAAAAATGAACCTCATAGCCACGAATGCATAGCAAACATGGATTATATGCACCTATATGTCGATGTAGTCATAAAAGATAATTTAATGTAGAAAAGAGTGTGCAAAGACAGAAGTACCTAGAGTACACAAAAGTCATAAAGCAGCCCTCAGTCTACTGCTTATTTTCCTCAGGTCCTTCTTTCTGCTTTCCGGCGTGGCTACTATTTTGTAATCTGGCAGTCTAGCCTCCTAATAATATAAAACGTTCTAACGTGATAAATTACTCTCTCTCTCTTCATCGGCTAGTGAGTCTGTTAACAAATAATCACCGAGAATCCTTTCTGCGATGTGTCAGAGCTAAAACGATGAATATGACAGACAGCATATTGTGGGAGACAAGCCTTGAACAAAGAAGTATGCCAAATACTACAAAGAAATACAGGATACTATAAATATGGAACGGAGGAGTATCATCTAAGTACCTATGTTTAAATATTTAAGTTTTAATATACCCTTTTAGGGAGTCCTTAATATTTAAAAGCAAAGGCGAAGGTACATTATTATTTTCCTTATTTTATATACAAGTTGGACTATTCAACTCAACAACAAAAAATACAACTCAATTAAAAAATAGGCAAAGGGCTTAAAGACATTTCTCCATAGAAGATACACAAATGACCGTTAAACACGTGAAAAGATGCTCAACATTACTAATCATTAGAGAAATGCAAATCAAAAACCAGAATGAGATACTGCTTCACACTCATTTAGATGGCTACTATTTATTTATCTATTTTTTAAAGATTTTATTTATTTATTTGACAGAGAGACAGCGAGAGAGGGAACACAAGCAAGGGGAGTGGGAGAGGGAGAAGTGGGCTTCCTGCGGAGCAGGAAGCCTGACCTGGGGCTCAGTCCCAGGAACCTGGAATCATGACCTGAGCTGAAGGCAGACGCTTAACGACCGAGGCACCCAGGAGCCCCTAGATGGCTACTATTTAAAACACAAAACTAAACAGAAATTAACAAGTGTTGGCAAGGGTGTGGAAAAATTGGAACTCTTGTACACTGCTGGTAGGAATATAAAATAGTGCAGCCGCGATAGCAAACAGTATACTAGTTCCTCAGAAAAGCAGAAATAGAATTACCGTATGATCCAGCGACTTCATTCCTGGGTATATATGCAAAAGAACTGAAAACAGCAACTAGAGAGGCTGTTTTTAACACCCACATTCATAGTAGCGTGGTTCACAATGGCCCAAAGTTGGAAACCACCCAGCGTCTGCTGACAGATGAGTGGATAAAGAAAATGGGGTACATACATACAGCGGAAGAGCATTCAGACTTAAGAAGGAAACTCTGACACATGCTACAAAATGGATGAACCTTAAAGACATTATTTTAAGTGAAATGAGACAATCACAAAATTTCATTCTCCCTGTGTGTATATATATTCATATTCTTTTTGCCATGGGACTCTCTTGTAGACAATGTTTTATTAAGTTGAAGAACACTTTCTGGAGGAGGGAGATCCTTGTGAATAACAAATATTTTGTCCTGATTAACTTTGTATGTTCTGATTTTCCTTTTGATTTTTTTCCCCAGGTAGTCTTTAAAAAACTGTAATTATGTTTAATAATAATCTTCCTCTCTATGGCAACTAGATTTTAAGTGATAGCAAACCCCCTTAACTTCACAACTTTAAAGAGGGTGTCACAAGTTTTCTTCTGATATTTCTGTGGGTCTCAGTTTTTACCTTAAATCTTTTCTCTATTTGGAATGCATCTGAGCTTGACATAGGGTATCATGTGATGTGAAAAAAAATATTCAACTTTTTTTTTCCATATAGCTACTCAGTTATCCTAATACCATCTCGTGATCAATCACTCTTTCTCCTTCTTCCTTGGTAGAAAAAAATAGACATTTTAAACTGAGCCTATCTTGTCTCTCTATTCTCTACTGATTCCTGTTTTTACTCATGTTACAGTCCCACACTGTTTTAATTAGTGAGCCTTTAGAATATGTTTCATATCTGACTGTGTTTATTCTCATTCTTTTTTCATAGTTTTTCTAGCTATTGTTGCTTGATTATTTTTCCATATTAATTTTGTCTACTAAAAAAAACCATTCTGTTAGTTTGATTGGAATTGTGTTATATTTACAAATTAATTATAGAAAAATGATATTTTTAGGTTGTAGAAACATCTTATCCCAAAGCTTGGTATGTCTGTCCATATCTTCTTTTGTGGCCATTGTTAGGGTACTAAAATGTTCTAAATAGGTCTTGCATATTTCTTGTTAAATTTATTCGTAGGTGTTTTATGTTTTTGCTGTTTTATTGTTGTAGGTAGAATCCTTTCTTCCATCACATTTTTCTAACTGGTTGTTGTTTTTTATATGAGAATGCCATTGATTTCTATATGTTAATATTATCCTCTGCTACCACCATAAATTTGCTTATTATGGGCAGTTTTTTAGGTGACTCCCTTGTGTTTTCTGGTAATACAATTACATGACATGCAAACAGTGGTGGTTTTACCTCCTGCTGAAATTTTTGCCATGAGTTCTTTCCCTGGCTTATTGCATTGACTTGTACTTCCACATACAGTATTAAATAGTAGCGATGGTGGTGCACATTCTTATCTTGCTTCTGACCTTTATGGCAACACCTCTAGTTTTTTCCCATTATGCACGATGCTGGCTTTTGGTTTTCAATCCATGCCTTCCAATGATGGCTTTAGACTTTGAAGATCTGGGCTCTGATATTTTTTTCTCTACCATTAACTAACTGAAAAACATTAGATAAGTCATCTAACTTCTCTGATTTATTTCCATATCTGTAGAATGAGGGGAAGAAAATCACCTACCTCCTAGAGATGTTGCTAATGGCCATGAAAGCACATGGCACGCTGGGCAATGTCCGTGTCCCTTGTTTTTCCTGTTTCCTCCTGTACAGAATGCTTCCCTACACAACTCTTTTCGGAATTATAAAACTGGATTTCCCTTTGTGGCTCCAGGCCGTTTTTATAATTCCATTCACAACACAGTTTCTACATATATTCCAAGGTTGGAAAGAAAAAGTGCTTTTTGAACGATGAGCAAATTCCTTCGCTGACATTTAACCAAAATGTATTCCAAACCTGAAGCTTTTTGGAAGGCTAAGAAAATGTTGGTCACCTTCTTGTAAAAAAGTGAAATAAAAAATGTTTATGTACCTCAGCACTTCCTGACTGAGCTGGAAGTGAGTGCACTGAGATGGTGTTATTTTGTGGTGTTTCAGTTCTGGGAAAAATGAAACCAAAAAATAGAGGAAAATTTTCAAGATTTTTGGTTCCGAGAGCTTTCCTTTTATTTTTTTTTTTCTTCCAACTTTGGTTAACGTTGAGAAAGCCATCTAGTTTATATAAGTTTGATTCAACTACACATCTTCTGCAAACTAATTCCTGTCAAGTGATCTGCTAACTAACATTTTCCTCTGTGTTAAATTCTGTGTTTTGGAGCATGAACTGCGTGTCTGGAGATGCCGAGGGCTGCCATTCCTTTCTTAGACACAGCATTGCCGCCTGATAGCCCTGACTATCAGATAATTTGTGCATATAGGATTTTCTTACTCTTTTTTTAAAAATGAGCTTCTGTACTAATTTTTGTGCAGGGTTCTGTCTTGGTCCAATCTAATAAAATTGGCATTTACTTTTCCTTTGTAAGAAATCCCCCAGCAAGTGGCTCCATAACTTAAAAGGGTTTTCATTACTTTACTATGTCAACTGGACCCACAGCCCCCATGCTCGGAAAATAAACTGCGTGGTCATCTTTTTGTCCTCATGTTTTCTAATACCACTTACCTTCCTCTTTGAGGCAGCTCCCATAGGACCTCGGAATCAAGCTGTGAAAGTAATTTCTTTTGTGCAGGAACAGCGTTCCTCACTGGGCTTGCTGTTTCATCAGTGGCTTGGTCGTGTGGCTAGGCTTCAGAAGAGAATTTCATACTCCCTCATTTTCCTGGATTCGGTTCTCTGACGACACTTTGAATCTGAGGAATCTGCCCTTTCTCGAATGACCGCAGATGCAGTTTTGCATTAAAAGCTAATGAGTTTGAGAAGTCTTTTATAGACCTTGAATACCAGCCCTTTATCTGTAATGTCATTTGCAAATATCTTCTCCCATCCCGTGGGTTGCTTCTTTGTTTTGTTGACTGTTTCCTTTGCTGTACAGAAGCTTTTTATCTTGATGAAGTCCAAAAGTTCATTTTTGCTTTTGTTTCCCCTGCCTTTGGAGACAAGTCTTGAAAGAAGTTGCTGTGACCAGTGTCAAAGAGGTTACTGCCTATGTTCTCCTCTAGGATTTTGATGGTTTCCTGTCTCACATTGAGGTCTTTCATCCATTTCGAGTTTATCTTTGTGTATGGTTTAAGAGAATGGTCGAGTTTCATTCTTCTGTATATTGCTGTCCAATTTTCCTGGCACCATTTATTGAAGAGACTTTTTTCCATTGGATATTTTTTCCTGCTTTGTTGAAGATTATTTGACCATAGAGTTGAGAGTCTATATCTGGGTTCTCTATTCCATTCCATTGGTCTATGTGTCTGTTTTTGTACCAGTACCATACTCTCTTGGTGATTATAGCTTTGTAATATAGCTAAAAGTCAGGCAACGTGATGCCCCCAGCTTTGTTTTTCTTTTTCAACACTTCCTTGGTGATTCGGGGTCTTTTCTGGTTCCATACAAATTTTAGGATTGTTTGTTCCAGCACTTTGAAAAATGCTCTTGGTATTTTGAACGGGATGATGTTGAATGTATAGATTGTTCTGGGCAGCATAGACATTTTAACAATATTTATTCTTCCAATCCATGAGCGTGGAATGTTTTTCCATCTTTTTGTGTCTCCTTCGATTTCTTTCATGAGTGTGGTTTCACTTATTTGAGGAACATAAGGAATAGCATGGAAGACATTAGGAGAAGGAAGGAAAAAATGAAGGGGGGGAGGAATTGAAGGGGGAAACGAACTATGAGAGGCTATGAACTCCAGGAAAGAAACTGAGGGTTTCAGAGGGGAGGTGGTGGGGGTATGGATTAGCCCGGTGATGGGTAGTAAGGAAGGCTTGTATTGCATGGAGCACTGGGTGTTGTACAAAAACAAGAATCATGGAACACTGGGGCGCCTGGGTGGCTCAGTGGGTTAAAGCCTCTGCCTTCAGCTCAGGTCATGATCTCAGGGTTCTGGGATCGAGCCCCGCATCAGGTTCTCTGCTCAGCAGGGAGCCTGCTTACCCCTCTCTCTCTGCCTGACTCTTTGCCTACTTGTGATCTCTCTCTCTGTAAAAAAAATAAATAAAAATCTTTCAAAAAAAAAAAAAAGAATCATGGAACACTACAACAAAAACTAACGTTGTACTGTATGGTGACTAACATAACATAATAAAAAAAAAAGTAAAAGATAAAATGGGGCGCCTGAGTGGCTCAGCTGTTAAGCGGATGCCTTTGGCTCAGGTCATGATCTCAGGGTCCTGGGATCAAACCCCGCATCAGGATCCCTGCTCAGCGGGCAACCTGTTTCTCCCTTTCCTACTCCTCCTACTTGTGTTCGGTTTCTCACTCTGTCTCTCTCTGTCAAATAAATAAAAATAAAATCTTAAAAAAAATAAGATACAGTAAAAGCTAATGAGACCTACATGTATGCTCTTGCAGAAACTGGTAATGAGCAGGATACTAGTCTCCAGCACATGTTATGGATTTGTTTGCTGACCTTAAAGGCATGCATATTTGAAAACATACTCCTTGATATTGCACACACATATACATATATCTACCTAAAACCATCTTTTGTGAATCTCAAAGTCAGTAAGAGAACAATGGGGGAATGTGCCATAAGGTACATGGATCGATTCAGTTCTTTAGAAGGAAAAGCTTTTGGAAATCTTTGCTTATTAAATATAAGTGGCAGTTGCTAGAACAGTGGCAGTGCCATCCTTTACGTTAGTCCACTTTACGGAGCACTTATCCAAGCAAATTTAGTAAATTAGAATAAAGGCCACCCTAGAAAGCATTAAATGAATCAGTCAAAGACTAACCCTTTTACAGACACGGCCCGAACTGGTAAAGGGAGCTGGCAGGGCGGGGAATATTCATGGCTCCCTTGGCAGACCACCCCCGCTCCAAATGAGGGCTCCCTTCCTAAGTTAATTCCATAATAAAACAAGACTCAGGGTTGAAAATATATGCATTTCCGTGGAGGAAAACTCTTCATAATTCTCTGTATTAAGCTGGGCAACCCAGAAAGTGACAGCATGCGTTCCATTTGTCATTTTTCTCATTAGATAAATTTCCGAAGACAGAATCTTCTCCCTCTCGTTCACTACTGTGTTACCAGCTGTTAGCAAAAGGCAGTAAAGATCTGTTGATTGATTGGTTTATTGATTGATAGCTGGGGAATAGAGTAAGTACTTCCACCTTTGAAACAACCTCAGTTTGGAGAGGAAAGTATGTATATCTTTTATTATGTAAATACAACAGCAAGCAAAGTAAATATGATGGGCCAGAATCAATTCTTAGGTAATCAGGAACAGACTGTATGCCCTGGAAATGGTTTACATTACTCCAAAAGCAAAATTTTGCATTTAGTGCAAGATACGGTGGTAAAACATTGAGCTTTTGCTTTCTACCGATAGTGTAAACATTACTCCAAGATGCAGTCTCTGGAAATAATTTAGTTAACTCTTATTTTTATATGCAAGTTCTGTTCTGGAGACTTGTTGCAAAAATTGATGGAAAGTTATTTTCTTTAAGTGACAGTTTGTTTACAGAAATTCCTTGAAATCTTGATGGTTATTGAAAAGACTGAACTAAATGTTGCCTCAAACGGCCTATTGCAGAGCTGCGCCGCACCTTCCAAACCAGTACCATACTCTGTTAGTAAATCACCTAAAATCCATAAAGGTCATGGAGACGGCTCCCTCCATAAAATGAAATATTTATGTTTCATTCCCAAAAACATATTGTGGATCATTTGGGTGTTTTAAGTTGAAGGTACATAGTAAATTATTCCAAAATTATGGAGGCCAAATGTCATTCTCTCCAAAAGTTTGTGTAATATCTATTTATCTGTGGGCAGATGACTGCACAGCATAATCAGAGGCAGACTTTGTCATGTTAAGTCTAAGTAAACACAGCTGAACATAAGCAAGTTGGACTACAGGGTTTTTTTTGAGCTTTGCCAACAGCATATGACCTTGGAGAAGGCTGCATTTTTTTTTTTTTTTACTACAATCTGCTTTCAATGAAAAAAAAAAGAATTCTTTTTGTTTTGAATTAACAAGTGATGATTAGAAGCTTGTTATGTTCTAATTTTTAGACGCAAGACAAAAGAACATCATGCACGCACCCAACAAAAAGCTACCTTCCTGAGGGAGTTAGTTCCCATCAGGGAGCTGCATATAAACGGCAAGGGTGGAAGCCATTTAAATGGTGCTTCTTTGTAAAAGAAAACCTTTTTGGGTTTCTTTGTATTTTGTCCCTTGTCCTTCTGCCATTTCAACAGATTAAAGTTGTGGTTCCGGATGCCTCTAGAAAATGAACCTGAGTGATTTATCCATTCTTTAAGAAGCATTTGTCCTCTACAGCAAAGAAACTTCATGCTGTCATTAGCTTTCGGTTTTTCAGTAGAAACTCTCATTAGCTGCTTTAGGCCTTCCACAAGTCCCTTTTTTCCTGGTTTGTTTTTTTTTTTTTTTAAATGCAAGTTTCTTTTCAGTCACCTAATACCTTCTTCTTTTAGCCTACTATGGGGTCCAATATTACATTTTTTAAGGGCACTTTGTGGCTAAAATAAGTTCCTATTAAATATTGCATGTCAAAAAGTGGACTTTAAGTGAGAACTTTGGTAAAAGATGGATTAGTAGAGATTTGTCTTGAAACGTCTAGCTTCTCAATATTCTCAGACTGGCGAGTGGCCAGATAGATCCTCTGCTCTTCCCGTTCCTTCACTTAAGGAAACTATTTTTTCCCGTTCACCCTTTGGGTATACATTTCCTTCTCAGAGCAAATGCAGTATGTATTAAGGGTGTGTGACTAATAAAGATTTTTAAATAATTTATCTTTCAAGACTTTGGTATTTTACACTTTTTTTTTAAATCCCATGTTGAATAATATTAACAGAGCATATGGGAAAATATTTAGATCTATGTGCTAAAATATTATTCTGTAGTTAGATTCATGTAAGACCCAACCTTATTTACTTGTATACTTGTTTTTCCTATGTGCTGATGAATTCCCGTGTTAAAATAAATGTTTTCAGTAGCAAATATCAAAAAAATTTCTAAAAGTAACCCAGAAAGAGGTTTCTCTTTGTGTTAAGAGTGGCATCACGCATCCCTAAGAGTATATCAACATCCACACTTGAAGGTCCTTGAAGCACCTCATACTCTTACTATGTTAGAATCACTCTTTATGGCCTACCTCCTCTCAAGGGAAATTTGCTTTTCTTCTGTTCTTCTCTCGCTCAGAGAATGTCATCATTGTCCCCCAGGCATCCCAGGCAGAAATTTAAGGGACATCTCAGACTCCTGCCTCCCATCCCTACACCCATCTAGTCATTCAACAAGTCTGCCCCTTTATCTCTCAAATATTGGCTCGCCATCCCCACTGCTCGCTTCTTAATCCCAGGACTCCTCACTTCTGCCTTAGGTCCCTGCCATGATCCAATCTGGTCTTCCGCTAGGCGAAGAGGGAGCTTTCTAAGATCCACTTCTGATCATACCACTGCTAAATATCTTTGCTCGCTTCCCATACCTTTCAGGATCAAGTTCACACTCTTTGCACACAAAACCATAAACCCCTCAGTGCCTAGCCTCTGCTAATCTCTCTCGGCTTAGTTCCCCACTGCCCTTTCACACACCTCATTTGTTCCAGCAATGCCAAAAAGAGTTTCCCAAAGGAGCTGTACCATGTCGTGACACTGCGCTTTCACACAGTCAGCCTTTCCCTTTCCTTGGACTGCTTCTCCCCATCTTCTCCACCTGAGTAACTCCTGCTCCTCTTTACCCCAGACCTATGCTTTCCCACCTTTTCCAGGACTTGGCGCTCAGATAATGATGACATTGGCTGGACGTGCTGGCATGAATGCAGGAGGCTGCTTGCCGCTGAAAGCAACTGCCCAGGGTGTCTGCCTGCTGCCCAAGGTTATCTTCTCCTTTCAGGACCCCAACTCCCCGCCCTTGCCTTTGCTCACTCCCACACACTTCCCACGAGGAGCTGTTGTCATTTCTCAAAGTGTGAGTTGCTTAGGGATGAGATCCATTTGTGGGTTGAATTTCTAGGCCCTACCACAGTGGCTGGCCTGTAAGATGCATTGAGTAAATGTTTGCTGTGGGACCCCTGGACTCATGAATAAGTAAATAAAGACAACTTGGAGTAGAGCACATTCTGTTGCACTTAAAATTAAAAGATCTGGCTTCTAGTACTGGCCCTATTATTTACTACCAATGTGGTCTTGGACCTGTCAGTCATTTTTCCTCAGTCTCAATTTCCATATTGTAAAATGGGGAAAATGATAGGTGTACATAAAAAAGAAATGAGATAAATTGCACACTTATGACTTGCAAGTGTTCGATAAATATTATCATCACCTGAATTGTGTTAACTTGACCTAGCCCTTTAATTATGCCCCAAAAAGGCAGGGAAGATTTGGGGGATAAAATGATATGTATAAAGTATAGTTTTCCATTTGAGACAAAAAGATAATTTGGTTTTTACTTAGATTCACTGTAATGTAGTTGTACATTCTCTATCAAAGTGCCAGCCATCCAAAGATGGCAAAAAAATTTTTCAAAAGCAACCAAGTATTTCTCCCATTCTGTTATACAGTGGGAAGAACTTTTTAATAATTATCAGTCTCCTTGTAAGATATCAGGAGTATTTAAAATAATCTATACATTCTTGCTCCAATTAATCAGGAATTTAAGGAAATCAAGTACAGTTGTTTAAGATGAAGCCATGATACAAGTATGGTCTTTTAAATATGATTTAACTCATTATTTTATTCCTTGTGAAAAGGACAGGTATACCAGTTAGTTAGATCTTCAAAGAAAGTTCTTAATAACAAATATTAGAGAAGTAGCTTATAAAAATTGGGAATTTCCAAAGCTGTTTCCCCAAATTCAAGTGCTCTATTCTATCATGTAAAATTTTCTCCAAGCATTTAAGAGTAAACAGTACAACATATCTATATGATTGCGTGGGTAACACGTGTAAGCCACTGGCCCAGTAGCTATTACATGCACCAGCCCCAAAATGAGCAGCAAAAGACCAGTCACTGACATAATCCAGGAATTTGCCTTAGTATGCTCATTCTCACTTTCACCAAAAATTCCATCCTCGTGTTTTGCATATTATGGCTACCAACTAACTGAAGTGATATTCTCCAAGCCATTGCAAACCCGAAGCCTTCGTAATATGCAGTCCTGCTCCTGTGAAAATTCTCCACACGCAGGCATCATAGACATAACATGGCTGCCCTTGACCGAGCTTAGATAATTCAAATACAAAAGCTGTTTTTGTGTTAGTGTATTGAATTGTTGTGTTATTTGTTATCTGCTCCACTTCAGGGTAAAACTTCCACGTTCGTCAAAGGTTGCTGCCCCTACAGAGTATTTCCAACTGTGGAGTAATTGGAGCTATTATGTATTGCATATTACTGGGTGCCTTATATCTTACAGTGATTATTTCTAATTTCTACAATAGTCCTCATTGTTCGGTATTTTTTTGATGAAGAAAATGAGGCTCAGAGAGATTAGGTAACTTGCTCCACACCACATGCTAAAATGTAGCAGAACTGGGATTCAAACACCAAGCTCTTTGCTTCCAAATCTACTCTCTTTCCAGCGTACCTTACTGTTGGGGGAATCATGTGTGGTTAAGTGAAGGTACCCTTCAAAATTTGCACTGATTAGCAGAGAACAAATGTACTCAATTCATGATAAACCAAAACAAAGATACGAATCCCATTAAAAGCAGCTGGAGGAATTGAGTAACTAATTGTTTATTCTCTCTGTGCCTCAAAGACTGCTAAAATTAGCTTGGAATTCTATTTGAAAAATTCTTCAATTAATCATAAACTCTGACTCCTGTTTTTAAAGCAACCTTTTGTTTGATGTTGCTAACACTTACTCCCATTACTTCCTCTTTTCTTCAGTGTAAAAACAATCTCTTTTCTATTTCTGGGCCCACTTTCTGCTTCTTCTAGCCCTGCCAAATTTTGTTATTGCAAGGATTAGTTGTATGAATAATTTAACTAAATGCCTTTCACCTAGGGCTCGTTATCTCTGCTCATCTTTCATTTCTTTATTCTTCTCCCAGGAGCTCCTCTAAGTCAACTCAAATATAGATTTCTTGCTTCTTTCACGTTGAGAGTATTATTGGCCACCTTCTTGTCCAAGTGAGATCAATATATTATGTTGTCTAATAAACTATCTTATAGAATGGCTTTTGTAAACCTCTTAATGTAGGCTGAAAATCAACTGGATAATGTATCCAGCTACTTCAGGTTTGGGAAGTAAGAGGAATATTTTTTCTAAAAAGCTTGCTGGCCATGGGGTGCCTGGGTGGTTCAGTGGGTTAAGCCTCTGCCTTCGGCTCAGGTCATGATCTCAGGGTCCTGGGATCAAACCCCACATTGGGCTCTCTGCTCAGTGGGGAGCCTGCTTCCCCCTCTCTCTCTGCCTGCCGCTCTGCCTACTGCCTACTTGTGATCTCTCTCTGTCAAATAAATATGTAAATAAAATCTTAAAAAAAAAATCTTGCTGGCCAACTCCACCTTCTTCCCTCCTATTCTCACCTTATGCTAAGAGCTGTATAATTAACCACTACCCTGAAGCCTCAAACAATGGCTCACTCTTCATGTGTGTTTTGTAATGTCTTGTGTTCAGCCTCCCTTTGTGGGTGGCCTGGGGAGGATGGTTACTCCTCCTATGCTCAGTAGATGTCTTCCGCTCTCTTGGCTTTGGACTCATGTGTGAACTCTATGCCTAACAGAGTGGTGCACTCATGCTGGGCATTCACTGAGTGTGCCTCTAAGTATATAGACATCTGAAATAATAGAAGATGTCATGAACAGTGGTGCTGTGGCACTTTTCTAGGGTCAGGGCCCTTCATGGCTCTTGGTTTCTTGTGAAAAATTAGTCTGTCTTTGAATACCAACCCCTCTTGCTTCCACCTCCTGAGTGTGGAAAAGAGCTACCACATCCTAAGAGGAAGGGGAGAGAGTGACTTATCTACAAGATCTTGGGAATCTTATAAGGAATGTTTGGTTTTCCTGGCTGTTATTAGCCTTCACTACCCCTACCCCCCAAAAAGGTAATTTTTTGTGCTTTCATGATGAAAATATATAGTCTGTTTACTCTTATGTATGTGAGCCAGGTTCTATTATATAATACTTTGATTCAAGGCAATAATAACTTTTTCTCATCACTCATCACTGATTCATCATATATTTCTGGATGTCTGGGGAGAATTTAGAATTAGAGAATTTAATTTTTAAAATATTTTTGAGACTGTATAGGGTATTCCATCACCAGAAACAAAAATGTGGACAAGTGGATCTAGTTTGTTCTAGAAATGTAACTTTTGGTTTCTTTTCCTTTCTGCGCAGCCTTCTGCCTTTTATCTCCTTTTCTCTCTTTTGTTTAAAATTGATTTATATTATTGATTGTCAAAACATACATTTCTCTCTAAAGTCTCAAAAAGTATGGGAAAAGGTAGAAAATATAAGGAATAGGAGGGAATTACTTTTAGCCTGGAGAAAGTATTAGGTTCATTGTTCCTCTCTCTAAATCAAATAATTTTTAATGACTAAAATAAATGTTTTCTTTTTTACTTTTAAGATTCCTTATTTACTTATAACAGCATATGACATTTATAAGACAATACTTATGGCAGTTGCTTGCATTTAAATATATTTAAATCATGAAAACATGTCATTCTTTTGTATTTACATTTTCATGAAATGGCTTTGCAAGAATTTTTCTCTATGTTATACTTGTTCTCTCCTTCTTTCCTGGTAGTCATTGAGCTCTGGTGTTTTGTTTTGTTTGATGTATGATCATAAGGGTGCTTGCTTTCTTTTTATCATTTCTTTGTTACCATGCTTAAGTACTATATTTTTAATATCTTGTGATGCTCACAGAAGTACCCTTCCTGAACATTACATTTCTTAAGCCTTGCTGTGGAACCTTATTATTTTAGTTTTGCTACATCTAATTTTGGTAGGCTGTTGGCAATGGTGGTCTCAGCATAGGATGATTTTATGTGTCTAGAGAAAGAACATTCTCAGTTCACCCTCCTGTGGACACCCAGCCAAGAATTGTTCTCAGCTTTCAGCCTGCCCATCCACCATTATGTAGTTTGGAAATGACCACCATTATTTTTTTTTCTTTTGTGCTTTTTAATTGTTTTCATTTATTTTATTTTATTTTATTTTATTTTATTTTATTTTATTTTAATTAGCATATAATGTTTTATTTGCCCGAGGGTACATGTCTGTGAATCATCAGGCTTACACATTTCACAGCACTTACCATAGCACATACCCTCCCCAATGTCCATAACCCAGCCACCCTATTCCTACCCCCGCCACCTCCCAGCCACCCTCAGTTTGTTTCGTGAGTCCAGGAGTCTCTTATGGTTTATCTCCCTCCCCATCCCATCTTGTTTCATTTCTCTCCCCCACCCCCCCACGACCCTCCGCCCTGCCTCAAAATTCTTCATATCAGAGAGATCGTGTGATAATTAATGACCACCATTATTGGTACTTTGGTTCTCTTCAGTCCTTTAGTCCAAGGTGCTCTGACATTCTGCCATTGTTTAAGAGCAAAGCCATCGCTAGGCTTCAACGGGATCCTCTCAATCCTTCTTCACAACTGTATTCAACATCATGACCACTATATTTCAATTTTAGTGATTTTGACCTTAGTGGTGGCCTACTTTTTGCATGGCTCTTCTGTACCCCTTATCCTTGTTCCTCTTTAGAGATCATATAGCTTCAGCTACGTCTCAGGGCTGCTGTAAAAATAACATTAAAAATAACCAAAAACTGTTTGTAAAACCTCATCGCTATGTTGATGTATAATAAAACAATGCTCTCTTCTTTTTGAGGCAGGCCTGAATAAAACATTCTACTAAGGGCAGCAGAAACTAAGTTTACTTTAGTTTTAAAAAGTTTGTTATCCTACCCTAGAAAGAAAAAATTCTATGTTATGTTGAATAATTAGTTTTTGATGACCCCATGTGGATTACTGTCACCTTATTTTCCCAAAGGAAAGATAAAAAAAATACAAGAGTTTCAAAAATAAAAGACCCACCATTACAGCAATATAGAGCTGGGCCAACATGTTTATTTTCAAAACAGAAAACACAGATCTTCTAACAGTATATTGTTACCATTGCTGTTCCAATTAGAAGAAGGAGGATGATTTGATTATTCTGAAGTATTCTGTAATATATTACAGTGAAAATCTTGGGTTTCTTTATTCTCCAGTTTGTATTTGTAATGACTGTCCCTGAATTTTATGTCATAGTATATTAGAAATTATAATAACTGGGGAAAAAGCAATACAAGTAAAGTGAAATGTTTTATCGCCCCCCCCAAAAGACATTTTTAGTGGTATTATATTCATGTTTCAGCAAAAACAGACACAATGAAAAGTATCTCTGAAGCCCATTTCTGAAAAATATTTTCCAACAATAATGTTATATCTCCTAGTCACATGAAGGTAGAGTCAAGAACTTGGTTTGTTAAATACAGCCTTGTTATTTGACCCTTGTTGGAATACTAAGAATCCATAATGATTCTGAAAAATACTAAAGAAACGCTGCCTTATGCTGCTACCCTGGAGAGAATCCCCAGGAACTCCAGCACTAAACACAGCCACTTCTTATTCGCCACAGCAGTTTTTCTCCCGGGTTGGGGGGTGGGGGGGCAGGCAGCCCTTTCCCCGTCCACATTAGAGCACCTGGGGAGCTCATTCAAAGGCGTATTCCTTAGCATCTCTGTGACCTATAGAATCACAGTCCGAGATGGGATCCAGGAGCCTGCCCTTTTGACAAGTTCCCCTGTGTATGTTATTCTCCTCTCTACAACACTTCAAGAAGATGGGTTAGAACAGTGAGATACCACTTCATTCATACCAATCAGAATGGCTAAAGTTAACAAGTCAGGAAACAAGTGTTGGCAAGGGTGCGGAGAAAGGGGAACCTCCTTACACTGTTGGTGGGAATGCAAGCTGGTGCAGCCACTCTGGTAAACAGTATGGAGGTTCCTCAAAAAGTTGAAAATAGAGCTTCTCTATGACCCAGCAATCACACTACTGGGTATTTAGCCTAAAGATACAAGTGTAGTGATCCAAAGGGACTCGTGCACCGGAATGTTTATAGCAGCAATGTCTACAATACCCAGACGATGGAAAGAGCCTAGATGTCCACCAACAGTTGAATGGATAAAGAAGATGTGGCATATGTATATACAATGGAATACTATGCAGCCATCAAAAACACAAAATCCTGCCATTTGCAACAACATGGATGGAACTTGAGGGTATTATGCTAAGCGGAATAAGTCAATCAGAGGAAGAGGAGTATCATATGATATCACTGATATGACGAATTTGAGAAAAAAGAGGATTATAGGGGAAGGGAGGGAAAATTAAAACAAGATGAAACCAGAGAGGGAGACAAACCATAAGAGACTCTTAATCTCAGGAAACAAACTGAAGGTTGCTGGGGGGTGGGTGGGTAGGAATAGGGTGGTTGGGTTATGGACATTGGGGAGGGTATGTGCTATGGTGAGTGCTGTGAAATGTGTAAGCCTGATGATTCACAAACCTGTACCCCTGGGGCAAATAATACATTATATGTTAATTTAAAAAAGGAAAAACTTAAAAATTTAAAAAATAAAAAGAAATTTTTAAAAAGAAGATGGGTTAGAGGCTAGGGTGTGATAGTGGGAACCGCACAGGAGGCTAACAGCTCTGTGGCACTTGGAGCAACCCCTGTGACTGGTGAAGGATGACACAGCGTTGCTTCTTTACTTCAGGAATCATGATGCCATAGCCTTTACTATGGGCTAGGCATTGTTCCTAGAGTTCAACACTCATGACCTCACTTAACCCTCACAGCAACCCAGAGAAGTAGGCATTACCATTGTCCCCATTCTGTAGGGGAAGACACTTAGACACCGTGTGCATAAATAACTTGCCCAAGGTCACATACCTAGTGAGTCAGCTATTTTCCACACATCCTGTGCTTCTACAAATTATGGTGCAAAAAGATGTTTGTTTGTTTTTTTAAAGACTTTGTTTGTTTGTTTGTTTGTTTGTTTGTTTGACAGAGAGAGAGAGTCACAAGCAGGCAGAGAGGCAGGCAGAGAGAGAGAGGGGGAAGCAGGCTCCCCGCTGAGCAGAGAGCCCAATGTGGGGCTCGATCCCAGGACCCCAAGATCATGACCTGAGCCAAAGGCAGAGGCTTTAACCCATTGAGCCCCCCAGGCACCCCCAAAAAGATGATTTTTGACCTATAAAATGTTTTTGCTTTCTCTCCCAACAGATCAGCTTGTTACTATTCAGCAATTTGTTCCCCATTTTTTTCCTAGAAATCTCTTGTATTCTAAATTTAGGTGATAATAGTGGGTTAGGATCTGTATACTCTTGGAATTTAATAAGTACTTTGGGATATAGATGCCTGGACAAAATTTAGAGTGGATATTCCTGGCAAGATTTAAATGGGGGTAGGGTAGGGAGGAAGTGGGATTTGGTATTGCCCATGATCAAACAGTCCATCAGAAGACCTTTAGACTAGGAGGACTCTAGGGTCTCCAGCTGCAGCCAAGGCCCCAGAAGGCATTTTATCTCCCCTTTACACCTAGTTCCTTTTAAAAATTTGCATGCCCTTCAATATCATCAGCAAAAGTCTTCCCAATCTTCATTTCAAAGCCCCTCCCCACCCTACTTTAGACTTCAAATGACTGTTTCTGAAATGAAAAGCAGAAAATCACAGAACCTTTAAATGTAGAAATGTGTGAACATAGAACGTTGACATGCCAAGTACAGTTGTAACATTTTAAGTGTCTTAGGAACATTGAGATGTATTTGAAAAGTAGAAGGACTGGTAATCCTATTCATGTTGTGTCTAAAATATGTTTCTTTTCTATTAATAAATACAGCAGATGAGCTGTGAGTAGAGAAGCTGTCATTTGCTGCTCCTCGGAAAGATCCAAGACGTTTGCGAGCGTCATCTCTCTTCTTGTGTCATTTCTGGTGTTAATGCAGTCAGACAGGTTTAACAGCAAGGTCTCCTCATCTCAAGTGCCATTTCTGGAGATGGTAATTTGAGGAATTTGAAAAGCATGGCAAGAATGTGAGCCAATTCAAAGATACACTACGGTTCATATATCAAAGGGAAAATACTCTTTGGTGGTTTTTCAGAGATACTGAAGAGCTTGAAAATACATGGATGGAGCCAGCCTCTCCAGCCAGTTTCTAGACTATTACAAATGCATACTTTTCCATTTCTTTTTGCTCGGTAAAGACCTATTAATACTTCATAACCTACCCCTATATTGATAATACTTCATAACCTAACCCGATATTGATATTGATATTGATAACCCTATATTCATTAAGTCAACCTTCTAGAACTGCAGTGCCGCAGCTATAAAATTGATCTCGGGAGAAAGAGTTCTGGTGCTACTGAAGAACTTAGAGGATGAATATCAGTATCAACATTGGGCCAAAATTACGATTTAGCTAAGAATTGGTAAGTCCATCCAGTTTTCAAAACTAGTAGCCCAACTGGCCTGCAAAAAGAGTGCTTTTGTAAACAAGTAATGCTCCTTGCAACACACAGACACACACAGAAGTTATTCATGTGTAGTCAGGAAGTCATTCTCTGAGACTTTGGCTGGAAACCTAGCTTTCATGGATGAAACATTCTGGGTAACATCTCCAATATTCCCCTTGAGAAAAATGAAGTAACGAAATCCATTAGACACTTAAAGTTCGCAGCTCTTCTTTCATGTGGCTCCAGTATTCTTTGTCTTGGCATGTTGGGATAGTTTGGCACAAAGTAGCATCAGAAAAACCATTTTGTCCTTGAAGATGATAGATTCTGCACACTTAATCCATTAATCTGAGCTGACGGGTTTTGCCCAGAGTGAAAATATTTTGTTCTTACATAATGTTTTGCTTATTAAATCTCTGAACAATACTAATTTTTCTGGTGACTACTTTCAACCCCATATTCTAGACATAAAAAGTAAAGAGAGAGAGGAGGTTAATTTTTTTTTTTCCATTTTACGAAGGTTCCTATAGTGCTTGGTATACACGCTCACGCTCTCTTCTGTTTTAGAAAATACTCAATCATGTGGTCCTCAGAAGAAGCATATTATTATAGTACTATTAGCCCCATTATATAGGTGAGAAAGTTGAAGTCAAGCAGCTGGTCTGCTGTCAAACAGATAGTAGGTGGTAGAGCAGGGGTCCAAATCCTGCTGTCTGGTTCCAGGGTCTGGGCTCCAACCACTGCACCAGGCTGCCTCTGTGCCTCATACCAGACCACCCTCGTAGTTAATAACAATGAGCTCAGAACAGAAATGAGAATATTTAACATTTCCAGACCCCCTTTCTGGTCACTCAGGAACAATTTCCTCCCCACAGACTGCATTCTCATTTTCAAAGTGAAGTTTCAGACTGAAAGTTTTAGACTTTGGGAAGGTGGAGCCTTTGAGATCACAGAGGAGCAATCTCGGTAGATGGGATCATGCAGAGCAACTTAGCATCAAGAATATTTAACGTATTTAGTGAAAAAGATTGAAAGTGAAGGGGAGACGTTATAACTGGGTGGTACTCTGCTTATTTGAAAAGTTACTTTCAAATTATAAATCCCGCTTCCTACAACTTTAGTCCTCCAGCCTAGATTGATGGAGTCAGAATACTTGTGCATTTTATAGTAACAAAGGTACCGCTTGGAATTAACAAGGAGCCATTAGTCTCAAGTTCTTATGCTCTGCCCAGTAAGGAAAGCCAACAAGGCCATCACTCCCAAACTGATAAGGAGCCGAGCAGCACTCTCACAGGTTTGCACACACTCATGGGTACCGCTGGAATAATGAAGACGTTTGGTTGTTTTTAATGGAAATATAACCCAACCCGAAAGCTTCACGATGTCAGCTTACCCCCACGCTGCAGAGGAGCTCTTCGCTATTGGTCCAGAAGAGAGGGGTGTGGTTTCTAATTTTTATTTCCTGGCGGGACTTAGAGGAGATGATGCATTGACAGAGAGGCAGCCCAAGGTGGAGATCCTGTGGATCGAGGACATCTGGGCATCATTAGCCATAGTGAGGGGCCAGCCCACATGAGAGGTAGCAGGAAGGAAAAGAATCTTTGGCCAGATGGTCGAAGTCATGGCTGGAGGAAACACTGGCTTAATTTTTGGAAAAGATTTTTTCTTCAAATCCTGAAGTGATTTTGGAAGCCACTCATTCTTTAAGGCCTCAGAATAAATAATTGTACTAGTATATTACAAAAAGGGAAAAAAATACCAACACTGTCCATGAAGATGGAGTGGGTTTCATTTATAGTTCTTACTCCTCAGAAAGCTTGCGAAACTCTCCTCCCACCACCCCTTTCAAGGCTGTCCAAACTCGGCCTCCAGTAACTCTTCTGCGAGCAGTGAGTAAGTGACCTTGGTACTCACCAGGTTCAACTGCAATCTCTTCCCGCCATGCTGAAGTTTTAAAGCAGAACTCACTTTTGCTTGTAGTGGAAATGGAAGAAGCAGATTCATCATCCACAGATATGTGTTGCAGGTTGTTGGGTATTTTTTCCTTCCTGCTGGAGCAAACATCACTTAGAATAATTTATCGTTACTCATGCGGAAGCTCTGACTACCCCGAAGAGAGGCTAACCACAAAAATTTCCTCTAAAAGTGATGCAGCCACAGCTGTCTAGGAGTTATTTAGCAATAATTCACTCTGGGCAATAGAAGAGTGATTATAAGGATATCATGTCTATTAAAATGTCAATCCAATTAAGGCATGGGAGTGAATTCAAGACAGCTTAGAGTCCCTATTCTGTGACTTGGACAGATTTTTTTTTATGTTATAGATTAAATCATAAGCAGAAAAAAGTCTCTTTTTGCATCTCTGTGGTTTAAACTACTAAAAACAAACCAGAAAAGGTGCTTAATAGATTTTTAATAAGTTGTCATTTGACAGGCTTTCTATGTAAACAGTGCATTAAGCCTTGTCACGATCTTCGAAGGTGGCTTTATCAACAGAGACCACTCGAATAATTGAATGCAGTAGTTAAAAACATGACCTTCAGAGTCGTGGAGCTGATGTGGAGCTGAGACTCGCCACCCCCATTGCCAAAGTGAGTCCTTAGCAAGTTTCTGGACCCTTCTAAACTCCACTGTCATTTGGAAATAAGGCCCGTGGTGCTATTTCACAGGGTTATTGTAAGCAATTAGCCAGATAACATTTTAGAGCCCCTGGCATAGCGCCTGGCATGAGAATAAGCATCCAATCAAAGTTAGTAATTGTTATTTTTAAAGATAACCCCATCTCGTAACATTTGAGTCTCTCAATATTCAAGTTTAAACTGGATGAAGCTGCATTTTGAATTCTTTCAATCTGTTTCTATTTCACAGGCCAAAACCACTGCCACATCAGGGAAGGCCACATGGTAGATTACTGTCTTATGTATTAACAAGATTACCATCTTATTTATTAATAAGGCAAAAGTTGAAGTTCGGTGGAGAAAAGCGAACATGTACAGAAAGATCCCATTTTTAAAAACATATATAAACTTGCTTGGAAAGCCGTATATTCAAATATTATATTAGTTATCCCTAAACTTCCTGTATTTTCTCTTATCCTTTTTTCCTGGATTTTCTGTAGTGAACCTGTATGACTTTCTTATTAGAAAAACACAGCATATGCTATTTTTAAAAGGGCAATATAGAGTCACAGTGGAACCAATCTGTAGGGGGGTGTGTGTGGGTGACCCCCGCCTGGATCCAGTGGGGAAGTAAGGGTAGAAACTGGTGGTGGGAGCAGGGAGCTGCAGCGATCGCTCCATCCGTGTGGGGTAAGGTCCTGTAGATTTAGAACCGTCGGCATTTCGTAATCTTCAGAGAGGTTTTCCATCTGCTCGGTTTGCCAGAGTCTTGTTCTCTATCTCAACTGTTCCAAGTATGTAAATAACTCCAGAAACTGATCTGGTGTCCTGGGCACTCTTGGGACCTCTGAGATCAGAAACACACGACAACCCTGGCTGTCCACATCAGCCATCCCCCGTGATGGCCCCCAAACGGACGTGGTGGGAGGGGCCACCGTTGTCAAGCATCTGGGTCTCTGACTCACTCCACCTCGATTTAGGGAAATACATAGCGCGTGATTTTTAGATTACTGAATTTTTAAAAATCCTCATATGCTTTATCCACATTTCAGTGATGTGAGTTTCTGCTCCACATTTGTGGAATCTTTTTAAACATTCCTAACTTTAGGGCTTATTGATTCAAATTTGAAAAAAAAAAATCTCAGAGAAACAGATTTGGCCATATTTTTATCTCTTTTTATGACCATAACTCTTACTTCAGGAATATATATCAGAATTAATAACGCTTCTAGGTTGCATTTATCAAGGTCGAGTGGACATTTTGCCCACAGAGCTTGGTGCTTACACATCTCCAATTGCAATAGAAGTGGTTTTCAGTATAATTGTTCCCCTGCGTAACTTTATAAGGAAACCCATGTCCAAACTGAGGATAGCCCCACTTTAAGTTTCAACATGGTTTGGGTTTTACGGCATCCAAGATTTTCCTAACTACGCACCTCTTTTTTTTTTTTTTTTCTTGCCTTTCTTTTTTGGTCTTAAAACACGCTTTTTTGGCTGCTTCAATAAGTTGTTCCTGCCAACCAGTTGCTTTTATGGTAATTGACAGCGTAGCTGATTTTTGGAACCTTAGAATCTAAAAAGGCATTTTAGCCCAGACTTTGGAGAGGCCCAGCCAAGCTACTTGCAGAGTGAGAGATAGAGCTGAGCTGAATGTAGGGCAGTCAGACCCTGAGTCTGTGCATGCTAATTAACAGCAGGGAAACGTCTGCTCTGGCTCAGACTTCAGATTTCTCTCTTTCCAGCGGCATTCAGAATCCTCCCCTCTCCTGGCAGATTGTGACTGGATGCCACTCCTGGACAGCAGCCAGTGAGACCACCTGTCTGCTGTGGGCAGAAGTGGCCGGAGCCCCCTCCCCCCCTCCCCCCTCCAGCACCTATCTATTGGCTGAAAAGACACAAAACACTTGAATCAGGTAAGAGCCAGCTAGTTTACACTTCAAAACAAAAAAGCAAAGGAAAATCTTCACAATTAATAGAGTTATTTAATATAAGGAGTAGATGGTACATTTTCTGAGTTCCCTTCAGTGATGTCAGTTCTCTATAATAGCTGGGGTATTTCCCCCAGATTTCATCTCAGCCTAAGGACTGGAAAAACAATCTTCCCAAACCACCAGATCTTTATTGCCATTTGCTTTCCTGCAAGAGCACAAATGTTTCAGAGTAAGAGAACCCCTGTTTGCTATCTCCCTTCTGCTAGTTCTTCTGGGAACTAGAACACACTACTCCGTAGGAGGTGGCTCTTGGACGCAAAATGTCCTAGTGACACCGGGCAATCCACCAATAACAGCAACAGGAAAAGCATGCCCTTCTAACACCAATTTATGTTTTGAACCAAAAGCACCCTGGACACAGAGACTCTCCCCACCCCCCTCTACCCCAGATAGTAGTAGTCACCTCTTTCTTGTTGGTTTGAAATGTTTGACATTGAGTTGTGTTACTCCCTGTTTTCGCATTGCTGTTGATAGAGAAGCAAAATGTCTCTTCTAGTCATTACTTTTTGTGAAGAGCTTTCTTCGGTTGCTGGGAAAAGAACCTGAACCCATACCTAATGACACTCAACGTACCTGTCAACTTCAGAAATGAAACACAGGATGCGATCTTTCGAATGCTACTGGGGACATTGTTGAAATTCGTAAAACTAGTTAAGAATACCCGAACGGGGATTGGAATCTAGGTTTTACACTTCAAAGGTATTTTCATAGGCACCAAACTGTAAAACACACACAGCCAAAGAGTAAGCAGAATTTTATAATTTCACGGTTGGCTGTAGTAAACTTGCTTCTCAGTGGAAGGAGTTCAGGGAGGCTGGCCACGGCGCTAGCAGCTGTTGACCAGGCTGCAGGACGTACAAGTTCACTCTTCCTCTGAAACAGGAGCGCTCCATGGACCTTAACGGTGAATTCGCATGCAGGCTCCACTCATTTATGGTACTTCTGGGTTCTGTAACCCATTACACAGTTGATCACCACAGGCTTCCTTCTTGTCGTCTGTGCGGTAATCACTCTCGGGTTGACCGTTCAGGTAGGGAATCCGACTCTGGTCCCCGTGGAGTATGTGAGGCTGCTTTGTTTGTAAGCCAGAGCATCAGTTACACGGTCTTTTCTAAATTATGTTTTGTTATTTCCCTAATGTTATTTAAGCTTCATGGAACGTATTCTGCTTTTGCCAAGTCTTTCCATTGAATAAATATCTCCATAACCTAGTGCTTCACTTTGGCAACAGAATTGTTGCGATTTGTGGGCAAAATTCAGCAAAGGCTTGACTCTTTTTTTCTTTTTTTTTTCCTCTGTAAAATATCCAGTCTTGCTGGCTTTCCGCCTCCTAAACAAAGGCCTTGACTTGTTCTCTGCTTTGGTAGGACGTGGTGTCTGTCATTCCTGAGTAAAGATTTGCAGATAGTAGTACGAAACAAAGAATGACTTAACAGACGTAACCGATACATGCTAACCACGTACAGAGTCACTAATACGAAATAAGCTAAGACACAAAGTGCTTAGAATAGTGCCTGGTACAGGGGAAGTGATCTCTACACCAGGATTATTGGAGTTCTGGGAATTAAAAATGGTCATTCTCTTTCTCCAATTACATAAGTAATAGTATAATTCCAAAAATATCAAAAGCAGCAGAAATACAGCTAACCATCCAGGCCGACCTAGAAGGGACCAGAACCTCCAGACGGTGACCATCCAGCTTCTCAGAGATTGAGTTATTTCCCCAAAGGACCTCTAAATGAAAGGAGATCAAAGAAAGGGACTAATGTTTGTTGTTCTGTTTGGGGCCAGACACATAGCATCTCATTTATTCCTCATGACAACTTTGTTATTTATGCACTAAGTGTATTTGTTTGCTTGTCTTCTTTTTCTTTTTTAAGCTCCCTGGGTCCCTGGGAAGGATTGTACAAAGAGCGCATAGTGACCCTTTATTTTCCCCAGGTCCACACCAGGAGGCCTGACTCAGGATGCACTAACAGGCTTTCCGAATTCTTTTCCCTTCCTAGAGGATATAGGACTTTAGCTGTCTTGTCTCCGTGGACATATATCATTTTCTCTTGACCATATCTTCCTTGGAAAATTTTACCCTGATTACACTGTATTATGATCATGTTGATGCTCTTATGATGTTGATGCCCATGACTGTCCTAGAGCCCAGAACTGGAAAATTATGCTGCCTTGCCTTACTAACCTTGAGCATTGTAGAGGGAAAAAAATGCCTTCAAAAACACTGGGTTGAGAGAGGTAAAACAAAGGGAGAGGAGGGAAGGCAGGAAAAGACAGCTTTCCAAAAGCCATAGAACCGGAAGAAGGCCTTGAGTAAATACCCTGTTTTTCATGTTTCCTGTATAGGGCAAAGTGCCTCATTTTGTAACTACTTGGTAATATTTATTGTTGTTGATGATGATGGTGGCAGTGGTGGTCATGACTTAACCTAGTTTTGGAGTCTCGTAGGCGGATGGGGAGTCCCAACCCCGCTCCTTTGTCCCCACTTCCCATAGGGAAGCCATAGTGTCCCACCATGCCATGCTGGCAGGTCCTCTTTACCCTCTGTATATCTTTCTCTTCAGCATGTCTATTTTTGTGTTCCCAATACCATATTCTTTTAGCCATATTTACCATATTTACGTAGGGAGATTTAATCAAGATCAATCGCCCATTTCATCTTTCTTGATATTGATGTTTGCATTGGTAGAGATTAGTGCCTGAGAGAGGGAGGAAATCTACACCGAAAGAGAGAGTGCATAAGCAAAGCTCACACCATAATGCTCATTTCCTGCAGTAGGAGGGGTTCCTTTGCAGCTAGAAGACTGGGGCCTGTTTATTCTAATAGACCAGAAGTCCAGAGCTGCTGCTTTGAATCTGTCACTCATTTGCTAGCTAGCCAGAGGGAAGTATTCGTCAGTCTTTTTTCTGAAATCAAGGTTTGATTCCCATGAAGTCATAGAAGATTGAACCAGAGGTACCCTGAAGTTCTAGGAACTCTCTTACTTTATAGTTGAGGAAACTGCATCCCAGACTTTGTGGGAGCATCGTAGCCTGTCCAAAGGTACACAGCAGGTGAGTGGGGGATGAGACCAGAACCCGACCACAAGAAGAATTAGGGTTCTTGTCCCTCTACTCTTTGCCTCCTCATGAAAAGGCCCAATTTCTTGGAATAAGTCAACGTCAGATTTTTGTATATTTATGGAAGCTGTTCTGTATTTTTTATTACCTGTTCTCATCTTATTCCCGCTACTTTACAGAGAGATTTCTTTTGTATCAATTTAAACTACTTTATCTTTGTAAAAAAAAAAAAAAAAAAAAGATTAACCAATTTTCAACCATATTTCCTAATGAGCTTCTATTCCCAATCATTAATAAGGCAACTCCAGAGATTAAAACAGAAAGAAAAAAAAAGAAAAATAATTGAATTTTTGCTTGTCTTTACAGACGCTCTGGAAAATGGATCCAATAAGGGTGACAGGTGAGAAATAAGTTTTTATCCGCCATTTGTGCTTTTCACTGATGGCATTTTCTGTGCACACTGCAGTGGGTTTGATCATTTTCTTTCTTTCTTTGCTGAAATCTAGTGCAGCCCACAGGAAGGGACCAAGCAAGGATGACACATACTGGAAGGAGATTAATGCCGCTATGGCCTTAACAAATCTTGCACAGGGCAAAGACACACTGCAGGGAACCACCAGCTGCATCATCCAGAAATCGTCACATATAGCAGAAGTCAAGACCGTCAAAGTGCCACTGGGACACCAGTTTTAAGGGTTTGTTGCTTTTCAGACCAATGGCTGTTCTTCACGTCAGTGTTTTCCCTTAACGCCTCCTCCTACGAGCCGAAGCAGAAGTGGAAATGACTCCCTTTCAAACCTCTCCTTATTTTTAATTATCCTAACTATATCATTTAGTTGCTTCTATAAAAGACACATAAATTATAAAAACCTCACTTTAATCAAAAACAGTAACTTATTTTACGTTACTCAGACTACGCGTCAGGTGTCTGCATTGCCATTACAGTAAGTGCCTTGCTTCCCCCAAATCAGCAACAACGTGGGCGTAGTGGAGCAACTATGCCTCAAATGACAACACCGCCATGCTTGTTAGTCTGTGTGTCACTCCAGAGGGGCCTCTAACCATCCCAGGACTGAAACCACACGCGCTGAAAAGGCCTCACAATGTATTCAGTAATTCCCATGTTAAAACTTGGACATCTATTCAGCCCAAATGAAACGTTCCTCTAAAACAAAACAAAACAAAAAAACACACAAAAAACCAACTTCTGCAACATTTAAAATTGTTCAGCATGCTTTTCAGAGTGACAGTGAGAATTTTATGCATGTATCTTGCCTGCCTATCAGACACCCTACAAAGTTCCAAAAGGAAAGGAGCAGCAATCACATAATGTGCACATGTAAGAAGAATCCCAGTGAATACATTGTGATCTGAAAAACTTTCCAAGCAGTGCTGGAAAAATACCACAATGCCCTTTTAGAATTAATTTGGATTTTCTTTTTCTTAAGTTTCGCTGAAGTTTTTAAAAATTTTATTATATAAATTACTCAAAATGTTCCAGGGTAGAACTAAACCTATAGTTTAGTTTTAACACATAATCCTGTTTGCATTAGAGTGCAGTGCTTTTTGTGATGGAAACTTTTTCGTATGGAATGGTTAAGAAACCTTTTAGTTGGTTCATTTCAAATTATAATTGCTGACGGACAATACGTATTGCAACAAGACAATGAAAGAAGTGTATCTGTATGTGAATATATATATACATATACACACATAAAATTGGTTTTTAAATTTAAAACATATGGAAAACACAACATTGGCAGTCTTTGAATTTTGCCAAGTAGGGCATTAAAGTAAAAATTAAGTGAAATCGTGCATTAAAAGAAAGAGCGTTTTGTTTCTAAATTAGACGATCATTGAGTGAGAATAATCAATATCAAGAAAGAAGAATATAGTTTTCAATCAAACAATAATATTCTAATCAGCTTGGGGAGACTTGAAACTTGAATAAACAGTGGAGATGCCAAATATAACAAGAGTATATGTGCTACAGAGAAGTAAAAAGGATTTGACTCTTTTATGGTGGGATGTTTTTTCTGGGTATGTAATCTATTTTGTAATTTTTTTTTTCTCAAACTGGAAACCTTTTTTGTGAGTGTGAATGAGAGCCATTAGTGCAGCCATGTGGTGATATTTTTCTTTATTTTGCAAAATGTTTTTCAAACCAAAGGCTGCTCTAGTTGATATGTGGACAATATCAATCTTGATATAAATTGTAGGACACTTTTTCATGTAACATAGTATTTGGGGTTTGGGTTTATTTAGTATAATGAAAATAATTTGATATAAAAATATTTTGTATATATATATTTTTACTTTGTTTTCTAAATTGCTGTTTGCAGTAACAGTAAGTGCAAAGCAGGATATGTTAAGTTATGACTGTATGATCAGATGAAGTATGAGTTCGTTTGCTTTACATCCTTAAATAGTTACAGATCCATGACAAAAACTTTGGAATCTTTATAAATTAATTTTGTCAAAATGTGATCATGTCAAAGAAAACTAAGGACTAGTACTTCACTCTTTTTCATACTATTATAAGTTATTCTGGTATTAAATATTTTAATAAAATTGATTTTGTGTCGACATATTTCAGTTAGATGAATGGATGCTGGTTGTTTTTTTATTTGAATTAGTCATAATTCATTTTTGCCATCTTTTTAAAACGAATCAGCAAATTTGTTCTGTGTTATAAACTATGGATGACAAGGCAATATAGGAGAGCTTTCACATGATTTTTATTTTTAAATACCAAAGCTTGGAATCTGGCCTATAAACACATCAAGAAGATTTTATAATTAGCACATCCTTGGCAATATCTCCCATTGCAATTACTTTTAATTTATTTTTTCTTTTGCTGCTTTAACATTTTCTGGAAATTAAAGTTCCCCCAATCCTTAAAAGAATCTTGAACAATGCTGAGCCAGCAGCTAAGAATCTAACTCATAATTTATGTTGTAGAGAAATAGAATTACCTCTATTCTTTGTTTTGCCATATGTAATCATTTTAATAAAATTAATAACTGCCAGGAGTTCTTGACAGATTGAAAATAAAAGTTAATTTCTAGACTTCAATGATCATATGAATTTTGTTTTCCTTTGAGAGTTGACCAGGTGGAGAAAGAAGTAGAACAGAAGGGTCCATTATATGCTGTAAGTCTCTTTAGGTTGGTAAGGGATATGATATGGGAGTACTGCATTTGTATTAGGTTTGCTTTTCATCACCTTAGACCACCAACCTACCTTTTAAGAGCCGAGGAAAAGAGAGTATGATGCTGTTAAAATACATAACTTTAAAATGAACATTTGTACTAACTACCTTCTTTGAGTAGCTAATACAATAAGCATTATCACTGTGTGCTATGTACTGGAGAGAATCTTGGCTTTGAAGTTATACAGATCTATGTTTGAATCTCAGTCCCACCACCCACTACCTAAGATCCGACTCAGTCACTCTGGGCTTGGCTTTCTTCATCTGCGAAGTGAGAGGAATGAGTCATACCTTGTAGATCTGCTACAAGGTTTAGAGATCACATAAAGTGCCTACCACAGTGCCTGGCATTTAATAGGTGCTTAATAAATGGAAGGTATTATCACATAATTATAATTCCTCTATATAGGGTGTGCAAGAAAGTAGAAATACACACAGTGTATGAGATACAGAGAGTTTCATGAAGAGCGTTGGAAAGGAAAGAGGTCTGACATGAAAGACTGCTGAGGAATAGTAATAATTGGGATCAGAGTCGGAGAGACCTTTAAGAAAGAGCATTTTATTAGTATCACCTTGAACTTCCCAGAGAAAAAGATAAAGTATAGCAAAGGTAGGAAAGAACAGACATGCCAGTAGAAAACATAGCATGTGGGAGAGACTCCTTTATCCATATCAGCTAGAATTACTTTGCCCTCTATTCACCCTGCTTCATCCTGTTCAAGATGATGAAGAACTCAAGCTGCTCTCTGTATCCTTGTCTGCTCCCAGTAGCAGTGTTTAACCAACAGTGGCAACAGCCATGGTCTGCTTTTAAACTCATCCAGCTCCCCAGCATAACATCATGCGAATAAACACCGAGAGTAAGCAAGCCGCCCAGACTCTTCTGTCTGGAGCGGCGTAGGTCGGCCATGCCTTGGAAAACAGTGTGTGGTCGTGGTCAGGACTTGGACTGCCCTAACCTGGCTTTGCCTCCTCACTGCTTGGTGACTTTGGGGAATAAGCATAAGCTTTGTGTACTCAGTGTTTGCATCTATAGAATCTGATCTATGAAATTTACCTACTCCGAAGATCTATTGTGAGGATTAAATAAGGCAGTGAATATAAAAGGACTTTGCAAACTGCATGTACCGTACAAATGTTAATGATTATTTGTGTGTCCCAGATGACTCTGAAAGACTTAATATCCAATAATTTTTGGCACTATAAACTGTGGTTTCCACAAAGCCTGTAAGACCCGCAGATTTTGTCAAGTTCATATTGTGATCTACCATCTTTGGACCTTCTTGAGCAGAGTCTTCTGGCCCTCTACTTCTTTTAACAGTTACGGTCCTACCGTAATTAGATGACTGTCACACTGCACGGACAGAATCCTAACGTCATCATTTCCTAGTTTGGAGGCACATGTTAGAGATGGACTAAAAATTTGGTTTGAGTAGTATATGTATTGCCCATAATAACCTCTCTTTTTTTAAGGTGAGAAAAACCCATTTCTAAGTTTGGACAAACAAGCTGATGTGCTTTTTACATCTTTACACGGATGACTCCCTGGGAATTCATGTAGAGTTTGTCTCAGTAAGTCTTCTGAAATAAATTTCAGCCCAAAGCCAGTTTCTGGAAATTTGATCTGCAGTGAGTCTAATCTGCCTTGTATTCATGACTTTCAAACAAAATTTAAAATTTTAATTCATGTTTTGAAAAAGTATAAACATAACTTATGCTAGCTGTAGAAACATTTAAGCAGTGTAGGAGGGCACAAGATAAAAAAAAAAAAAAACCCATACCCTATCTCTCCATGATCCCAATCCCACATCCCAAAGATGACTATGGTTAACAATGTCTTGTGTCTATTTCCAGAAACTCTATGCATATACAAACTTGTACTTTTCCATCTTGTACTTCTTATCCTATTCATACGTATGATCCTGCAATATTTTTTCCATTCCATCATGTGTATGCGTATATATGTTTCATATCTATATATATGTAGATTTCATTATTTAAATGAATGCATAGGATTTTACTTTGGATCTTTTATAATTTACTTAGCAAATACCTCCTTGGTGGAC
>CM052807.1:10554124-10622847 GCA_028533885.1 Nasua narica
TTGGGGAGGGTATGTGCTATGGCTATGCTGTGAAATGTGTAAGCCTGATGATTCACAGATATGTACCCTGGGGCAAATAATACATTATATGTTAATAAAAAAAAAAGAATGTCTAGGAGAGTACTGCATATATTTATAGTATAGTAGTTCAAAACACAAACTCTGGAGCTAGACTTCTGAGATTCAAATCTTATCTCTACTGCTTACTAGCTCTACAATCTTGAACAAGACATTTAACCTATTTAGCCTCAGTGTCCTTATCTGTAAAATATGAATTTTAATAATTATTTGGTAGTTTGTGAGGCTTAAATTATTAAAAGTTTTTATATAAAAAAATGAGCTACGCAGCCCCCCAAAATGAAATCTTTATGTATAAACCTAACAGAATATGTACAAGATCCATATGAGGAAAATGACAAAACTCTGATTAATGAAATTTAATAACTAAGGAAATGGAGAGATAGTCCATGTTAATGGATGGAAAGACTCAATACTACTCAGATGTCTGTTCTTCCCAAATTGATCTATAGATTCAATGCAATCCCACTTAAAATCCCAGCAAGTTATTTTGTGGTTATCAATAATCAAATTCTAAAGGTTATATGGAAAGACAAAAGACTCAAAATAGCCAATATAACATTGAAGAACAACAACAAAGTTGGAGCACTGACACCCAATTTCAAGACCTACTCTAAGGCTACAGTAATCAAAGCAGGATAGTATTGGTGAAAGAGTATACAAATTCAACGATTAAGCAGAATTCAGAGCCCAGAAATGGGCCCACAGAAATATAGACAACTGATACTTAACAAAGTAGCAAAGGCAATACAATGGAGAAAAGATAAAATAGTAAAATTCAAAAATAATTTTTGAAAGAAAAGATAAAATTCAAAAAATGGAATTACTGGAACACCTGGACATTCACATGCAAAATAAAAATGAATCTAGACACAGATTTTACATCTTTCACAAAAATTAATTCAAAATCGACCACAGACCTAAATGTAAAATGCAAAACTATAAAACTCCTAGAAGACAACATAGGAGGAAATCTAGATGACCTTGGGGATGACAATGGCATTTTAACTACAATACCAAAGGCATGATACATGAAACAAAAGGTAAACTGTACTTCATTAAAATTAAAAACTTTTGAAAGACAATACCAAGAGAATGAGAAGACAAACCACAGACTGGAAGAAAATATTTGCAAAAGACACATCTGAAAAATGACTGTTATCCAAAGTACACAATGAACTCTTAAAACTTAACAATAAGAAAACTTGATCTGTTTTTAAATGGGCCAAAGACCTTCATAGAAAACTCATCAAAGAAGATACCCACATGGCAAATAAACGTGGGAAAACATGTGCCCCATCGTATGTCATCAGGAAGTTCAGATTAAAACAGCAATAGATACCACTATACACCTATTAGAATGGCTGAAGTCCAGAATGTTGACCACACCAAATGCTGGCAAGACTGTGGAGCAACAGGAAGTCTCATTCATGGCTTGTGGAAATGCAAAATGATAATAGCCACATTGGCAGCAAGTTTGACAGTTTCTTTTAAAACTAAGCATACTATGTGAACCAGTAATTATGCTCCTTGTTATTTACCTAAAGGAGTTGAAAACTTATGTCCACAAAAAACTTACACATAAAAGTGAAGCTTTATTCATAATTGTCCAAACTTGGAAGCCACCAAAATATTCTTCAGTAGATGAATGGATAAACAACCTGTGGTACAACCAGACAGTGGAATGGTTCAGTGCTAAAAGAAATGAGCTATCAAGACATAGAAAGACATGGAGGAAACTTCAATGCATATTACTAAGTGAAAGAAACCAATCTGAAAAAGGCTACATACTGTATGATTCCAGCCATGTGATATTCTAGGATAGGTGCAACTACAGAGACAGTGAAAAGATCAGTGGCTTTCAGGAGTTGGGGTTGAAGAGGGATGAATAGGTAATGCACAGAAGAGTTTTAGAGCAGTTCATGTACTCTGTGTGATACTGTAACGATGGACAGGTGTCATTGCACGTCTGTCCAACCCACAGAGTGGTGTAAACTAGGGACTTTGGGTGTAATGATGGGTCCAATATCAGTTCATCAGTTGTAACAAATATACCACTCTGGTGGAGGTTGTCGACCATGAAGGAGGATATGCATGGGTAGGGCCATGGGGCATATGAAATCTCTGTACCTTCCCCTCAATTTTGCTGTGAACTTAAGACTGCTCTAAAAATATAACGTTATGGGGCGCCTGGGTGCCTCAGTTCTTTAAACATCTGCTTTCAGCTCTGGTCATGATCCCAGGGTCCTGGTATAGAGCCCCGCAGGGAACCTGCTTCCCTGCCTGCTGCTCCGCCTGCTTGTGCGCTTGCTCTCTCTCTGTCAAGTAAATAAATAAAATCTTTTTAAAAATAAATACATAAAAAACGAAAAGATAGAGTCTAAATAAAAAAAATTTAATTTTAAAAAGTGAACTAGTTATCTGATTCTTCACTGAACAGCACCCTGCCTCCATCCTGCAAAAGGAAACATAGCTTGTGTCTCAAAAGTATTTGCTAGATAATCCACCCATCTAAATAGTTGCTTTTGAACTCTTTATTCAGTTTCTTACTATGGTAGTGAGTATAGAGTCCTTCATTTCTATTATTCCTCCTCATAATTTTCCTGGCTCTTTCCTCATTTTAACTTTTAAAGATATACATGATGAATTATTTTACCGGATCCCCACTCCCCCCAGAATTGTGTGGGCATTTGTGGATTGCATGAATATGTAGGTCATTTGACAAGTTGCAATATTGAGTTTTATTGTCCACTTTTCTTCTTTCATTTGATCCTCAACAGCTTTATTTTCCTTCGTGTATCTTAATTTTTATTCATTGGTATTTATTTTTGTATTATATTGTGAATGGGATTTTTCCATCTTTTATAATCTTATCACTTTTATAGGCAAACTATTGATATTTAATTGTTTTTCTTAGCCAGCCACCTCAGTTAGGATTTTATTCTTTAATTTTCCAGGTATGTAATTTGGATTTCCAGACATACAATCATATTATTTCTGAGTAATGAAATGTACTGACCCCTTTCCAATATTTATACTTTATTTCTCTTACCTTGTGGCATTGACTAACATTTCCAGAATAATTTTTTAATTATAGAGGTGATAGTGAGCTTTCTTGTATTTTTTCTTACATTAATGGTCTTACCTCTAGTGTTTAAATATAATATGTAATAAAAGACGTTGATTTGAGGTGTTACTCTTTTTTATATTTTAGAACAATATTCTTGGGGCGCCTGGGTGGCTCAGTGGGTTAAAGCCTCTGTCTTCAGCTCAGGTCATGATTTGTCCTGGGCTTGAGCCCCGCGGCGGTCTCTCTGCTCAGCAGGGAGCCTGCTTCCCCGTTCTCTCTGCCTGCCTCTCTGCCTACTTGTGATCTCTCTCTCTCTCTCTCTCTCTCTGTCAAATAATTAAATAGAATCTTTTAAAAAATATTCTTTCATTCTTGATTTACTAAAAGATTTTATTATAAACAGATGTTCATTTTTTCTAAAGATTTTATAATTAAATTGTAACAGAAAACTTCACAAATCACAGATGGACAATTCAACAAACTTTTACAAAGGGAATATAATCGTATAGCCAACACAGAGAAAAAGATAAAAAGCATTAGAAGTATTCCAGAAATCCCCCTGAAGGTGAACATTTTTCTGACTTCTGCCTAGTTTTGAAATTTAAATTAATGAAGTCCTAGAGTTATACTCTTGTCTTCTTTTGCTCAATATTGGATTGGTGAGATTCATCCATTTCATTCTTTTGCATTGTTATATACTACTACATCATTATATGAATATACCACAAATTATTAATACACCCTATTCTTGATGGACATTTGGATTGTTTTCCATTTGGAGAGCTATGACAACTAATGCTACTATAAACACATTCTTGTGCATTCCTTTTGATAAATTTATGTATGTATTTCTGCTAGGTAGAAGTGGACTTTTGAGTTATATTTTAGTTTTAGTGAATATTATCAAACAATTTTCCATCATAGTGATACCAGTTTACATCTCCAGAAGCAGGATATGAGATAGCTTTTTTTTTTTTTTTTTTTTTTTTTTTATTAGGAGAGAGAGAGTGAGAGAAAGCATGAGAGGGGAGAAGGTCAGAGTGAGAAGCGGACTCCCCATGGAGCTGGGAGCCCGATGTGGGACTCGATCCCAGGACCCCGGGATCATGACCCGAGTCGAAGGCAGTCGCTCAACCAACTGAGCCACCCAGGCGCCCCTGAGATAGCTTTTTAAAAAATTTTTATGTATTAGTATCTTATTTAAATGCAGTTAATTAACATATAGTATATTATTAGTTTCAGAGGTAGAATTTAGTGATTCGTCAGGTGCATCTAACACCCAGTGCTCATTACATTAAGGGTGCTCCATAAGGCCCATCACCCAGTTATCCCATCCCCGCACCCACCTTCCCTCCAGCAACTCTCAGTTTGTTCCCTTTGGTTAAGAGTCTCTTATGGTTTGTCTCCCTCTCTAATTTTGTCTTATTTTATTTTTCCCTCTTTCCCTATTGTAATCTGATTTGTTTCTTAAATTTCATATATGAGTGAAATCATATGATAATTGTCTTTTTCTGATTGACTTATTTCGCTTAGCACAATACCTTCTAGTTCCATCCATGTCATGTTGCAAATGGCAAGATTTTGTTCTTTTTGATGGCTGAGTAATATTCCATTCTATAGACCACATCTTCTTTATCCATTGATCTGTCAGTGGACATCTGGGTTCTTTCCATAGTTTGGCTATTGTGGACATTGGGGTGCAGGTGCCCCTTCAAATCACTATGCAAACTTGACCGTTTTTAATGTTTTAGCCATTATGGTAGATTTGCAGAGGCATCTCACTGTGGTTTTTGTGTTTTTAACATTAAAGCAAAATAATACTAAATATATTTATATTATTTAATATTAAATTTAATTAATATGTAATTCGTGGATTTGGTATGTATGGACTACTTGGACATTGTAAAGTACCTGTTCAACTTTTTCGCCCATTGTTATATTGGGTTGTCTGTTCTTTTCTTCTTGATTTCGAAGTATTTCTTTCTTTTTTTTTTTTTTTATTTATTTGACAGAGAGAGATCACAAGTAGGCAGAGAGGCAGGCAGAGAGAAAGAGGGAAGCAGGCTCCCTGCTGAGCAGAGAGCCTGATGTGGGGCTCGATCCCAGGACCCTGAGATCATGACCTGAGTGGGGCTCGATCCCAGGACCCTGAGATCATGACCTGAGCCGAAGGCAGAGGCCTTAACCCACTGAGCCACCCAGGCGCCCCCGAAGTATTTCTTAATACATTCTGGATGTGAGACCTTTATCAGATGTATACATGTCTGTGCTCACGTGTGTGTGTGTGTGTGTGTGTGTGTGTGTGTGTGTATGTAGCACGTATCTTCCAGAAAATATCTTGTAAGATACTACACTTGCATCTCTTTAAATGCATTTGTCTGTCTGTTTATTATCCAGTTGTAATAGTTCTCCTCCGCCCATCGTTGCAGTAAAAACTGCCTGTTCTGTTTATTGTGTTTATTATTCTTTCTCTGGCTGCTCAATCACCATTTTCATTATGTGCTCAAGATTTTCTTCAAGTTCATCTTGGGCAGTGGAAAGCTGATGGGCGGGGGGGGGGGGGTGGAGCAGACACTTTCAGTCCTTGTGATCAGGAGGTAGACCGGCCGGCAAGCTGTAATCCTCTGTTAAGGCCTAGAGTCATGCCTTCTTCTCTCCAGACCTGCAGAACTGCAAAAAGTGGGAAGACCTTGGCTAACTGCTTAGCAATCCCACAGTGCTTTGAGGGTCAGGACTGCACCCTGGCTAAGCTGCCTTCTTCTCAGAGATCTTATTTTCACAAGTTACATTTTCTCTAAGAACTTCTCCATGCTCACTTTGGGGCTCTTCTCTACAGCTCTACAGGTTCTAGTCTGAACAAAAGGAAACGAAAAAATAATCTCTCGCCACCCTTCCTTCCCTACTCCCTACTCTTTCTTGGTTTCTTCTCTTCCCCTCCTCCTTGCACTCCCCCCCAATGCCGCCCGCCACCCCCCGCCCCCGCCGCCGTCCTCCTAACTCCACAGGTGTTGCCTCGTGACTTAAGAGCACCTTCTTGAGGCTCTGCGCAGGAATGGGCAGGGACGGACTGGGCAGCTGAGATGCACATGGGGACCATCATTTCCCCATCTCTATTTCTTGCTCAAGCTACACACTTTACGTACTGTCTGCTGAGTCCTCAATATGAAAGATGCTTGAATCCTCAATATGAAAGAATCCTAAAATTCTTATATTTCCTTTCATTCTCACATGCTGTTTAAACAATTTTCTTATTAATTCTGCATTGTTGATATTTGTGCTACTTAAATTATTCTCTGAAATCTTAACTCCCACCGCTACAGAAATGGGTTTAATGCTCACTAGGAGTCCTTTCATTTGCTGCTTCCCCCTCCTGAATTCTCTATTCTGGTTTACTTTCTGATTGGATAGACTTTGTTGTGTTTTTTTGTTTGTTTGTTGTTTTGTTTTGTTTTGTTTTTAAGATGAGCCATGAATGTTGTATTCCCTGAGGTTGAAGCTGTCCTTCATACATTCATAATACCTAGAAAAGCATACTAGGCTGGGTCTTTCATACTTGGAACTCTTGTCACACCTCCACTACAAATTGACTAATTAGATATTGTTGTGGGAAACTCTGATGCAGCCTTCTATTCCCCCCAGTACGTTATGTGTTCTTGTTTTTGTTTTTTACCTGAACGCCCCCACAACTCTTTCTTTATGCTTAATGTTCAGAATGTATTTGAAGCATTATGGAGCATTCCATGTCTTCTGAACCTACTGAAATCTAATTTATTTCAGGAAAAAAAATCTTATATCTAAATTATTTAAGTTCCCTTTTCTGCTTGCTTCTTCAGAATTACCATTTGCCTTGTTCCCTTATTCACTTATACACCAGCCATTCTGCTAGGTGTTGATGTCAGTGATGTGTACTAGCAGAGTAGAGCAGAATTCCAAGTAAATCTCCTCTGTCGGTCTTTCATACCTAAATTTAGTGGCATCGAGTTTTCCTTTTGTCGTTCTCATGTGTCTGTGTTTTGTTTTGTTTTTTAAATTATCTTGCGTTTCTTGCCCTTAGGAGGCTTACTTTTCATGTCTGTATTACTCTTTCTGCTGTACTAGTTAAATCATTTATGTCCTCTTGGAGATTGCTTTTCAAAATCTATTTCCACTTTAGCTTCTCGGTAGAGTAGGATCCATCATAAGTATTCTTCTTTTCCTGGAAAACTTCTTTTCATATGGGTTCTTCGTTTGCTTTTTGCCTGTTATGTTTGATTTTTGTCCTTTTTGAAAATAACATCGAGGTCCCACCTTCTGTCCTTTATATATACTGCTACTCTGCTCAGAAATGGTTGTGGGTCAGGGGAGGGCACAGTGTCCCTGGCAACTTCAGTCCAGGTATGTGCTTCAAAACAACTCCATGCTCGTATTTCTCAACGACTCAGTGTGCTCGGTGTCTGTGTGAGGGCATAACCCCTGCTCCGGGGTGAGCATATCTCTCAAGCAGGACTTGAAAATGAAGAAATACGGCAGCTCTCACGGATTACTTCTTTGTTCAACTGACTCAGGTCAGTTGCAAACCAGATCATGTTTTCTGTCTTTTTTCCAGGCCTGTCTCACTTCTAATCCATTTCTGGATAGGAGAAAATAAGTCTTGGACCACCTCCCCCTTCTAGCTCTATGTTAAGAAAATAAATGCCCGTCCAGATTTACCCCTCTTCCTGTGGTCTGCTCATGACCCAAGTCCTTGTCTTTCTAAGTAAGGGATTGTCGGTTGGCTATTTTAGGATTTTGTTTCACTGACTTTGAGAGCAATCTATACTCTGCCTGAGATGCAGAACTCATTTGGTCAGAATGTCATTGCCTACACTAGATATTCATCATATTCTGTGGTTGAGCCCAAGCCAAGTTTCATCAAATATGGAACTTTGCCTCTGCTTTTCTTCTTGTTGGTACTTGGGGGAGGCTCTGGCAAAGGGAATGGAGTAACTCTAACTTTGTACCACCATCTTCTGTCAGAAGTCAGAGGAAATTACGTTCTTGTTATTTTTCTTTATTGTGGTCTTAAAAATTCCTTTTGTGATACTCTTTTTTTTTTTAACTTTTTTTGGTACCTTTACTAGATTTGCAGTACTCACTCTCTCCCTTCCTCCCTATCTCTCTCTGCCTGACAGTATCATATTACCTAGAAGTGATTTCCTCCTTTAAATAGCCTCCGTCTTGCCTTTCCCAGCATGCTGCAAGACCCCCTGAGGTCCATAATGAACGGAGTAGCTATGAAGAAGTGATAACCTCTATTTCCTGTTCACCTTCTCACAGGCGGTTAAGCTTAAATGTGTGCTGCAAAATCTCTTCAACCAAGAAGCCCAACCATTTATCACTATAGTCTTAACTACCTCTGCTTTTTGGATATCTTAACTCCCCTAAGGACTGTCAATTTAACCATAACTACCTAACAACTGCCAAGCCTCACTTTATGAGCTGCTGTTGAGAGTTTAGCTATTTAAGGCTGATTTTTAAAAATTTTTATTGGCACTTCATGGCATTTGCTTGATTTACAGTGCTGTAAATAACCACAAATTAGGAACATTTCTTTTCCTTTAAGGCGTAGGCAAAGATTAAAATAGATTCTGAATTATCCATATATTTAACTCCTTGCCGGGTCATTCTTCCAAGTTTGCCCAACTCAAAAAGGTCAAATGTGGTCAGTTCTTGATGGGGAGGAGACGTCTGTGGAAAGAAAGAGTGGATTCATTAGGACGGCATCTCTTTTCTTCCCCAGCCTAAGCTGCCAGGGATCACTTCTCCACCAGCCCTGGTGTCTTTTTTAAGACAAAGACTTCAGTGAGACGCACGGCTTCATATACACCATGGAATACTGTGTTTTTGCAATGTGGGAGAAATCCAGTGTTTAAAAAAGAGACATCGAATATTATTCAGCCGTAAAGCAGAATGAAATTCTGACACGTGCGACGGCATAGACGAAACTTGAAGACGTTATGCTAAGTGACAGAAGCCGAACACTACAGGATAAAAATTGTATGATTCCGGGGCGCCTGGGTGGCTCAGTGGGTTAGGGCCTCTGCCTTTGGCTCAGGTCCTGATCTCAGGGTCCTGGGATCGAGCCCCGCATCGGACACTCTGCTCGGCAGGGAGCCTGCTTCCCTCTCTCGCTCTCTCTGCCTGCTTGTGATCTCTCTGTCAAATAAATAAATAAAATCTTAAAAAAAATTTTTTTTTAAAAATTGTACGATTCCACCTAACGGAGGTACCTAGAATAGATGAATTCACAGAGACAGAAAGTAGATGAAAGCTTAGCAGGGGCTGGGGAAAGGACAGTGGACAGTTATTGCTTAATGGGTACCGAGTTTCCTTTTGAGAGTAATGAAATGCTGGAGATGGGGGGGGTGATTGTACAACATTGTGAATGTACTTAACACCCCTTAATTGTACCCTTAAAAATGGTATTTATGTGGCTTTTTAAAAAAGATATATGTTCCTTTTTTAAAAAGAGATCAGAAAGTAACTTCAGGCCTTCTACCTCCTCCACATTTACCTCTTCTGAGCAAACTTGAGTAAATGCACAACGTTAGGGTCCTGTCCCTGGATCCTCTCTGCTCCTGCAGATTTGGAGGCCCTTTGACTATGTCCAAGTGGATCCTTTGCCACGCGGCTCCTTGTTCCTCCAGTCTTGGGCCTCTCTCCCAGAGGGGCCACCTTGCCTTCTCTCTCCCACACTCCCCCTCTCAGAAGGACCCCAGGTCCCTCTGCCTGACTTGCGGGCTGCGTCACCCCCTTCAGCAGTCCTCCCTCCGGTGGGGGAAGGTGGGTGTGACTGTTCCCACAACACCAGCTGAGATTTAACAAAAGCACGCTCCCTGTTCTGTGTGGGCACCAAGGCCTGGGCAGGCACCGCAGGGGCTCCTGTCCCACTATGGCCCCTTCTGAAACAGCTCACGGAGCAACGGAGACCAGGAAGAGCAGCAGCCTAGGCAGGCGGTGGGCTAGGAAGCAGGGAACCAGGGTTCCAAATTGCTTAGTGGGCTTTGGACAATGTCACCCCTTCCCTGCCCTCATCCCTCACACCAGGTGGCCAGTTCACTGCCAGAAGCAAGGGACAGGGACGGGCATCTGGCAAGGGTAGGGCCTCAGGAGCAGCTGCACGGCTGAATCCGCAAAAATGGAGAAGGCCCTAAACAGTGCGTAAGGAAGGATCGCTCCTCTTTCTAAAACACCACAGAGGCAGGGACAAAACCTGCTGGAAACGCAAAAACCAGGCCAGGAGCAAAATCTGTTGGCATAGAAGACTTGAAGCATCTTGTGTAGTTACCCAAAAGCCACTCATTCATATACAAAATAGCAGGGACAAAGGTGGAGATGGGCAGGGTCAGAGACCTGCGGAGAAGCCAAAGTAAAACCGCATTTGGGAGAAATCCTCACTAGTTGAGGAAATTGGTCACCAAATAAGTTGATGTTTCGTGAATTTGCCATCAGGTCATGGGAGTCTCTACCCAGTGACTCCCAGTTAGAACCGATGCTGGTTCATATAAAGCTTATTTTCAGATTTCTCAGAAAATAGTACTCGTCACATAGACACAAGAGAGAAAGATAACAGATATATATATATAAAATATTTACATGATTTTACGTAGTTACAACAGACAAGTCCAGAATCCAGGGAACATGAGAAGCAGAGCTTAACTGCACTGATCCGTTTACATGTGTTAAGAATCATCAGACGAACTTGCACGTGAGCAGGTGACAGAGGCAAAAACCAGAGTGGCACAGCTTCTGATGCTGGGCAGGCTGGTGCAGCCGCGAATGTGCGGGCGCATAGAGGGGGACGGCCTTGTTAGCCTAAGAAAAACATCATTAGGAAGGAAATCTGCTACTGAAAACTCTACCGCCGTATATCACGCACCCCCAAAGCCAAATACGTTGGAGGTTTTTGTTTATCCACTGTCTGGAATTTTCTGTACTTTTGCTGTCAACCAATGGAGACACAGCCTCGGCCTGGAGCTGGCTCATTAAGACCTTTCAGAAAGGAGCCAGTGGATTTAGCATCTCATCCCAGAGGGAAGGCTCCTGATCACGTTAAATCAGAACGGAGCTGACTGCTTCCTGCCCTGCACTCTTAGCTCAAAGTGTAGCTGGAATTACATTTCACTCTTTGGCCATTGTTGTCCTCAGCAATAGCCGAGAAGAGCTCACGATTTCTCTCTAACCAGGCCCCACACTTTTTTTTTTATTTTCTAGTCTCTCTCTAATTCATTCTTTTCCCCTTCTCTCTCCTTTTTCTTCTTTATGTAGCTACTTGGTAATTTGTCTCTGAGTTGAAGTCAGAGTTCTGATACTAAAAAGAAAATACACACACACACACACACACACACACACACACACACACACACACCGCCGCCACCACCACCAGCCCTGATGTGAAAACTTCTTTCTGGAAACAGCTCTTTAGAGTATTTGAGTATCTTCTCGAATGAAAATGACATGGTCGTGTCGTATTTTAACACGGTTTTACTGTTGATTCTACAAGGGCTGGACGGCACCCTCGTTGGTAGGTGGAGTCTCACTGGAAAGATGGAGCGATTCCTGGGCCAGCTTTTTTGGGAAAGAAGCTTGAGCTTCAAAAAGGAAATTGGAACCAAGAGCATGGACCTTAGGTAGGCGTGAAATAGGGTTCAGCTTTTCTTCGTCTGGACATCAAGGGGTCTAACATCTGAATAAGGGTTGTTAAACGTGGCCTTTTCAAACTGATACCTAGAAAAGAAAGTCTCAAAACAAGGCTGGATTTGATAGGCATCCCACCAGCAGCTGTGAATTTTGGGCTGCAGGCTCTACCTGTCTGTGATTACAGAATTATTCTCAGGGAGTCAAGTAAACACCTCTTTGATGTTGTTTAGGTCTGAGTGTCCTAAGGATTCAATGAGTCCCTGAGGTCAGCATGCCCCTACAGGGGAGGGCCTGTGGCAGGGACAGGCTTAGGACTTCTCTCAAAAAAGAGAGTTCCATCCTAACACCAACAGAAGAGCATTTGGGCCTTAATTCATTATGGCAGTTGTTACTTCTTTTGCCTTTTCATGCCCAATTCACTTAATAATCTCCTTCTTCCTTCCTACATTTGCTGCCAGTTACTAATTTTTGCTCAACAGAATTAATTCAGTTAAAAGAAATCAGGTCTGGAACACCTGGTGGGCTGAGTGGGAAGAGGGTGGGACTCTTGGTCTCCAGGTCACGGTTTGAGCCCCGCGTTGGGTGCAGAGGTTACAATCAATCAATCAATCAATCAATTTAAAAAGAAGAAGAAGAGAAATAAGAAGAGGAAATCAGGTCCTATACTAGCCAGGAAGCACCCCCACCATTCCCGACACACAGAATTTGCAATCAGGGTATACTGCTGCTGGCTGGTATAGTCATTTAACTTTTTGTTCAAACCAATAGTTTTATGACCCTGGTCAGGATCAGCTGTGTCAGCATGAACTGAGATAATTTTTTAAATTGCAGACCCTCAGGCTCTGTCCCAGACCTACTCAGTAAAGTTCCGAGGACAGGGCTCATAAATTTTTGTTTGTTTGTTTAACCGTTCTCAGGTGAATCTGATTCACAACGGGTTTTTAGAATTCCTGATACAAACTATGACACACATTTATATTTTGTTCAAAATCCAACTTTAAAGAAATTTAACCAAAGGTCCCTTGGCTTTATAATAAATGATCTACCTCGTATTTACCAAAACATAAAACTTTTTACTAAGTTTACAAAGATGGCTTCTAAAACTTTTCTACTCTCAGAATAGAGTAGAAAAGTTTTTTTCCTCCTTTTCTCTTGGGTTTGTGAGTGTGTTTTGTAAAGCCTGTCTTCCATATTACTAAGTTGGTATTACAAGATAGCAATTCAGATCTTTTATTTCATTTTGTATTTCATAGGTCCAGGGCTTGGGAGAGGACTCCAGGGTGGTTACAAAGCTGCCTCGTGGTTGCAGGGAGGGGCTGAGGCACGGATGTCAGACGGGCCCCTTCAAAGGCTGCTGCTGGTCGCCGGAGGCTCCTAGTGGTGCTTGAGAGTGAGCCTCTCTAAGAGATACTCGCCCAGCCCAGCCTGGGGGCCAGCCAGCCTGCGGAGGTTGGTCAGGTGGTGGCCCACCTTCTTGATGAGTTTCACCTCCTCATCTAGGAAGTGGTTCTCCAGGAAGTCACAGAGATGGGGATCTGTACGGGCAGAACCATTTAGCTTTTCTTTTTTTTTTTCTTAAGATTTTATTTTATTTATTAATGACTGAGTCACCCAGGCACCCCCCCATTTAGCTTTCCAAGAAAATCTGGGGGTGCCTGCGTAGCTCCCAGTCTATTAAGAGTCTGCCTTTGAAAAAAAAAAAAAAGAGTCCGCCTTTGGCTCAGGTCATGATTTCATGGTCGTGGGATGGAGTCCCACCTCGGGCTCCTTGCTCAGCCGGGAGTCTGCTTCTCCCTCTCCTTCTGTTCCTTCTTCCCAATGGTGCTCTCACTCACTCACTCACTCACTCTTTCAAATAAATAAATAAAATCTTTAAAAAGAAAATTTTAGCTGGAAGACTGATTTCAGTCCCATTTCATAAAGCCCATGTTTTCTTAAATTTGAGGGAGTCCATAGCAGATGCTGCCTAAATACGACTTCCTTTTTCTGCAGTAAATCTTTTACAAAATTAGCTCCCTCTGCCTTTTGAGTCCTGTGTTTTCCTTCCTGTGTTGGAGACTTTCTTCCCAGGTCTGGATGAGTCAGGGTTCAATCCGGAAAGTCTAAACACCCCGGATACTTCAAGCAGGGAAGTTATATACAGGGAACCGGCTGCAGGGCTGAGGGACTAGCGGAGCGAGGCGCTCGCGGAGCCCGGGAGCCAGGCTACTTGGCAGTGGCTGCCTCGGGGACTGGAGTCACAGAGGGACAGGACGACCTGTCTGGTGGGAGGTGGAGCCCCAGGGGCCACTGCGGAGGGTCCATGTGAAGCTGCGGGGGAGCCCCCTGGCTTCTCCCTTCCTCCAGCCCTGCCGCGAGCAAGATCGCCGCGCATCTGAGCTGTCTCCCGGCGCAAGGATCTGCGAGCAAGCAGGCCGCCACGGACCTCCACGGCGTGGGCTGCTTTTGTTTCCTGTCCACTGTTTTTTGAACCGGGAGCCAAATACTATACAGGCCTAGTATTTGCGCCAAAGGGATTCCTCTTGGAAGGCGTCTTACATCCTAAGCGGGTGCGCCCCACGCCGCGGGGCGCCACGGCCGGGACGTGGGGCGCTCGTGGCCGCGGGACGCACGTCTGCTTCCGACGAAGAGTCCCCGCCGGCTCCGGCTCCCCGGCTCCGGTGTCGGAGCTTCCTCCTGGGTGGGCTTCTCCCCGCGCGGCCTCCACCGCCCCTGCCGGCCTCGGCGCCTCCGCGGCCTCCCAGCCTAGCCAAACTCTGCTTGGCCTTGCGCCTGCTGTTGCCGCTGCCCGAGAAAGCTTCTAATGCCCACCCCAGACCACGGCCTGGCGGGGCTCCCAGAGCCGCGCCCTTGCCCTTGACCCAGCTCCTGAAAGGTACTATGTCGACAGAAGACCCTTACTGCCTCTGCAGTGGCCTCCTCCCCCAATGCTGCTGTCCGGGTCCCCAGGTCCCCCAGTATGGCTGCCTTTGTCTGCGGCTGGGGACCGAACCTTCTTCATGCCGGCCCAAAGTACGGGAACAAGGGTACCGCTTCTCTGGCCACGTCTCCTCGCCCTCGGACGCAGAGGATATTCTTGGAGTTCGAGATCCTCTCTAGTTACTTTCTGCAAGGCCACCCCATCCGGGGTCTCCATGAAGCGCCAAGGACACAAAATGGACAGAACAAAGTCCCTGCCCCGCTAGGAAGCAGGGACACAAGGAGGAAGAGGAAGAGCGAAACAGAGACGGGCGGCGCTGCAGAGGGTGCAGGTAGGAGAAGCACCTCCTCGCCTGGGGTAGCGCGGTGAGGGGAGGTTCCCGCGTGGGGACTGTGGAGGGGAGACCTGAGGGAAGTCGCAGAAGAAGGTTGGGCTACTGCCGGGTAAGGGAGGCACGCGGCAAGGGGGGCCTGTAAGGTAGAGGGCAGAGCAGGAACAGAGGCCTGAAAGTGGAAGCAAGGCCGGGGTGAGGGCAGGTCGGTGGGGCAGGGGGAGGGGGGGAGAGTGGACCAGTGAGGGGGAGCCTTGTGATGGATGGTTCCAGGGAAATGAGAGCCGTCGGTGTTTACTGGATGTGGACTGTCAAGAGTAGTCACTGGGAGGGCACTGTGGCCCTGCTGACTTGGGTGATTGGAAGAATAAAGGGAAGACAGGGGTAGCAAACAGTGAATGGAAACCAGGTCAGATTGGGAGGCTTTCTTCCTCCTCCTCCTCCTCCCCCCCTCCTTCTTCTAACTTGACAGTCCGAAACACTTGTGGAGAATCTGCTTAAGCTAGAATAGTTCTGGGGTGCAGTTTAAAAACCTACAGATTTTAAGAATGCTTGTTCATCTAGGTAATACTGACGTTCCCACTTGTTATAGGTTAACAAGGTTGTGTTAACCTATATATTCTACAAAGTATGATACCAATGGCAAAGAATACTGAAAATGCCCCGTTTGGATATGATTCTAGATGTTTCCACCACGATCATGACAGGAACACCGGTCAGTCTTAAAGATGGCAGTTTTTATTAGAGTGTGTCTTGTAGTGACACTCGCTCAACGTTTCACAGGTCAGCACGTCCACCTTGAGCCAAGACTGATTTAAAACACATTGAGAGGAGGGCAGAAGCATCAGCCACACGCACAGTAGTCCTTCGTGAAACTGGCTGCTTTCTCAGGAAGCTCTGCCTCACAATTACTGAGCAGGACAAACAAGACTGTCTCCCTGAGCAAACACGGCCAAGTCAGGAACTGTGAAATTTGGTCTCTATCAAAAAAGTCCCCAGAGAGCCTGAAAGTCATTTAGAGTTGGTTCAGAGAGAACCGGTTTGAGGAACATGACTGGCTTCGTACAGCACCTTTAAAATAACAACTTTCCATTAAGCTGTGAACACTAAGGAAAACATTTCTCACAAATACTTTTTAACCAACTTCCAACAGAGCGTTGCCTTATACAGCTGCCCTGACTGGAACACTGCTTTCGTTCTGTGAGGGGCAATAGGACCTCCTGCAGAGAGGAGCATGCATGGTTCTTCGCAGCTTTTCTAGGAGGAAAAGGGAGTGGGAATTCTCCACATCATTTGTAATGTGAAATATTCTTTGGCTCTGTTCCATAAAAATACATACCAGAATAAAAGTGATGGTGAGGGGAATATGAGTTTACTATTGAATTTCATTCTTCCTTTACAAAAAAAAAAAAAAAAAAAAAGGAATCATAAGCACTTACTAGACGCCAGGCACCTTTATAGGTGCTGGAGATAAGAAGCTAAATGATAAGATTTATCTGTTCTCAAGCTCACATTCTTTGTGGACAGAAAGAGAGTAAACAAGAAAACAGAGAAATGAGCAAAATAATTTCAGCTTGTGCTGAGCAGTATGAAGAACTATGGACAGAGGGTTGATGGAAGAATGTGAGGATGTGGGGCAAGGTGTGCAATTAGAATAGTCAGGAATGTTTGGTTCATACATTTCATGGAAGAGAGTGATATTTCTTTTTTTTTTTTTTTTAAAGATTTTTATTTATTTGAGAGCGAGAGACTGAGAATGAGAGGGGAGAAGGTCAGAGGGAGAAGCAGACTTCCCGCAGAGCCGGGAGTCCGATATGGGACTCGATCCCGGGACTCCGGGATCATGACCTGAGCCAAAGGCAGTCGCTCAACCAACTGAGCCACCCAGGCACCCGAGAGTGATATTTCATGACATGTGAAAATTACAAAAAATTTCAAATTTTAGCACCCATAGATGAAGTTGTATTGGAATGTAGCCATGTTTATGTATTGTCTATCACCAGTTTGTGCCGTGTTGTCAAAGTTGAGTCATTGCAGCAGAGAGAGTATGGCTTGCAAAGCAGAAATATTTACTATGTGGTTCTTTGCAGAAATAGTTTTCTGATCTGGTCTAGATTTAGGAAAATGAGAAGGAAATGTTAAGAATGCAGATTCTTAAACATTAAAATTAAGAGTGTTGTGTCTCTTGGTGTTACATTATGAATAGTACAAAAAAATGAAACATTTTTGCAGTATTTGGAAACTATTATCCAATTCAACAAAGAAATCTTTCACATTGTTACCAAACAAGCGAGGTTCTACCATACTTCTATGTTGCTTCACTTTCTTCTTAAGCAAAATAAAAGTATCAACCAACATTAATGATGTGAGTGATTTCTTTGCTCAATCATACAGTAATCAAACATTATTTCTAGCCCAATTTTGTGATGATATTGCTGGAAATGGTACAAAACCTGATGGTGGAGAAATGATGTCAGGGAAGAGAGTAGAGTAGGAATCTCTAGAAATCCATCTCTAGTAAATAAAGGGGTGCCTGGCTGGCTCAATCAATTAAGCATTCAACTCTTGGTCTTGGCCCAAGTCACAATCTCAGGGTCATGGGATCAAGCCCCACATTGGGCTCCACACTCAGCGCAGAGTCTGCTTGTGACTCTCTCCCTTTCCCTGGGCCTCTCCCTTCCCCATGCACTCCTTCTCTCTCTAAAATAAACAGGAGCACTGGTTGTGGTACATAAACAGTGAATCTTGGAACCTGAAAAATAAAATTTTTAAAAAGTGAATAAGGAAAAAAAAACTTTAAAACAACAGCAACAAAAACCCCAAAAAACCCATAAAGAAAAATGTTGATAAAGTGGACCTCATCAAAATTAAAACCTTATTCTATGACAGACCCTACTAAAAGGATGAAGAAACAATTATAGAGAGGGGGAAATACTTGCATACTACATATTCAAATAAGGATATCCAGAATAAAGAACTCTCAAAACTTAACATTAATAAAGTGATCTGATTAGAACATAATGAATAAAAGACAAAGAGACATTTCACTAGAGAACATATACGGATGGCAATAAGCTCATGAAAAGATGTTCAACAGCACTAGCCATTAGGGAAATGCTAAGACCATGATGAGATAATACTACACATCTTGTAGAACAGCTTAAAACCAAAAATAAAAACAAAAAACAAAAGGCAAAACCAAATGCTGGTGAGGATGAAGAGAAACTCAGTTTCCCACAAATCTCTGGTAGGAACTAAATGGTACAGCCAGTCTGGAAAAGTTAGATCGTTTCTTTAAAAACTACACAATTATTATATGTGATGTTCCAATCAGAAGACATAGAGTTCAGAACAGATTAAAAAAAAAAAAAAAAAAAGACCTATCCATATGCTGCCTACAAGAGACTGATTTTAGACTTCAAGGCATCTGCAAATTGAAGTAAGGGGATAGAGAACATCCGTCATGCCAGTGAACATCAATAAAAGCTGAAGTAACCATACTTTTATCAGACAAACTAGATTTTAAATAAAAGACTGTGGCAAGAGATGAAAAAGGGCATTACATCAGAATTAAGAGGTCTATACATTAAGAAGATCTAACAATTATAAATATTTATGCCCCCAACTTGGGAGCACCCAAATATACAAATCAATTAATAACAAAAAAAATCTCATTGGTAATAATGCAATAATAGTAGGGGACTTTAATACCACACTAACAGCAATGGACAGATCATCTAAGCACAAACTCAACAAGGAAACAATAGCTTTGAATGACACACTTGACCAGATGGACTGAACAGATATATTCAGAACATTTCATCCTAAAGCAGTGGAATACACATTTGTAAGTGCACATGGAACATTCTGCAGAATAGATCACATATTGAGTCACAAATCAGCCCTCAACAAGTACAAAATATTGAGATCACACCATGCATATTTTCAGACCACAACACAATGAAACTTGAAGTCAACCGCAAGGAAAAATTTGGAAAGGTCACAAATACATGGAAGTTAAAGAACATCCTACTAAAGAACAAGTGGGTTAACCAGGAAATTTAAAAAATAAATTAAAAAATACATGGAAGCGAATGAAAATGAAAACATGACAGTCCAAAACCTTTGGGATGCAGCAAAAGCAGTTCAAAGAGGGAAATATATTATAATACAGGCCTACTTCAAGAAGCAAGAAATGTCTCAGATGTACAACCTAACTTTACATTTAAAAGAGCTAGAAAAGAAAGAGCAAACTAAACCTAAAGCCAGCAGAAGAAGGTAAATAATAAAGATTAGAACAGAAATAAATAATATAGAAACAAACAAACAAAAAAACCCAGTAGAACAGATCAATGGAACTAAGAGCTACATCTTTGAAGAATTAATAAAATTGATAAACCCTTAGCCAGATTTATTGTAAACTCTTAGCCAGAAAAGAGAAAGAATCCAAATAAATAAAATCACAAATGAAAGAGGAGAGATCCCAACCAACACCACAGAAATACAATTATATGAGAATATTATGAAAAATTATGTGCCAACAATCTGGGCAATCTGGAAGAAATGGACAGATTCCTAGAAACATACAAACTACCAAAACTGAAAAGAAAGAACAGCCCCATACCAGCAAAGAAATTGAATCAATAATCAGAATCTCCCAGCTAACAAAAGTCCAAGGCCAGATGGCTTCCCAAGGGAATTTTACCAGACATTTAAAAAAGAGTCAATACCTATCTTCTCAAACTCTTCCAAAAACTAGAAACAGAAGGAAAACTTCCAAACTCTTTATATGAAGCAAGCATTACCTTGATTCCAAAACCAGGCAAAGACCCTACTGAAAAGGAGTAGAGAATTACAGGACAATATCCCTGATGAACAAAGATATAAAAATCCTCAACAAGATACGAGCAAATCAAATCCAATAGTACTTTAAAAGGATTATTCACCACAATCAAGTGGAATTTATTCCTAGACTGCAGGGGGTGGTTCAGTATTTGCAAATCATTCAAAACGATACACCACATTAATAACAGAAAAGATAAGAACTGTATGATCCTCTTAATAGATGCAGAAAAAGGGGCGCCTGGGTGGCTCAGTTGGTTGAGCAGCTGCCTTCGGCTCAGGTCATGATCCTTGAGTTCCGGGATCGAGTCCCACATCAGGCTCCCAGCTCCGCGGGGAGTCTGCTTCTTCCTCTAACCTTCTCTCATGCTCTCTCTCACTTTCTCTGTCTCTCAAATAAATAAATACAATCTAAAAAAAAAAAATAGATGCAGAAAAAGCATTTGACAAAATACAGCAGCCATTCTTGATCAAAACAAAACAAAACAAAAACCCTCAACAAAGTAGGTATAGAGGGAACATACCTCGACCTCATAAAAGCCATATATGAAAGACCCACAACTAATATCATCCTCAGTGGGGAAAAACTGGGAGCTTTTCCTCCACGGTCAGGAACAAGACAGGGATGTCCACTCTCACCATTACTATCTAACATAGTTCTGGAAGTCTTAGCCTCAACAATCAGACAACAAAAAGAAATAAAAACCATCTAAATTGGAAAGGGAAAAGTCAATCTTTCACCATTTACAGATGACACAATACTCCATGTAGAAAACCTGAAAGACTCCACCAAAAAATTGCTAGAACTAATTGCTAGAACATGAATTCAGCAAAGTTATGGGATATAAAATCAATGTATGAAAATCTGTTGCATTTCTATACACAAGTGAAGAATCAGAAAAAGAAATCAAGGAATTGATCCCATTACGGTTGCACCAAGAAACAATTAAGATACCTAGGAATAAACCTAACCAAAGAGATAAACAAGACCTGTACTCTGAAAACCATAGAACATTTATTAAAGAAATTGAAGAGAACATAAAGAAATGGGAAAACATTCCATGCTCATGGATTGGAAGAATAAACACTGTTAAAATGTCTATACTACCAAAGCAATCTACACATTTATTTAATGTAAATCCTATCAAAATACCACTAGCATTTTTCACAGAGCTAGAAAAACAATCCTAAAATTTGTACAAAACCGCAATAGAATAGCCAAAGCAAACTTGAAAAAGAAAAGCAAAGCTGGAGGCATCACAATTCTGAATTTCAAGCTATATTACAAAGCTGTAGTAATCAAGACAGTATAGTACTGGCACAAGAATAGACACATAGATCAATGGAACAGAATAGATGGACCCACATTATGGTCAACTAATCTTCCACAAAGCAAGAATGAATATCCAATGGGAAAAAGACAGTCTCTTCAACACATGGTGTTGGGAAACTGGACAGCAACATGCAGAAGAATGAAACTGGACCATTTCCTTACACCACACAAAAATAAATTCAAAATAGATGAAAGACCTAAATGTGAGGCAGAAAACCATCAAAATTCTAGAGAACACAGAGAGCAACCTTTTGACCTAAGCCAGAGCAACTTCTTACTAGAAATGTCACCAGAGGCAAGGAAAACAAAATAAAAAATGAATCATTGTGACTTCATAAGGTAAAAAGCTTCTGCACAGTGAAGGAAACAATCAACAAAACTAAAAGGCAGCCTGTGGAATGGGAGAAGATATTTGCAAATGACATATTGGATGAAGGGTTACTATCCAAAATCTATAAAGAACTTATCAAACTTGAAACCCAAAAAACAAATAATCCAGTTAAGCAATGGACAGAAGACATGAACAGACATTTTTCCAAAGAAGACATCCAGATGGCCAACAGACACATGGAAGGATGCTCACCATCACTCATCATCATAGAAATACAAATCAAAACCACAATGAGATACTACCTCACATCTGTCAGAATGGCTAAAATTAACAACACAGGAAACAACAGATGTTGGTGAGGATGTGGAGAAAGGGGAACCCTTTTACACTGTTGAGAATGCAAACTGGGGAAGCCACTGTGGAAAATAGTATGGAGTTTCCTTAAAAAGTTAAAAATAGAACTTCTCTATGCCCTAGCAATTGCACTACTAGGTACTTACCCAAAGGATACAAAAATACAGATCCAAAGGGGTACATGCACTCCAGTGTTTATAGCAGGATTATCAACAATAGTGAAACCATGGAAAGAGCCCCAATGTCCCTTGACTGATGAATGGATATAGAAGATGTGGTATACATACAACATGGACTATTACTCGGCCATCAAAAAGAATGAAATCTTGCCATTTGTAATGATGTGGATAGAGCTAGTGTATTATGCTAAGTGAAATAAGTCATTCAGAGAAAGACAAATGCCATATGATTTCACTCATGTGGAATTTAGGAAACAAAACAGATGAACATATGGGAAGAGGGAAAAAAGGAGACAGAGAAAAAACCTTAAGAGACTCTTAACAATAGAAAACAGAGGGTTGATGGAGGCAAGTGGGTGGAATGGGGTGAATGGGTGATGGGTATTAAGGAGGCACTTGTTATGATGAGCACTTGGTGTTATATGTAAGTGATGAATCATTAAATTCTCCTGAAACCAATATTATAGTAATGTTAAGTAACTAGAACTTAAATAAAAATTTGGAAAGAAAAAAAAGTCCTTTGTACAAAAAAAACAGGGAAAAATAAGACAGAGACTAGAAAAACAATAGAGAAAATCAGCAAAACCACATTGTTTCTTTGAAAAGATCAATAAAATGGATAAAACTTTAATTAGACAACTCAGCAACAAGAGTTAAGGCTGAAATTCTAAAATCCAAAATGAAAGCAAGGACATTGCTGCTGATTTTATGGAAATGAAAAGGATTATAAGAGAGGACTATGAGCAGTTGTATATCAACAAATTGGATAACCTAGATGAAATGACAAATTCTCAGAAACATAAGAAAAAGAAAATCCAAATAGACCTATAATTAGCATGAAAATAAAATCAGTAATAAAAAATTCCCCGCACAGATGTCTTCAGTAGTGAAGTACAACAAACATATAAATAAGAACTAACACCAATTTTTCTCAAATTCTTGTAAAAAATTGAGGAGGGAAAAACACTTTCTAATTCATTCTAGGAGGCTAGCATTACTCTGATACCAAAGTCAGACAGACACTACAAGGGAAACAAACCACAGACCTATATTCCTGAAAAATACTGATGCAAAAATCCTCAAAAATGTACTAGCAACCAAATCCTTAATATATTAGGAGGATTATACAGCATGACCAAGTGGGATTTATTCCTGGGCTATAAGGATGTTAAACATACAAAAATCAATCAGTGTAAAACACAGTGTAAAAATCATCGGTGTAAAACATTAAGAGAGTAAAAGACAAAATCCACATCATCATCTCCATTGAGGCAGAAAAAAAAATTTGAAAAACTTCAATCCTTTAATGATAAAAATGCTCAACAATCTAGAAGTGGAAGGAAACTACTTCAACATAATAAAGGCCATATATGAAAAAGTCACAGCTAACGTCATGCTAAATGGTGAAACACTGAAGTCTTTTCCTCTAAGACAAGGACAGAGATGTTTGCTTTTGGATCTTCTGTCCAACTTAGTATTACAACTACTGGCTAGAGCAATTAGGCAAAAAAGGAAGGGGGAAGGCATTCAAACTGGAAGGGAAGAAATAAATTATCTCTGCAGAAAATGTAATCATATATGTAAAACCCCAAAGATTCCACAAGAAACTCCTGGAATTAATAAACAATTTCAGCAGGATACAAAATTAACACACAACGTCAGTTGCATTTCTAAACACTAACAACAACCCCAAAAGGAAATTAAGAAAACAATTCTATTAACTATAACACCAAACCCACAAAATACTTATAAATTAATTTAACAAAGGGGGGGTGAAAGATTTATAAACTGAAAACTATAAAACATTGCTAAAAGATATTACATAGGACATCAATAAATGGAAAGACATCCCCTGGATAGAAGATTTAATATTGTCGAGATATCAATATGGCTCAAACTAATCTGCAAATTCAGTACAATCCCTGCCAAAATTCTGATGTCATTTTTTGGTAGAAATAGAAAAATCTAGCTTAAAATTCTCAAGGGACGCTCAATAGCCAAAACAATCTGAAAAAGAACAAATTGGAAGATTCATACTTCCTGTCTTCAAAACTTATATAAAGCTATAGTAATCAAAAGAGTGTGATACTGCATAAAGACCATATTGGTCATACAGACCAATAGAACAGAATGGGAAACTGAGGAATCACCCTTGCATACATTGTCAAATGATTTTCAATGAGGATGCCAAGACCAGTTAATGGTGAAATTTTCAACAAGTGTGCTGGAAAAAACTGGATATCCAAATGCAAAAGAATAAAGGTGGTCCCTTAACTAACACCATATATAAAAATTAACTCAAAATGAATCAGACCTAAATATGAGAACTGAAACTATAAAATTCTAAGAAGAAAACATAAGGGAAATTTCAGAACGTCGGATTTGTCAATTATTTATCAGGTACGACACCAAAAGCAGAGGCAACAAATGAAAAAACTAGACAAACAACTTCATCAGAATTTAAATCTTTTGTGAATCAAAAGACATGTCTGCAGAGAAAGAAAGTAACCCACAGAATGGGAGAAAATATTTGCAAATCATGTATCTGAAAAGGATTAATAACCAGAATATAAGAATTCCTACGACAAAACAAAATAAGGCCGACGTGTAAACTGGGCAAAGGAATCAAACAGACATGCCCCCCCAAGAACATATACAGATGGCCTATAAGCACATGAAAAGATACTAAACATCACTAATTGTTAGGGAAACACAAAATCAAATCCATGAGAAACCACTGCATACCACAATTAGATATGAACAACAATAGGTCGTATATTACCAAAAATAAATAAATAAATAAAACGAAAGTTGGCGAGCATGTAGAAAAACTAGAACCTTTGTGCGCTGCTGGTGGGGATGAAAAAAAACTGGCAAGTGGTATGGGGGTTCCTCATACCACTGAAAAACTGTAAAACTGAACACAGAATTACCGTATGATCCAGTAATTCCATTTCTGTGTATACACCCAAAAGAATCATCCCCAGGGACTCAAGCAGATGTTTGTAGCCATGTTCAAAGCAGTGTTACTCACAGTAGCCCAAAGATGAGATGCCTGAAATGTCCATTGAGGGGGGAATAAACAAAATGCGATACATATATATACATATACAATGGAATATTATTGAGCCTTACAAAAGGAATAGAATTCTGACACCTGATACAAAATGGATGAACCTTGAACACATTGTGCTAAGCGAAATAAGCCAGGCACAAAAGGATTAGTATTGTACGATTGCACTCATCCGAGGACCTGTAAGAGTCAAGTTCATAGACACTGAAAGTAGGACCATGGTCCCAGGGGCTAGAAGGAGGAGAGAATAGGGAGTTATTATTTAATGGGTATAGAGTTTAGTATAGGATGATGAGAAAATTCTGGAGATGGATTGTGGTGATGGTTGCACCATGTGAATGTCCTTAATGCCACTGAACTGCGTACTTAAAAATCATTAAAATGGAGGCACTTGAGTGGCACAGCTGGTTGGATGTCTGACTCTTGGTTTCAGCTCAGGTTGTGATCTCAGGGTCGTGGGGTCCGGCTCCACGTTTGGCTCTGCATTCGGTACGAATCTGCTTGAGATTCTCTTTCTCCTTCTCTTGCTGCCCCTCCCCCTGCTCTCTTGCTCTCTTTCAAATGAATAAATGAATCTTTAAAAAATGATTACAATGGTAAATTTTATGTTATATATATTTTACCACCATAAAATATAATAGATTTTGCAAGATAAAAAGGTCACACCGAAGTGACTGGTGTATGTAATTTAGAATAAAGAATGTTATTTATTTATATATAATATACTATATATAATATATAAATATATAACATGTATCATATACTAATATATAAATATATTTATTATGTGTATTTATATATTATTATTTATGAATTACATGGTATCACATAGCCTTTATATGAGTAAAATCTATAATAAACATATGTATGTATATCCATGCATGCATACTTTTTTTTTAGAGAGCCAGTTTTTGGAGATCTCTAGCACATAACTCTGTGTACCCCTGGAAACCTGGACCCCACATCTTGCTCCTGTTGGCACTCATAGCTGCCTTAGCACCAGCAGGATTCATCTTCCTATACCCCTTTTCCTTGTTTATGTCAGTCGCCACAAGACCCCCAGGTTTTCTCTCTTCCTCCAGACTTGAATCCCCAGACGGCTCTGCAAGCTGCCCCTTCTGAGCCCATCTCCCATCTCACACGTCTCTACATCCCTATCCTCTAGAACTCAAGGTCAATGATCAGCAAAGCTCCTTTAGCCCTATAGCTCTTCTATGGACATTTTCTTCACCTTCTTCCTCTTTCTAAAAGTTGTCTCTCCCCTGACGACCGTGGACTCTATGCAGCCCTCATAGGAGTGGCTGCCCTCTTTCCCACAGCCCTTCTTCCTACCCCTCTTTGTTGCAGTCATCTCCTCCTGTTCCCTATCCCTCGGCCATTCCCAGACTCATTCCAAAAGCCCCATAATTCAGTTCCCTCAGCGTCTCCTCTTCAGTGGTCTTGTCACCGCCCAGTCTTAGTCACTCACTCCTTTGGTCACGTGCTTTACCCTGTCATTAACAGAAATTTCTAATCTTCTTTCTCAAGTTCCGAGCACTTGCCCTCTATCCCACTACTCCCCTCCTTCGACTTCCTCCTCTCAGCTACCCCCACACCAGCAAGTTCTTAGATGGTAGAACTTTCCATCCATTAATTCCACCATCTTTTCCACTGTCCCTTACCCCCTTCACATTCTCACTTTGCTCTTCAGTCAACTAAAATTTCACTCACACACTCACATACGCCCACAATGCTTTGGCTCTCCTCTTTCAGGATACTCCCATGGCAAAATCGCAACCGTGGTTAAATCCAATTCCAGCTATTTGGAACAGGTCTCCAGGGGTAGATTTTGTAAAAAGCACCACCATGTTCGCTGGTCTTCTTTTGATTCACGAGCACTAACTTCTAATGGATGCTTCATGCTATCTGTTGGTTAAACAGATTTTTTTTTTCAGTCTATTCACTCTCCCACTATCCCAGAAAACCTAGAAAACCACCTCATGCTTTCCCTTCCTTCCCTCCCAGCTTATAATCCTACTTATTTCACCAAAAAAAAAAAAAAAAAAAAGAAAAGAAAAGAGAAAACGATCAAAACGGTTTTCGAACCACTATAAACCTTCCTTTGTTCCCATATTCTCCACTCTCTCTCCTGTAAGGATCATACATGTAACTGAAGCCAACCCATTTACTGGTCCATTCGACACTGCCTTCCCTTGAGTATGAAAGGACATTGCTCTAGCAATTCTTCCCTCTTTCTATTAATTCTCCTGTCTGTGTGCAGCACTCCCAGCACTCCCAAACAACTTCCAGTTTGCTAGATCTAGTGGTCCAACGGCTCATCCTCCGTTTTCTTGATTCACCAGTGGCATCTGACATCTGATCGTGCCGTCCTTCCTGAAGTGCTTTCTTCACTGTGCTTCCCACACAGCCTCTTTGCGGCCGTACCGTTTAAGTCTCCTTTTCTGGTTCTTCCTCATCTCCCTGACTTGTACACATTTATGTGCTCCCGTTCCCCAGCCGTGGGTATCTTCTCTTATCTCTCTGTAGGCACTCCCCAGTTGGTCATAAACTCTCTTATGGCTTTAGATAGAAACCATGTAATGGAAGGGCCCTGATCTATGCTCACAGTCCAAGCCATTGCCTTGAACTCGCCTGTGCAGTTACCTACCTGATATCTCCATGTGACGCCTTCTAGACATCCTGAAGCTTACCATGTCCAAAGCCAAGTTCTTGATATTCCCACCTGGGTCTGCTCCAGGCAGTTTTCCCCTACTTCTTGGTGAAGGGCAACTCTAGCCGACCCGAAGTCTGGAATCATGCTTGAATCCACATGGTCAGGAGATCTCACCAGCTTTTCCTTAAAAATACATCAGAATTTAGTTTCTCCCCATTTCCACTACCAGTGCCCTGGTGCGAGCCTCCAGCCTGTCTCATCTAAATGACTGCAGTAGCCCCATGGCTGGTCTCCTTGCTTCCCCCGTCGCCTTCACTCTGTGTTCAAAACAGAAGCCAAAAACATCCTGTTAACAATTTACCACATCAGGTACCTTCTCAAATTGCCCCAGTGGGTTCCCCTCCCATATAAATTAAAAGTCCGAGTCACTATGACCTTCAGGGCCTTGGGTGATCTTCCCTGCCCCCCACAACCTCTCAGAAACCATCTTGCGCTATTCCCCACGTCCCCCACCCCCCCACTGCGCCTCCTCCAGCCCCTCAGGCAGGGACCTTCCTCCCTCCCGGCCCTCCCCCAGCAGCTCCTCTTACAGAAAAGCTCTCCTTCTCAAGTCCTTCAGGTCTTTATTCAAATATCACCTCCTCCGTGAGAATGTGAGAGCGCCCCCGGCCATCCCCCCATCGAACATTTCAACTCCGGCCCTCCATCCTGATAGCTTCTAGCCTTCCCCCTCCTTCAGTCCTAAGTCTCAGCACCCACCACGGTCGGTCCCCTATGTAGTCACCCAATTGTAAACACAGGAAAGCTGGATTCTTCGGCCTGTGTTGTTGATACAGTGTGCGGCTGTATCCCCACACTGGCCCCGGGCATCCTGTAACGAGTTATCGCACGGATGCGTGCATGTCGCACGTTGGACTTGGCAACTGCCTTTAAGTGAGAGAGTGTGTGTCTGGAAGCAGAGGAAGGCCATGTGAGGAAGCAGGGACCCAGCCTCGCGCATTTCCGCCGGAGACGTGGGTTTTGCAACGCAGAACTAATACCGGTTTGTCCGTAGATAGCCAGGTGGTGGGGAGCACTCGGCAGTCACTTTGAAACGACGCATCATTTCCAAACAGAAATTTTCTTCAGAGACGGCAAATGACGACAAAGATGAGGTGACATGGGTAGTATTTTGGGATTAATTTTTTAAACGTATTTTTAACCTGTCCTGAGATTAAAGGAATCGGGGAGCGGCAGCCTGCAGCAGAGAGAAGGCCCATGAGCAGGGAACAGGAGAACCCTTATATGAGGCAAAAAGATGGGGCAAGGCCAAGAGAAAAGTGAGCCACGGGGGCCAAGAGTGATCCAACCTTTGGCTTTTGCGGCACGACCCAAATATAACTGGAACCCACTTGGCCCCACTTCGGCACATACGTTTTGATTCAAAGAACCACACTCTGCTGAAAAATGTAGGTGAAATCAGTTCCAACTTTACTTACAGAAAAATTGCCAAGAAACGTGGAGAGAGCTCACACTCTCTGTGCAGCGGGTCATGCGGAGCCTGGGGCCCCGACTCATATCAGCGGCTGCGCACTCTCAGTGCTCACCCCCCCTCCCCGACCCTGGCAGCTGACCCCCTACCCCCAGGCTCCCTCCCTCTTAGCTCCTCTCCTTGGCCCAGTGGCCGCTACTCCTCATCTTCCCCACCCACCCATCTCCCCTTTCTTTCTCTGGAATAATCTTGTCCTTTCCGGTGTCAGCCTCCTGTCCTCCCCTGTCCGGTTGTGCCTTGCTCTGCACCTCAACCTAGGCTCTGGGCTGACAAAGCTAGAATTCTCTTAAGAGAGGCCCAGGAGGTCCGGGAAGGGCTGTGACCTCAAAACATTAATAATTTTCTTCCCCATTACAGTAGAATAAAGTCTCTTTTCCCTCCCTGGATTTCAAGTGTCTTAAAATATCTGATTTCAAAAGGAGGAGGAGGAAGAACCCGTTGGAAAGACCAAAATACTAGTGAAAAGAGAAATCCCTCTCTTCCACGAGGGATCTCAGCCAAGGGAGCTAAAAGGCCAGGATTCTTTTTAACCGTCCATGCCACAAGATGTAAACGAATCTATTTACTCAGCAAAATATTTCCTTATTACATTTTGAGTAATTTCCCATTGAAAACAAACAGTGCATGTCAGAGAGCTCCAGGAGTCCCCCAGGCCCCCGAGGCCAGAATGGGCCATCTCAGACATCTCTGGTCTTCTTTCAAGAGAGAAAGCCAGACCGAGTTTATTTTTACTTTTGTCTTTCTATTTTGATTTGCCAAATGCCACCGCTCAATTGAGCTTTGAAAAAGACAAACAAATGCAGAACCATCTCGGTTTAGATTTGAGCTGAGAGGGATCTTAGCAGGCAAGCATTTCAATCCGGGTTCTTCACGGGTAGGCAAACTGGGAGCAGTCAGTCACCAGCTTCTATGGGGGATGCCCAGTGTCCTCATAAATTCTTCATTAATTAACCATTGAAAAAGACCTAAAATCGTTACTGTTTTTCTTGCGGCCATCAGCACAATTCATTGGACAATCGATTCTTTCCCTACTGATGTAAGATATCACTTCCTATAAATTTATGATTGATTTTTATATCTTACATAGTAAGTCTACTTTCTTTACTCTTTTAAAAATCATTATCTTTTATATTTATTACTCTCAGTGAAATTTAGAACCATTGGACTGATTTTGTTAAACACCGCATTAGGACTTATTAAATTAGGGTGCATTTAAGGTCATTGCAATTTTATTTATTTTTTAAATATTCCTTTTTTTTTTTTTCCGGCTGTTTTCTCCATATAGGTATAATCCAGATGTTGACTGCACCCTGCTCATTCTTTTACCGCTCAAGTTATATTGTCTTGACTCCTCCCCCAAATGCAGAAGGAACCCCAGTTTAGGTGAGCCCTCGAAGACAGGTTGGGATATTGGTTATGAGCTCCCCAGGTGACTTGCAGAATGTTGAGAACCAATCGCGTAGACTCCAGTTAACCGACTCACTGGGGTCCCGCTGAAAGCCAGTTGTTCAGGCTTTAAGAACACAGAGCTCTTGCAAGAAAGGATTAGAGTAATCTTTTCATTTGAGCTCTGAGGTTTGCTCAGGAAGGAATTAATTAATTTTCTGTTAGAGAGTTGACGCCGGCTGTTGGTTTTCTGAGACCCAAATGAAGACAGAGGACCAGAGGTCTCGCCACTACTGTCGACTTTCCTGTGACCTTCTGTTTTCAATATGGTACCTCACTCTCCCTTGTTTTCAATATGGTACCTCACTCTCACTTTCTTGCTGTGCCGGGTATGCCCAAATCCAGAACCTGTCAGATTCACCCTCTCCCAGGAGAAAAACCTCCAATCTTCTGCTGAAAATAGGGAGAAGTAGAGACATGACCCTGTGAGGTCAGGGAAGGGATCCATTCTTTTTTTTTTTTTTTTAAATATTTGATTTATTTATTTGACAGAGAGAGAGAGAGATCACAAGTAGGCAGAGAGGCAGGCAGAGAGAGAGGGGGAAGCAGGCTCTCCGCCAAGCAGAGAGCCCGATGCGGGGCTCGATCCCAGGACCCTGAGATCATGACCTGAGCCGAAGGCAGAGGCTTTAACCCACTGAGCCACCCAGGTGCCCCAAGGGATCCATTCTTAATGCATGCTGCCTACTCCACGCTTTGTATATATCCTATTTTGGAGGATACAAGAACTCATTTTTCTTGGTATGTATCCCGGGGGTGGAATCACTGGGTCATGGGATATACACATATTTAGCTTTAACAGATATTGCTAAGTAGTTTCCTTAAATAGTTTGTACGTGCAATTTGTTGATTTCCTTTCCACTGTATCTTTCCTTCCCATCACTGATTTCTGCTTTAGCTTTATTTTTCCTTCCATATTCTGAGGGTTTAATTTGCTCTTTATTTCCTAAAAAAGGCTTAAATCATTGATTTTTCCTCTTTTCCTCTTCTAATATATTCACTTAAGCTGTACATTTCTCTTTGGTCAGAAATGACATTCCACAAGTTTTGATATGCCACATTTTTATTATTACTGAGTTCAAAATATTTCATAACTACTACTGTGATTTCTTTTTCAATACATGTGTTATTCAGACTTGGAGATTTTCTCATCTTTCCGTTATTCGTCTCAAGTTTAATTCTGCTGTGGTCAAAAAACATTTTATATATATCCTTAGTCTCTTGAAATATTTTGAGACTTACTCTATGATCCAGCATATGGTCTGTTTTGGTAAATGTGTCATGTAACCTTGAAAAGAATGCTTATTCTGTGGTTATTGGGTGTGATGTTCTAATGTGTCAGGTTCAGGTCTTCTGTGTTTTCATTCATTTTTTTCTCTACATACTACTACCAATGATGATCAGTTACCAAGAATGATTTATTAACATCTCCAACTAAAATCATGGATTATCAATACTACTTTTAGTTCTATCAACATTGGTTTTATATCTTTTATAACTATTAGGTATACATAGAGTTAAAATTATTGCGTCTCCTTGATGAATTGACTCTTGTGTCATTATGGAAATCCTTCTGTCTTTATTAACATTTCTTGTCTTACATCCTATTGTCTGCTATTAATGCAACTACCTCAGCTAGGTTTTCATTAGTGTTTGTATGGTGTATCTTTTTTCTTCCTGTTTTTCCATCTTCTTGTGTCCTTGTAAATAAAGTCTCTTCCAAATGGTATTTTGTTTAAAGTGTGTGTCTTATAAATGGCACATGTTTTCTTTTTTTCTTTTCTTTTTTTTTTTTTTTAAGCTAAATTGACAAATGGGTTCAGCAAAGAGAATAGCTGGTAATTACCAGATCATCTCGGACCTAGAATTTGAACCCATCTAGTTCTCTTTATTTCCACAACTCTGCTAACATATCATTTTGGAGGGGCATCTGGATAGCTCAGTCAGTTAAATGTCTGACTCTTGATTTCGGCTCAGGTCGTGATCTCATGGGTGGTGAGATTGAGCCTCGTGTTGGGCTCTGTGCTCAGTCCAGAGTCTGCTTGAGATTATCTCTCACCCTCTGCCCTTTCCCCTGCACTCTGTCTCTAAATAAACATAAATAAGTTTTTTAAAAAAACATAAGATCTTGGAAATTTTCTGGGTCTTTCTAATTCTTGCAGGGAGGACATCAGGCTTCTATGACCTACTATATCCTGCCGTAATGCCAAGTCTCTGAGTCTTTCTTTGTCAATTCATAGTAGGTTAAGTTAATGTGATAACTGCTTTATTTGATCGAACTTTGTGTATCTTATTTAATGCATTTCTCATGCAACATGAGGCTATTTCTCATGTTACTTTTTTATAGCTGTATCTATTTACCTTTAATAATATAGACACTGTGTACCCCAGCTGTCACAAGTCTCCTTGATATCTAAGAACAAACCATGGACCCTCTTTAGCACATTCAGTGAGAAGTCGAACATCCTTTCCCAGTTGGCAGATTTCTAGGAACTTAAATTCTCATGGTGAATTGTGCTCAGATCATCTGTCTTCCACCCTCAAGACCTTTTGCAACACTTTCCGGAGCCGAGGGACACCCACCGCTTCATTCTGGCCCAGATGCATTCTCACATCCCTTTGCCTTTAATCCCCCTAACGTTCTTGTCACTCCAGACCTTACACAAGCTTCTAATTACTTCCAAACCTTCTGCAAAGGTTACTGACGGCTCCAGGTGATGAAGGGATAGTGAAGTACAGAAGCCTAAGAAAGGAGCCTAGTATCAGATGGGGCAAACCTCTTCTTAAAAGTTTTTTGATCATGACTCCAGCCAAAGGGGGCCGCTTAACCAATGAGCCAGGGTCCAGGGATGGAGTCCCATATCCAGCTCCTTGCTTAATGAGGAGCCTGCTTCTCCCTCTGCCTGCCACTGCCCTGCTTGTGTGCTCACTCTCTCTGGCAAATAAATAAAATCTTTAAAAAAAAAAAAAAGTTCTTTGATCATCGTGACCATCGACACTTCTTACGAGTCACCTGTCTCCAGAGGTGATGATTCTCCCAACATGTAAAGTTGACTTCTTTCTCTCACTGGACCTTTACTTCTGCCTGGGTAACATGGTAGCTTCTCACCCCTATTCAAGTCTGCCTGCCTTTGTAGCTCCCCAAAACTCATTAACATAGCGTGCTAGAAAGGGGGCATATGTTTTCAGATCCTATGCTTACCGGCATCAAAGTGTTTGCATGTGATATTAAGGTTCTGTCTTTCCCCCAAATTGTCTCTTTATATTGAAAGGACCAGTTCTGAAGACTTTTCTTTTTGCCATGACTTATGCAATAATGCTTTTTTCTATATATATCCCTGTTTATAGGGATTTTACGGGAGGTTGCCTTTCAATAATATTTGAACCTAAATTCTTGATCACAACAGGCAAGAAGTCTTTGCTGCCCTTCATGTAAAACAAGACTCAAAACAGCCTATTATTTCGTATCCCCCAGATCCACATTACTGTTGAAATAATGCAAACTTTTAGACCCAAATTATGATTATCTTTTAAGATTTTATTAATTTATTTGAGAGAGAGAGAGAACACAAGTGGGGGGAGGGGCAGAGGGAGAGGGAGAAGCAGACTCACCGCTGAGCGTGGAGCCCGACCTGGGGCTCAATCCCAAAACCCTGAGATCATGACCCGAGCCCAAGGCAGATGCTTAACTGACAGAACCACCCAGGTGCCCCCAAATTACTAATATTAATTTTTTACATTATGCATATGACCTTTCAAGTCACTTCTAGCAATCTAAGACTAGCAACCTAGAAATATTAGGGTCCGTTGCCCTTCCCATCACTGCTCTATTCTGTCATTCCTGCTTTTGTAGAAACCAGGTAAACACTGATGCAGATTTCTTGGTTATGTATTTATTGGCTTATTTCAGTGGGAATTTGTAGGGGGAGGGGGAATCACCTGCATGCTTAAATGCAAGAGAGCTTACCCGCATCTTGAACTAGAAATCCACTTGTTCATATTTACTGAAGCAAAATCTTTTAAAATTCATTCCTTATATGATTTCGTGCCCACTCTTTAAATATAAATCCATCTTCCCTCTCCTAATCCTACCTAATTTACTCCCTCTCTGCCTTGACCCTCCCATCAGGCTTCTAAGCCACATCCTGATACTTGCTTAGTAAGAGTTTATTCAAAGAATGCAAATTTATTTTAATATTCACCCCAGTCTGTTTTTATTTTTAAATGCCTACTATATTTCCACCGCACAACACAGACTTTATTCCTAAAGTTCTGTTTAAAATTGATTTTTTTTGGTAAATTAAATGCACCAGCAGGGTTGTTATTTAAAGGAAGCTTTCAGTGAATCATTTTGCAAAGTAAAGAATTTTTATGCAATGTGAACAAACTCCTATCCCAAGCCCATTTCCACCTCCTTTTCCCGCTAACAACAATAACAAAAAAATCTGTTTTATGAATTTGGATTTCTGAATAGTAAATGGAGCTTACCATATTTCATTTAAAAACCAAATATAAACATTTACAGACTCTGCACTAAGGCTCTCCTATCCGCAGACACAATTAGGCATTCTCTCTATTTGAGAACTTGCTTTTTCTTTTTTCCTTTTCACTTGCCTCTCTTTCTTCTTTCTTTTTCTTTCTGGCCTCAGACCTCGATGATGCTTAAAGGGAGCTGAAATGAACGACAAGAAAGATTAAAGAGACACAATGTTTTTCTTTGTAAATGTAACAAACCTCTTAATTCTTCTGCCTGGGCTCTGAGCTCCTTTAACTTTGTTCTGTGGTTATTATTGGCTTCTCAGAGATAAAACAAACCTGCTAACTGGCATGTGCAGGCTGCAGAGTTTTGTTTGTTGCTCTCAGGGGCAATGAAGCCAGCTGCCTAGAAAAATCAATTCATTTGCTAGAGTTTAGCTTTCTGGCAAAACCACCACTTCAACATGAATGTCCATTCCCATTTCAGGAATTTCTTTGCACAGTACTTTTCCCAGAACTACACTCTTGATGTAGTTAGTAATGATGACTGTTATGGGGACGGAGGTTCCAAAAATGAGAAAACCTTGCCGTGAAAGATAAGCTTTTGCAGTTGTCCAAGAAACACAATAAAGTGGTGTTACTGAGCCGCGGTGCTCGCTAATAGGACCTGCTCCTGATGATTAAGGGAGAGCGCTCGGTAGGCTTCATGCTGAAGTAATTAGCGGAATTTTTGATTATATTCTGACAAGTTCAGTACAGAGTTGTTTGGTTACTTCCTACAGTCACAACACACATGGAAAACACATGTGGCACTGACTGGAGTTTGTTCTATGTTAGAGGTGTTGCTAAAATATTTTTTAAAATGTAATTCCCAAGCCTGTAACATTCCTCAACCCTACAGGGTGAGAACCTGCCTCCCAGTCAAAGGGCAAAATCTTTGCAGAGAACCCCATTGCTACCAAGCTGTCTGTACCACCCCGAACCCGCCCCGCCCTGCCCCAGCCCTGACCTTGGCGTCACCCCAGGCCACTGCTGGGACCCAGCTCAGCAAAAGAAAGCTTTGCATTCCAGAGAGGGAAAACACCACGCGGGGCTGGTGGTCATTCTCTTGTTCCAGCTTTTCCAAAGGGTTTTGTGTTCCTGGAACCCAGGCACCAGGCTGTCAACAGAATCCAGTTTTAAATCTCCGAAGGCAGCATATAAATGAGTAATGAATGTAGAGTGAATAAAACTAGCCAGCCCTTGTGATTCCTTCCTCTCCGTACTTCTCCTATATCATGGATTCATCCACTATCACCATCAGTCTCTTAACCCTGGACACCATCATCTCTACTTTGGATTAAAGCGGTAATCTACAACATCGCTTGCTTCCGGTGTTTTTTTTTTCCTCAAAACCTTCTTCTACTGCCACCAAAGTAGCCTTTCTAAACTGCGGATGGGATCAGGTTTCTGCCCTCCTCAAAGGCCTTCGCTGGCTCCTCGGGTCTTCAGGATGGAATTTGGATTCTTTGATGCGGCTCCACTGGGGGACCATATCACTTTTTTGTCCAAGCCAATCACTACGAGAGAGCAGGAGTGGACTTTCTGCTGGGGCAGCTGTGTAGGTAGAGATTACCCGAGGCCAGGCTGGGACCTAAGGTCACCCAGAGCATAAAGGACCTTCGTGAGCTGATCCCAGCTCATCTCTCCCACCTGACCTCTCACGTTTCTCCCATTCTCGCATGTGCTGTTCTCAGTGCTTTGAGCTTCATTCTCCTTACCACCTGCTCCTTCATGTGGATAGCTCTGAGCTCCTCCAGGTCCCTGCTTAGGCTCCTCTTCTTCTAGGAAGCCTTCCTAGACCTTTTAAGACCAAGCTCAATGCCCCCTTTTGGGTCCTCTTCCGCCCCCTGTGCTGACTATGGCCTGAGCAGTGACCACACCTTGTTGTTGACATGTCTTTCTTCCCCCCGCATGGTTTTCTTAAGCTCTTCAAGACCAGAGATCCTGGTACTGGTTGGCTCTCGATATGTTTGGATGAGACTGAACCTTTGTATCCTCCCAAAATTCATACGTTAAAATCCTAACCCCCAAGGTGATGGTATTAGGAGATGGGGCCTTTGGCAAGTGATTAGGTCATAAGAGTGGGACCCTTATGAATGGGATTAGGGCCCTTGTAATAGAGACCTCTTTCACTCCTTCCTCCGCTTGAGGAAACAGGGAGAAGACAACCGTCTATTACCCGGGAGTCGGGTCCTCACTGGACACCAGACCTGCTGGCACCTTGGTCCCAGACCTCCCAGCTCCCAGAACTGTGGGAGATAAATGTCTGTTGTTTACAAGCCAGCCCGTCTATGGCGTCCGTACCGAAGCCCCAGCGGACTTAGACTGTAAGTCGAGTGACTTTACAAACTCCCAGAGCCACTAAAATCCAGGAGGTAGAAATCTGGAGAGATTCGAGGGAGGTGATATTCGAGCCAGACTCTGGGTAATCCTGGGGAGTTGGAGGGAAGTGGAGGCACGGCCGGGGAGCCTGAGGAGGACTCTGGGGTACACGGCCTGTCCCTGGGCTGGGCTCTGCCCTGAAGTTCGGGCACAAGATAAACCACCATCATCCTAGGGGCTGACAGGAAATGTGTAATTTAAACTATAATGACTAAGAGGGAGATGGCAGGGCCTGGAAGGAAGCCGAGGGGGGCTCCTGGGGGGCTGTTGGGGGGCCTTCCTGCAAGCTGGGTGCTGGCTACACAGATGTGTTCAGTTTGAGGAAGTTCACTGAGCTGGGAGATGGGCTTCTCTGTATGTATATCATAAAAAGTTTAAAAATACAGTGTATACTTTCTCTCTCAATCCCTCTTCCAAACTGACTAGCTGGGGAATCACACGGTATTAAATCTGAAAAGCCCAGCCTCCATCCCGCCCTCCAGCCACAGCACGAATCTGGACAGCCTTCCACAGGCCTAAACGTAGCTGGAAACCCGCTAGGCTTCCCCCGCTCCTGCCGCGGCATCCGGGGTGGGTGATTCGAGCCCCACAACGGAGCAAAATCAAAATGAACCAGCTTGCTAATTGCCTAGGTGCAAGTTCACTTTTGCTAAGCTATGCTTTCATTTTTGTTAATTGTGCATGTGTTTCCAATGAACATTCCAAGTGTGTGTTTGAGCTCCCCGCCCTTTGGGGGACGCTCACAGACAGGCTCCAGTGCGCCCTGTGTCCGTCCATTAACGTTGAATTTGCACCCCACGCTGGCCAGGCATGCATATTTATGGATGTGCCCCCTCTCCAGGCTGCCCAGGCCCCCCCCTCTCTAGCCCCATGCCCCCTATTTCCATTCTTGTTTTCCTGGCAGCCAATACCCGTCTTAGGGTCGCCTGGGATTTTCACCGGCCCATCCCCATGGTCCTAAAATGACACCGGCTGCTGACATCCAGTGGCTGCTTGGCTTCATTACAGATGTATATTCCGTCTGGTTACGCTGGTCCCTGTCCCTTCTGGAAGGGACCTGCCCAGAGCTGCAGAAATGACCCTACCGCAGACAGAAGAGTAGGATAGCGGCTTCTTTGTCCTGAGCTGAGGTTGGGCCATGCCTCGATGATTCCATGCTGTCAGACTGGGAGGAGACGGCGAGGGCCTGCCGCCCGGTTCAGCCCAGGCCAGCCGGACTCAGGGCAGAGGACCGGGCAGACCCCTTCCATTCTGCCTTCTCCACCTCCCCCCTCCCTTCTGCCCGCCCTCCCCCTTCCTCCACCTTAAAAGTCTAATGGCTAATCATTTCCCCGACAGAAAACTCAACTTGAATTGTGAAACAGAAGCCATTTTAAAAGCAACCGGCTCCGCGTTTTATTACTTTTCCAGGGAAAACAGGTTTGGCCCCGGTAGGATATGAGTTGTGACAGCCCTGAAACGCATTCAGAACAGTGAACGTGAACGTCGGCCACGGCGCCCTAATTTAAACCGGGCAGCCCGGGGAAGACGGGGTCGACCGCGGCCCTGTGAGCACCAGAGGCTTTCTTTCCGAGGAAATCGTTCCTTCTGAATCCAGGGCTGAAAGAGAGAGACTCTAAGAAGGAAAAAAGTTTGGTTTCAATATGTGAAATGGGGTTCCCCCCCCCCAGGGGGGAAGCTTTAATTCTTGTCAAATGTTTAGGGAGATGGCAACAGGGAAATTTTCCACGTTTGCAGAGGCGGTCTGGGGCGCTCCAGCTCCAAGTTGCTGTGCAAAGCCTCTGACTCCCCTTCGAGGGGTTTCTGAAGGGAAGGAGCTCCAGCCTGGCCTGGGACAGGGAACGAAGGGACAGCCCGCAGGAAGACAGGAGCTGTGCCAGCAAGATGCACCTTGTGCAGGGGGAGAAAGGGACGGAGGCAGAGGCAGGACAGGGCCGAGGCTAGTCTTTGGGAGTGCAGTCTCACCTGCCCAAGACAGACAAGGTTGAGAAAGCACTGCTCATAACACTGCTTTTCATCTTCTTTTCTCCTGCTCTGCAGGCCCTGGAGGTCCCAGAGGTCCATGTGTCAGGAGGCCAGCCAGACCTGGACTCCTCACCGCCCCCAGAAAACAGGGTTGGAAGGCAGTCCTGCTGGGCCATAGAAACGGAGCCTTGCTTACCGCGGTCAAAAACACATTTTCCAGCCCTGGTTTCTCAAATCCAAATCCCTTGGGACAGAACAACCAGGAATTCTAATTCCAACAGGCAACCGTGGGGCACTTGTAGTCATAGCTGGTGTTTTGAAGAGGAAGGGGAGACTCGGCGGCGGGAAGCGGGGGGGAAACTGGCAATTGCAGCAATGAGAGAAACGCTTTCCAGACTGTTCCCCTACCAAGATAAATCACCGCACAGGTAGGTAAATACTCTGTAGATAAAAAGAGGCTGTGACAGCCCGAGGGTTTAAATGGAGATGGGGATGGAATGAGATCTGATTAGATTCCTTTCCCAAAATACAGAGAGGACCCTCAACTTTGGGGAAGTTCAGAAGTGTTTTGAGGGACATAATTCTGGGCATGTTTCCCAGGGACAGCTGTCTTCTCTTGGGCTTTGAGATGCACTCAGGTCATCCCCATCCTGTTCAGACGCACATCACTACCCTGACCTCTAGACTGAGACGTGGCCCCAGCCTTCCCATTAACCATCTCACGCAGTTGCTTCCTGGTTGGACCGGCGACTCCCCGCGGGCAGTGCCTGGCTCCCCTCTGCGTCCCCAGTGCCTGCCTCAGACTGGCACACAGTAGATGCTTAATGGGCCTTTGATTGATCAAAGGAATAAACGAGCCCTCTGCTTGCTGCTCATGAAGAAGTGTGTTGGAAAAAGAGATAAGGAAAAAAAAAGAGGGGGAAATTTTGAAAACCCCAAGTGGCCTAACTTGGTTTAGCATAGTTTAGAGAAGAACTGAGGGGTCGGTGGGGGGTGGGGAGGAATCCCTTGAGGCCATTTTCAGCACTGGCCAAAAGAAGCCTGTCTTGAGCCTCATCGAAGATTCCCATTGTGTGACCAGCGTGCCTGTCGGCCATGTTGGGGCGCGAGGTTTGGTTGTACGGGGAGAGTTGCCAGAAGCACAAAGAGATTGTGGTGAGAAGGCCACCTTTACAGAGTCCGCAGACTCCAGATGGGATCACGCCAGTCATGGGTGTCACTGCAAATTTTCCTTTTGCTCTCTGGGGTTGAGGCACAGAGGGCTGCCCTTGAAATGCCGATGTTTTCCTAGACGGCAGCCTCCTGTGGATTTAGGAGATGGGTTAGATGAATTCTTAGGTGGCCCACGAAAGGCATCTTGGTGCTCTGAATGCAGAAGAAAGGGGTCCCCAAAGGGAATTCAAGGAGGAGGGCAGCAGCAAAGGTAGCTAACAGGTTCACAAGAAGGGTATTTAGGAGGGAAAGCTTCTCTGGCATTGGCAGGATAGGTCCCTGAGCTAGATTTAGTTCCATTTTTGCCGGCGCCTCCGGGTTGATAGAGGAGGAAACCGCAGTGGACATGCTATGTGGTTTCAGCAAAACATGTGACAAAACACCCAGCAAGATTTATATAGAAGATACGGTGAAGGGGCACCTGGGTGGCGCAGCCCATTAAGCATCCAACTCTTGGTTTTGGCTCAGATCAGGATCTCAAGGTCCCGAGATCGAGCCCCTCAATGTACTCCCCGCTCATCGAGGGGTCTGCTTGAGTTTCTCTATCTCCCTCTCCCTTTGCCTGTCCTACTTCTGTGCTCACTTTCAAATAAATAAATAAAAGCTTAAAAAAAAAAAAAAAGACAACGAAACGCAGGCTGGATGAGAACAAGGCTGGCTGGACCTGAAATTGGTGAACAATTGAATCTGAAGAATGAGTAATGGCCTGATAACCTCCAGAGAGTTGTTTCTGAACTTGAACTTTTTTCATCAGTGACTTTTAGGAAGAAAGACAATTTCGGTGTTGCAAGTGAAAACAAAGCAAGAGATACAGCCAATGCTGTAGACGATAGATTCAGGATTCAACACGCCATCAGACATCTTGAATATTGGCTGGAACTGGTGGCATGAACCTTATTAACACAGGGGTGGTAAAAAAAAAAAAAAAAAAAGGTAACGTCTTAGATTTAGTCTCCAAAAATAAATCACAGAAGGACAGAATGAAGGAGACTTGGGTTGGCGTGATTTCACATGGAAAAAGATCAGAGCGTTAAGAATAACTAGAAGGTAAGCAGGGTGGAAGACTGAACGAGTAGAGTTCCGAAGAACATGAGAAATGGCTGCCAAAATAGGACACGTTGCTTGGAAAAGAAAGCTGGAGAACTGTGAGTGCTCTCCTCCAATACCGAAAGGACCGTCTGTCAAAAGGAAGGCAGACATGCTTCAGAAGGAAGTCCGAGGGACAGGGAGACAGCCTTGTTCAACAAGAATAAAGCGCTTCCGAGCATTACTGCCCCTTAGCAATGACACAGGCTGTCTTGGGGGGTGGCGAGCTCCCTATGGGGGCGACGCCCGGTCAAAGTCATCTGCGGACAGATATTTTGCAGAAAGAAACCCTGCCATGTGTGGTAAATGGAGCTAGATGATTCCTCGGGTGTCCTTCGCCTGGCCCATGCCCTCCCATTCTAGGGTTACGAGGACCCTTTATTTCTAGCCCTTCAGAGCGCAACAGGCCATCTTGATGAGAACACACGCCGCTAGGAAACGGTGAGCAAATCACACAAACAAGGCCCAAGTGGACAGGAGGTCTCGTGTGTGGAATTCGGGGGCGGGTGTGTCACACCGCGGACGAGGATCCCTACGCACTGGGTGTGAGATGCCAGCCGGCCAGGGGGGCGGCGCCACAGCCCACGGTGGGGTCTCAGTGGAAAGGTGACCTCGTATCTTCAGTGACTTCCAAAATACCTCTCAGCCTTTTGATCTGGAGCCACTTTATTTTTCTTTCTTTCTTTCTTTCTTTCTTTCTTTCTTTCTTTCTTATCCCTTTCCCCGTCTGGGTCTTGGCGAGGACACACATCATTAGGTCGCTGAGTTTTCTTTGTGAATCACTCATAGAGCAAGCAGCTGTTCGGCCGTGTCATAAAATATTTTTCCACTTAAGGACACAAAAGAATGTGCTGTGAACACAAGAGAACCCTGACATGCTGTCCTCTTGCCAGCCGTTCCAGAAATTGTCTGACAGAGTGAGTCCGAGGACGGAGGAGAGAGCAGAGGAAGGGGTGTTTCCATCGTCTTCGCGCACAGGGCTCCTGCAGGCAGGTCTTAGTCCGTCTGTCTGGCCAGTCTCATGAAACATTCTATTTTGTACCTTCTGGGGCCGTCGAAGAGGCACAGTGGAGATTTACAACAGCAGTCGTTCGTCCCAGCCCAACTGGTTCGGCACAGGGAGGTGCTGTGTTTTTCAGAGCAGCTTTTCAACATTCCTACATGAGTTGAAATGCATAAAAATTTCAGTTTGGAACAACCAGATGTTTTTGTCGGGGAATAAATAGATGACCTAAAGGAGACTGGGAGGCTACGCTCAGGGCTGGGAGGAAAATGGTACTGCAGGGAGCTTGTGTCTTTCTCGCAGCTCCTAGCAGCCACTCATCGTGATCAGCCTACTCGAACCAAGGCCAGACCCCGCTCAGCATTTTCCTTCCTTGGGATCCCACTTGAACTGCAGTGCCGCTAAAAGTCTGGGAGTTGAGGAAGAAGCTCACTGTCTTCCCACCGCAGACAAAAAGGGGGGAGGATGGATGGCTGGGAGCAGGAACCCTCCAGTCAGAACGGGCCCCCATAAAGCAGAGATACAATGGGCTGCAGAAGGTGGTAGAGGTAACACCGAGCTTGGAAACAGGGGGTCCTGAGTTTCTCAGCCCCCGATTTTGTCATCTCCAGTCTCACCCATCTGTAAAACGAGGGGCTTGGAACGGATGACCCCCAGTGCCTTTTTCAGCCCCCTGATTCAAGAAATCTCCATTTCCCCCTCTCCCTTAAAAACACTGAAACTGATCATGAGGACATAACTTTGCCGTTACCAGTTATTGGATAAAAAATAGGAAAGGGTTTTTTCAAGTTAGCACTTCCTGATTTGATAGCCATAATGACTTCAGTAGATTCACTAAATGAAATCTATATTACAATAACCGTAGTCACAGATTTTTTTCAAAATTGTCTCGATTTCAAATATTCCGACCTGCTGTCTTACCGTGAGTTCTGATTTTCAGTTAGGAAGCTATGGTCAGGTACTTATCAATACTGATGGGAAAACGGAGAGGGGCAGGAGGGCACAGAATTCTTCCTATGACTGTTTTTATCCGGAGCATAAGATTTTTTTGATCCATTCTTCACTCTTTCTGATAAGTCCTTTTGGGGTTCTTGAGCAAGAGAAGCCCAAGAGTCATATACCTCCTTCACCCCATCTCAAGGAGTTCAAAGTGCTCAGCAATGCGTCTCAGACCCCGAGTTACACCACGGATGTAGCTGCGGCTACAGCCAAGGACCAAGAGTTCCGGGCATCCTAACTGATGCTCCTTGGTGGTCTGGCACCTGCTACCATTTTCCACTCTTTCTACCACTTCGTCTGTTTTACAAAGTCTTGCTTGGGTGTAAGAGGAAAACGGACTTTGGGAAGTAGAAGCACCTGAGAACGGTTTGGACAGAGCGCTCTGAAGGTGCCTGTCTTCACTTGTACCCGCCATATGCCCTACGGGTTTGACTGCTAGAACCACCCATCCGACTCCAGCGCTGTTCTCTGCCTGATGAGCCCCAGCTTCCCAGGCAGCTCCGCGTGCTTTCCAAGTGCTACTAGCACCTGGGTGATTTGTTTAACATTACTCTTGTAAAGTTGCTGCCTCTCCTACAGCCGCGTCAGCGTGCCTCCCTCTTCTTCGGAGAGAGCCAGGAGAAACTATTAAAAATGTGTTTGAAATTACACATTCCCCACTCTCCTTGACAGAGGAGCTTTGCAAAGCTCGTTAAGAGAGCTGGAGAAAATTCCACAGCACATTTCTGGATTTATGGTTATTATTTTGCATGTGCTGCTGAGCTAATAGAATGTGACTTTGGACATCCATGATCCAAGGGAAAATGGCCGCCTAAGTCCAGAGGCTTTGCTACCAGAATAGCAGAGATGGCTACCATTTTGGCTACTCACCGCCCTTTGCTCTACTTGCAGACTTCATGGTGAAAGATGAGAGCCAAGGAGACAAAGATGAAGAGGGAAGGAATAAATTAAGCGGAGTTGGGAATGAGTCCTCTTTCTTCCCTCCCCTTTTGTTCCTTCTCCCTTCCCCCGTCCCTTGCCCTTTCAAATGTTGGATGGGCTGATTTAAGCTTATTTTACAGCTTTTCGCTAACTGTGAAACTGAGCTCTACCAGAGCTGGACTCTGAGACTTGTAAATAATCTCCTAGAGGAGGCTCGCTAAGTGGAAGCAGCCTGTTCAGTTCAATTTTCTCCTCCGGTTACCATCGATGACCTCCAGACATCTCAATTTCTTACATAATTCTCGAGCGAGCAAAGCCACCGCTCCATTGCCTGTGTTGGAAAGAATGTTATCTTTGACCTTCCCCCTTGCTGGTGCGCGAGCGTGACAACGTGCGAACCAGCCCCGCCCAGATCGGGAACCACCACGCCGAAACTCCAGATACAGACCTCATTGTTTTATATCTTCTCCAGAAGATTTGAACGCCTGGTGAACGTGTGGCTAAACAGACACATTAGAAGTGAAGTTCTCCGCCACCTCATCGAAACGGATCTTTTCCTATAAAAACAAGGGAGTCCAGCGACGTTTCCGCCAAGCCAAATGTGGAACAACACCATTTGACCTTAGGCCATGTAAATAACTTTAACAAGCAAAAGCTAAAACATACCGAGTCCATCTAACAAGAAACATATAGTGAAGAATCTAGTAGCATGTGGGAGGAGTTCAGCAGAATTTTTTAAATCCATTAAAAATGGCAGCTGCGCTGCTCAGAGATACCTAACTTCCGGGCTGATAAATTTCTGAAGCAAAGAGCGGAGGACTGATTCCTGAGGCTAGGAATAGAACTTCGTCTTGAACCAAGGGTTTAAAGAACGTTTGTCATCCCTTTCTTCCTACTTACCTGTGTGCTCAGTTCTTGGTTCGAGGTACAGGCTTCCCTGCGCCACATGAAGGTAGAGCGTGTTCCCAGGACCCCCTTCGTAGGTTGGAATGGCATAAAGCGAAGAAGCAACTACCATTCATCTGCAAGGAAAAGTTTTTGAGCGTTCTCAGACCTCAAAAATAACCATCTGATACCTTAGGACACACATCTTGCTGACGGATGCACAAATAAATTGAGGTAAAAGCACAGATGCTCACAGACACAGGTCAAAGCGGCGGCAGCTTGGGCCTGACATGCGGAGTGGGATTCCTGGGGAAGGCGGGACCCGAGTGGCTGCTATTTCCACTTTTCCTCTTTTTTCATAAAAGCAAAAATCCTCTTCGGATTTCTGTGGTTTCGCAGAAACAGATACTAATGTAGGTCCTCCCTGAGAGCGAAGTGGCCTAATGCACACTTTCCAAAATTGGGAGAAACCACTAGCATTGTTAAATAAGTCCACTCTCTCCTAAGGGATGATGCCATGGGTTTCTTGCCTTTTGACTGAATTCAGGTTCTCTCAGTGTGAGGAAACTGAAAGAGAAAGAAAATATTCTTATCTTCTTCTTTTTTTAAAAAAAAATATTCTTATCTTCTTAGCTCAAATAGATCTCCTGACAAAAGAAAGGCTGAATTCTTCACCGGACACAATACAACCAACACCCAAAGGATTCAGCCCTCTGCAGAATTTCAAGCACAACTTCAGGTCACAGAGTTAAAAAACAATTTTCGAAACACAATTCCAAAACTACATCCATCTGTCTAAAAAGACCTCACTTCCAAAACCCTGTTGTAAGCTTTTTGTTTCCCTGGATAGGTTTTCCTTTCCATCTGAACTTTTACCTAAAGCGAGGACCAATTTTTACTCACAAGACTATCTCAGGAAAAATTTCCAGCGCAGAATGTTTTCTCTTCTCGATTTCCAAACACCCTTACCCACAGAGCAGGATCTTTTTGTTTCTAATAATCACTGCCTGCAGACATCTAACCCTTTTACCTGAAAATGTGTGTTTCTCAGATTAACATCAACTTTATATTCAATTAATCGTTCAAAGTTCACAGGCTTTTGAAGAGTCGACACCCTTTCCTGGGGCCGTGGAGAAGTTAGCGCTCAGCATGCATCCCCATAAGCCCCTAGAAGGGACTTTTGCTCTTTGTATTTAAAAGGCACATGGGGACCTCAGTGTCCTGAGAGCCTCGGGCCATTTGGTTCGTGGCTCCTGGCACCTTCCTCAGACACAGACAGAGCCCCAGTGCTTTGTCCTCTGTGTGCCTGGAGGGTGACCATGGGCTCTAACCGGCCCTAAGGGAAATCTCTCTGATGGAGGACAGGAGGTCCCTTCCTTGACTTGTGCAGGTCACCTGTGCACGGAGGGCTGGGACTGGGTTGCCTCCCTGCTTCCTGCACTTTGAGATGGAAACAGCTGAAAAGAAGTCTCACCCCCAGTAGCAGCGCCCGGAGAGGGAAGTAAAGAACAGCTCGGTTTCCCCGGGTGGGAGCATCGGAAACCTCAGGCAGCTCTTTTATTTGTTTGTTCTCGAAACCTCATGCGGCTCTGAAGTCTATAGACTCCGCTGGGGAAGGTAACAGGGGCAGACAGACTTGCTGAGCTTCCAGGGGCTCTAACGACCACCATTTTCAGGAGCTGATTTAAAGAAAGGGGAAAGCGGCAGAAGAAATTTCCTTCAGAGTGTGCACAGAATTCCGGAGAAACAAAAAGGTGCCCGGCAGAGCCTGGCCGCGTTCTGATTTGTGAGCCTTTTGAAAAACCTGCAGGCCCCCCGCACTCCAGCCTGTGGCCGGGCTGCTCGCGAGTGACAAGGGACAGCTGGGACACGAGGTGCTGGGACCAACTTTGGAAGAAGGAGGAGCAGCTCTAGGCCGATCACACACATGCAGGACATCATCACTGTCTGACAAACAGAAAAGATCAAAAGGCGTAAGAAAAGACATTTTTAAAGCCCCTGGGTTGGAATCAAACAACTAGGGGCTGGGGTTGAGGGGAAGCAACCGTAGGTTGAAAAAAATCAGTGTATCTCGTGAAGAGAGTTTAACACCTTTCAAAAAACAAAAAGGAGAGAAAGAGAAAGAAGAAAAGGGGGAAAGTCAGTGGATTCAGGTGTAAAGGGACTTGTGAACTGAAGTCCCCTTGTGGACTTCAATTTGACTGAATTCATTCTGACAGTCTCCAAGTGGCCTTGGAGAGGCTGTTCCAGGCGGCTGCGCACTCCCACGTGATGCTCGCCTCTCCCGCTGGCACCTTCTGAGAGCCAGGCTAATGACCAAGGTAACAGCAAAGTATCAAGTGGAAAACTCTTCTCATGCTTCGGATCCTGTCACCTCCCAAGGGAAGCCCCTGATCCCTCCCTCTGTCTGACCAGTCTCCCGCTCAAGTCTGTCCTTGGCCCGGAGACTTGCCCTCATGGCACTTCCTGTGGAAGGGCGCGGGGGTCACCACCCCACTTCTCGTCTCCTCCACTGGTCTGCAAGCCACATGGAGGTGGGGGGTCAGCTATCACTCACTGTTTGCCCTCCGTCACCAGCACCATGTCTGACATACTGATTCATTCATTCATTCCTTCATTCACTCAACAAACGTTCGCCATGCTCCTTCCTCGGAACAGGGTCCATCCCAGGCACTGGGGTTATCGTGGAGCATGGGGCAGAAAAAGTCTTCTTTGTTCTCATGGTGTTTAAATTCAGGGTTGGAGGCTGGGGGGCGGACGAGAGAGGCCAATATAGAAGGAAACAATTAAACAAACAGGACGGCTTCAGATACTGTTACATTCCATGAAGAATATAAAGAAGGTGCTATGTTTCTGGACGCAGTCCTGGTCGGGATGAGGGAGGCCACCTGCTGGGGTTGTCGGAGAAGCTGCAGCAGGGCGATGTCCGAGCAGAGACAGAAGGGACACACAGTGGCACGCTATGTGAAGGTCTCAGGGATAGAACCGTTCACATAGCGCCTAGTCCCTCAGGTAACAGTGAACTGGGCACATCCCTGGAAGAGAGAGAAAACCTGGGTGGCTAGAGCACTGTGGCGTCTGGGGAGACAGGCAGGAGAAGGGGCAGGTCACATGGGCCATAGCAAGGAGTTCTCGTTTAGTCCTGAGCTCTAGGAAAATCCCTGGAGACGTTTACGCATGTGAGTTGTGGGCATGATTTCCCTGGCACTCTAAAAAAATGGCCGACTCTTGCTTATCAGGTTTTCTGGGACCCGTGTGATGAAAATGAGGGACATCTTAGTTTGTGGGTTGAAAAATCACAGCAGCAAGCTCCCTGCTGTGCTTAGTAGAGGGTCTTCAAAATAGCTCCTCATGGCAACAGCTTTGTTGGGCGGTGGGAGGGGGGATCTTTGGAGCCAGTTGGGCAGAAATCCTGCTGGGCAGAGTAATCCTTCAGGGACCCGGGGTCCAGACTGAATGACACTGGCCCAGGCAGTTGAGAGAATCCCCACCGTAGCTTTACAGTAACTTAGGACAGAAAATGTGAGAGAGGAGGAAGGAGGAGAAGGTGGTTTCTTCAGTTGGGGTTGTTTAATATGCTCCCTTCCTTCAAGGCTTAATTTACCAACAAAACTTATTTTCTTCAACTCTGGAAGGAAGGAAATTTATTTCAACTCTCTTCACCTCACAGGGTTGGGAGAACAGCCATAGTAAGTGTTAAGACCATCGCTCTTCAACGTTACCCACAAACTACTCTAACTCGGGGGTGAGTGGAGACCGCCGGGAAAGGAGACTCTTCTCTGGAGGCTGAGACTATGTCAAGGGTTATGTCGGCTTAACTTCCTGTTTCATAATACACCTGGGTTTGTTCTAAAATTTAGAGATTACACTGTTTTAAAAGAGCTTATCAATTATTTTCTTTGGCTTCTCCCTCGCCATTTTCTGGAAAATAAAGAAAAAAATTCCAACTCCTCGGGAGGTCTCGGGTGGCCTGACACATTGCTGCCATCCCGCGGGGAGCCTCCTGTCCAGCATGAGAGGTGAGGCTCCTGGTCCATCACCACCCTAATGATCCCCCGCACCCTAAGAATCAGGTCCACACACCAGAAAAGTAGTAGATGGAGTCTGGGCCGAAGGAAGGGATCCAGGAAAGGAAGAGCTAAGAATCCTGCCCAGGTTCCAGAATGTGCCTGGATTTTCAGATGCTGTTCAAGGCCTAGGTTACACCCCTCCCTCCGGGGTGAACCCTGTACCTCCCGCAGGCCCCCGGGGCCTGGGCTGATTCCAGGTCTCATAACTGCTGCTCCACCCATCAGATCGACCTCTTTTCTTGCCGGCTTCTGAAGAAATGCCCAGAGCTATGCATTAGCCGAAGAAACCAAAGGCTCTTCCCCATCATCCTAGGGTACTTTGGATGAATTGTCTGTAAAGTTCGCGTCAGTTTTTCGGTTTTGCATAATCAATGCAGGTTGTCACTTGCTGGGCCAACATGAGAGTCCCAGCCAAATTGGCCATCAGCTGTTATCTTTTTAGAATAAACTTCAAATAATGAAGTACTCGTGTTTTTCTGAAATGGCTTGAAAAGGTTATTTCCAGGGGCGCCTGGATGGCTCAGTCATTAAGCGTCTGCCTCCAGCTCAGGTCATGATCCCAGGATCCTGCGATGGAGCCCCACATCGGGCTCCCTCCTCTGCAGGGAACCCGCTTCTCCTTCTCCCACTCCCCCTGCTTGTGTTCCCTCTCGCCGTGTCTCTCTCTGTCAGATAAATAAATGAAATCTAAGAAAGAAAGAAAGAAAGAAAGAAAGAAAGAAAGAAAGAAAGAAAGAAAGAAAGAAAAGAAAAGAAAAGAAAAGAAAGAAGGTTATTTCCAGGCCGACACTCTGCTTGCGGGCTTTTATTTAGAATTTAGAAACACATTTTTTTATACATTCACTTCAATTCTCCACAAGAGACAAGAGCCAAGAAAGAGTAAATAAAGCAGCGGCCGAGGTTACTGCCCGTCCATCAATCTCCGAGCCCCGATGAAGCCCCAGCCATGCAAACACAGCCTTTGTAGGCGGTGGCACCAGCCAGACCCTCTTTCCAAAGGGACCCTTGTTGCCCTTGAGGGTTGAGAGTTGAAAAGGAACGCTTTTGAAAGCCATCAGAAAGTGAAAAGCAACGTACGTGCATCCACGAAGCGCAAGAGTGTCAGAATTCATAATTAGGGGTCATAAATCTTTTTGCAACAGAGCAAAAATAAATAAGCTCTCGCGAGCACAAATCTAAAGGCAGCAGGCGTGTACACGCTCCAAGTGTCAGCTTTAATTTATTTCCACTTGGAAAGGGGAGACTCTGGAAGCTGGCTGCCAATCTGGAGGGAGCCTCCTTGACTCTTCTTCTGGCCCAGACAAAGGCTTGAATGTTGCAGGGAGAAATCCAAAGAATAACACAGGAAGCTTTTGACTTCTTACGTTGAAAAGGAGTTCTTTGCGGTGGGGGGTTTGGGGGAGAGAAGAGAAGAACAAACCTTTTCTAGAGTCAACTCTTTTGTATAATACAAAATGTTTGGCCGGTTCAACCCAAATACCAACAACAACAACAAAAAAGTCTGACTTTATAGTACTCTGCTTGACACATCTGGAGGGGGTTTAGGAAAAATATTCACAAAGCATTTTAACTGCATTGAGAACTTTGCTAGGGCAACAAAGATATGTATATAAATATGTACAAATGCATCCGCACGACTCAGAGTGTACATAATCATTTCCCTTGTGAATGGAAACAGCATCATTATAGCATTACAATCGGAGGCGATCAATAGTAATGGAAATTCCTGAGAGCACCACGTGGAAAAAGGTCAATGAGAAAGGTACCTGTGGAACTGATTCCTTGTCATTAGACTCAGCAGCATGAAAATAAACTTTTCCCCTCTCTGCTGTCACTCACTTTAAGGCCTCCTCACAGAAAGCTTCCAATTAGCAAAATTAGCCAAGTAAAAGAGCCGCTCTTGGGGAAGGCTCTGGTGCTCGGGGAAGGTGTCAGCCGCCACAATCTTCCAACAGTGGAGCCAAGAAATTTAGGATCTGAGTCCACATCACCCGAACAAGCTGTCTGTCGGTCATACAGGAATCATCGGGCTGGGTGTTAGTCACCAGACTCCTGGGGTCACCCCTGAGCTTTTGTGTCTCAGTTTCCCCAGTCTATAAAGTACGAAAAGACCTTTGTTTTCCTAGTGAATCATTTTGACGTTTAAGATGAAATGAGTTAAGAAATGAAAGCATGAAGAGCACTTTAGAGCATGAAGTGCCTTAAGCATGTAAGAAATGTAAGAAACGTCTTGTTCCCAGACTGTGTGACTATGCGAGACAGCCCAAGAGGAGGTGGGTGGGGGTTAGAGGGCGGAGGGCACAGGAGAGCAGGCTTCTCCGAGCTTCTCTTGAAGGCCAGTATGGGAGGGAAGGCGGAGCATGAAGAGATGCGCGTTTTGGTGCCGCTGGCTGCTCTGGGGGGCCCAGAGCTGGGGCGGTGCGGGGGCGTCAGGGGGCTTGCCCCGTAGCAGCCTGCCTCTTCCACGGACCACACTCGAAAAAAGCCTGACTTGCTAGAACGGCAACCAGACCCATGTATCTATCCTTGTCAAGAAAAACTAGAGAAGTTGACTCGCCTTCGGAATAATTCTTTGGGGAAGAAAACACCTGATCTTTTTGCCACTCCATCATTTCCCAAGCCAGATCCCATCGCCATACCCGAGACGGGTGCCCATAAAAAAGGAGGCGCTCGTGGCCTCCAGTGACCATGCTAAGGTGTGGCTCCCGTGAAGAGCCTCCCAGGTGCCGAGAGTCAGCGGAAAGAACCCTCCTGGCCTCGGGTGACACACCTGTTGGAGACGGAAGAGGGAATCTGCTCGCGGGCTGAGCTGTGAGCCTCCCCCCTTCCCACCTGCAGCCCCTCGGGAAACCAGCACGGGGCTCCCGCCTGCTGGAGTTTTCTTTCACCTGGGAATGCCAGCAGCACGGTACTTGTCAGACACCGCGGACTAAATCGTCTGCTGTTCCAGCCGTGTATCATTCTTAGCCAGCTGAAGGCCACGATGGAACTGACGAATTATACTTCCTCTCCACTGCCGTCCTCCTTGGCAGGCTAGTCCCCACTGTCACCGTGTCCCCCCAGGGAGTGAAGATGATGCCCTGGGTTCAGCAGGCTCACTTTTTCCTGGGCTCCCCCACCCCTCCCATTTCCCTTCATCATCACACGAAACCCCAATGGCATAGGATAGCGGGCGTCTTGCTCCTGAGTCCTGTGGGTTCCCCGGGGCAATTCTGCTGACCCGGGCAGCTTCAGCTGACTTTAGCCAGGGGCTCTTGGGGTCGGCTGGCGGGGCAGCAGGGGGCCAGCAGGGAGGAGCCACCTCTGCCCTGCCCCCCCACGCCCCACCCCCCCAGCAGGTGCGCCTGGTTTGGTCACGTGGCCGCCCGCGGGGTTTAAAATGAGAGCAAAGCCCGCAAAGCTTCGTTAGGCTTAGATTGATAAATGGTGCGGTGTTCTTCTAGGGCGTTCTGTGGGCCAAAACAGATCACGTGGTTGGCCCAGATTTGAGAGGTGGAGAAACAGGCTCCACCTCTTGCACGATAAAGGGTGCGGGTCCAGGGGGTGGTGGCGAATCTCAGCCATTTTTACCTTCAACCTACAGTTTTTCCCTAAATGGCGTGACAAACAAGCCTTATCTTCCGCGTTAGAAGGGAATGCTCTTTCTACACCTTAAGCCCAGAGGCTTGTCCTGGGCTTACTCTAAGAATTTATCAGGTAAGGAATCCTTGAACAGCAAGGGCCCTAAGGAAATTCACTATCATTTTGGGGTCTGTCTGTTTTGTTTGTTTTTGAGGAGGGTTTTCTGAGGTGGGTTAGCTTAGCTTACCTGGTGACTAAAAAATCTTTTCAGTAACTGGGAAAGATTGTAGAAGCAAAAATATTATATATATACCTTTCACCTTAATTTCAGGTTTAAAGTTTGGGGCCTTTTCCTATCTGGCCCTCCAGAAAAACAACATTGCCAGAGGAGAGTGGACCTCTCACAATGTCTGTTAACAGAGGGTAAGTTTTGAAGCTTCTTGGTACATGTAAGCTGGTCCGTTCCAACTTCATACGGCTTCCTGACAGACCTGGTGGGGTTTTACATATATAAATATAAATAATATAAATTCACCCTATTAATATGCTTATTTATCCCTTAGATGTCTGGATTCAATTTGACAGCCTCTGGGATTTTATATAGTAGAACCATGTCGTCCCTGACATCATAATTTTAGGAGATTTGAGAGCCAGGGTTGGAAATAGTCCCACCCAAACCGAGGGAAGTCTGGACTGGGGTTGTTACGGACCGCGGACTGGATCCTGGCCAAAAACCCAGGCGGCACTCGGAGACCTTGGAGGATCGGAGGTTTATTTCATGCTGGCGGGCTCAGAAGAGAGTAATCTCTCCAGGTCTGAGCCCCGGGCACAGACAAAGGGGGTGTCTTACACACTTGTACTTCCCTATCTGTGCCCCTCTTGCGGCTGCGGCCGGTGGGGCGGGGGGAGGGGGATCCTGGAATGGCCCCCGGCCGGGACTGGGATTCCCCTGCTGGATTGGTCAGCACAAAACACAGATTTTCCTTATCATCCCCCCCTCTGATGGTCCTTTAAACACCTGGTTTAGAGGGTATCATTTTTATTATTTACGGGGCAATAGTAAGGAGCAAGTGGTGTCTGACCTTGGCAGTCTGCGCCTTGGTAAACCTGGTGAGGGCATTAAACATACGAGGACCAAATGCTACTGTGAGGAGAGGCCGGCGAGGGGGTGCGAACCAAGGGAGCTATTGTGAGAGGGAATCTCAGAAAGTCGCCTGTGGGAGTGCCCCCCCCCCCCCCCCGGCGATTTACTTGCTCCTGCAGCTGGGTTAGGGTTTCTTGGACCACCCCCAAATGATTAGAAACCACATTCCTCCTGTAAGAAGAGGCAGGGTCCCCCTTGCGCGGCTGTTCTGGGGGAGCCCTGAGGCCAGTAAATGGAGCTGGCGCTGCAGGGCCAGGCCTGACCGGGTGAGGGCGGGAAAGCCCGCCGGGAGTGTTGTTAGCCCCGGTTCTGAACCTGTGACATCCCCAGGCCGGCAGGCGTGCCCCACGCGGCCAGCAGGCTCGAAAGAAGGGGAGAGGCTGTGTGGGGCATCGGGGTGGCTAGGAGGTTTCCCTATAAGTGGAGCGTCGCTCTCGGGAGGACTGGAAGCTCGGGTAAGAGACAGGTGTGCGTGATTAATGGTGTGGGACGTCTGACCCCGCCGCCGGGTCGGGCGAGCTAGAGGAGGAGGAGGAGGAGGAACGACGCACCAGGAGCAGAAGACCAGGACTGACTGGGGTTGGGCAAACCACAGTGGAATGCCCTTAGGAGTAGGCAGCAGAGGGCCAGCTACAGTGGGGTCCCCCACCTTAGAGGGAGCCAGTGAGGCTAGCCCGACAGCAGATCCACCTGTGGACAAGTCCGGGCGGTAAAACACCCGAGGGTCGCCCAGTAAACAACAACCTAGCAAGTCTCTGGGGGGGAAGTCCCGCCAGAAGGGGCAACGGTGCAGAGTCCAGCCCCTGGGGGCTGTCGTGCCCGTGAGAACTAGGGACCGGGGCGAGCAGGCATCCGTCAGTCAGCGGGGTCTCGTCGGAGGCGAAGCTGGAGCGCGTCTACGGGGTTCGGCTGGACTTCCCACGGCTTCCCGTCCGGGGGATGGGCTTCTCGCTCTGCATGTCGACCCGCGGGGTGACGCCAGAGACCTTACGGGCAGTAGGGGTGATTAGGACAACGGACTGAGGCCCCGTCCGCTGCGGTCTGAGGGGGTCCCTTTCCCAGTCTTTGGCCCAGACTGAGTCTCATGCCTGGCAGGAGTGCACCCGGCCCCCAAGGAGATCAGGACCCTCTCAGTGGTGCACCTTTGTCATTTATTTAGGGTGGCCCCCAGGGCCTGAGGTTGTCTATCTCTTCATCCCCAATCTGGTGTAAGTTTCCTGGAAGTTTCCCCCAGGCACGGGGGAGGCCCTCGCACACTAATTTGGAAGGGGAGTGACAGCACCCCGGGGGTGCAGCAGGCCCCCAGGAGGCCTGGGATGGCAGATCCGGCCACGGGAGGCTGGTCTCCTGACAAAACTTTGCTGAGGTTCCCTTGAGGGTGCGATTCATTCGCCTTACTTTCCCTGAGCTTTGGGGCCAGTGGGCGTGTGGAGCCTACAGGTGACGTTGAGAGACTTGGTGGAGACTGTACAATGTGTGCGACAGATGGGGGCCCGTCGTTACTACGGGTTGTTAATGGCAGGCCGAACCCGGGCTCGAGCTCCCACCAGAGGGCTTGGGCTACTGGCCGGCTCCACTCCGTCCCGGTCGGGAAGGCCTGGACCCGCCTGGAGAACAGGCAGGTCGCTGCTGGGACGTACCTGGCCCCCTGCTCGGCTGCACGGCGGTGGAGTCTGTTTCTAGATCGTCGAGGGGGGTCACTCCCCTCCCCTGGACACCGGGCGGGGCATGTAGCACAGGTCCTGCTCGGCTTACTGGTCGCTTGGCCCGGGGCTGGCGGTGGGCTCATGTCGCCAGGGTCCTGGGCCAGGCCTCTGATGCAGTTTCCCAGGCCAGTGAGTTGGGGGTGCGTCTAGACTGGATGCCCTCCCCTTGCTGTTGGGGTGAAGACGCGCCCATCTGGCGTCACCCACCGTCTCATTTCAGTCAGGGTGCCCCTCCCCAGCCATGACCCATTTTTCTCTTCTCAGTGTCACTGGGCAGAGGGCCTTCTTCCGGGGGTGTCGGGGCCACGGTCTGCGTCCTCACCAGCTGCGGTCGTGGCTGCCTCATCGGCCAGATGATTTCCTGGCGCGGTGGGGTCGTCTCCTTCCTGGTGGCCCTTACCCTGCAGGATTGCTACTTCTCCAAGTCGGACAGCTTCGAGAAGCTTCAGCATCTCATCTTTGTTTCTGATAGCCTTTTCTGCGGCGGTTAGGAGGCCCTCTCCTTGTAGACGGTGCCCTGGACAGGCCCGGGAGCAAAGGCGTAGCGGGCGTCAGTGTGGACGCTGACCCGCTTGCCGTCACTGGAGGGGAGGCTCGGACTGTAGTTCGGCCCATCATGCTGATGGCTTATACTATAAGCCTGAGTTTTCCTATCTTCTACTCTTGCATAAGTTCAGAAAGGCACATGCCTTTCTGCTGACCGTCCAGCCGGCAATGCCTTCGCTTCTAGGACTTCATTGGTCGTGGTCACTGTGTAACTCGCTTTCCGGGCACCTTCTTGCAGGTAACTGCTGCCGTCGCTGAAAAGCGTGAGCTCTGGGTTCTTTATGGCTTGATCCGTAAGTCTGGACGACTCGCGTAGACTTTATTAGTTACTTTGGAGCAGTCGAGGTCTGGTTCCCCCTCTCCCGTGGGGAGAAAGGTTGCTGGGCTTAATGTCCTTCCTGTTTTAAGAGTGATTCATGGATTCCTGCAAAGGAGCCCTTGGTCCTGTGCTAGCCGAGAGCTGGAAAGGAAGCAGGGCCTCTGTGTGTTCATGAGGGACTGTGACGTTCAGTTTGTATCCCCGGGGTGAGCTTGTCTGCCTCCCTGATGAGTAGGCCTGTGGCTGCTGGCACCCTGAGGCACGGCAGCCATCCTGCGGCCGCGGGGTCCGGTCCCTTTTACAGATCCATAACTGGCTGTGGTCAGGGCCCCACAGTCTGGGTGAGTACCCCGGGCGCTGTTTTCTCCTGTACAAGGAGACTGAAGGGTTTTTCTATATTTGGTAGGCCCAGGGCAGCCTTTTTCTCTGTGAAGGCGGCTTCTGCTTTTTCAGTCCAGGCAGCGGGTTCCCGGTTTAGTCCTCCAAGAGATCATAGAGGAGTCTTGCTATTGCCGAGAACCCAGGAATCCAGATGCGGCGGAATCCTATGGCCCCCAGGAATTCTCATAGGTCCCTTTTTGTCTGGGGCCGTGGCAAGGAGATGATGGCTTTTTTACCCCCCTCTGGTCCTAGCTCTCTTTTCCCGGGTGAGGAGGAAACCGAGATGATGGACCTTTCGTTGACAGATTTGTGCCTTTTTCCATGAGACTCAGTATCCTGAGTCTGACAGGAGCTGTAGGAGGGCCTTTGTGCCTTTTGTGCCGTCTTTGTGTGTGTGTCACGGGCGAGGAGGAGATCATCCACATCCTGGAGGAGGGTGCATGGATTTGGGACCGATGGGTGCCGGGAGACAGCTACCTGCTTGATGGCCCGCAGGTCTTGGACGGGTCGGTATCCCCTTCCTAACTGGCAGGAGTTGGATATTCCAGGCCGACTGGTGCTCGATCAGGATACCTGCTTCTTTAAGTCTGCCCAGATGTTTGCGAATGCCAATCTTAGGTTTTTGTCGGAGGGGGTATTGCCTTTGCCTCTGGGGTTGGGCTCCCGGGATCAGTTTAACAATGACGGGGGCCCGATTCTGGGCTAGTTCAGGCGGGTTGTCTTTAGCCCATACTGAAGGTGGGCCTGAACTCTGGCCGGCCATTGCCTGGGCCTGGGTGCAGAACAGCCTCCATTTTGTCCCCGGTGTGGTAATTGCTAGTATCGGAGGCCCCGTCTCCTTTTGCCCTGGGTTTAATCAGAGGCTGGTGTGCCTGGTGGGCTCAAAGTTTATCTGAGCCCCAAACTTAGAGAGTACATCTCAGCCCAGGAGGAGGATGGGGCAATCAGACAGATAAAGGAATCCGTGTCGGACCTTGTGGCCCCGCGTTTACACTGACGAGCCTGGCAAAAAGGGCTCTTGTATTGCCTGGGTCCCAGTAGCCCCAAGGCTGGTCGTAGACCTTTTGCTGAAAGGGGCCACTGGGGAGGTGACAACAGAGTGCTCGGCCCCAGTATGAACCATGAAAGTCACTGGTTGGCCCCCCTGTTTTTATTTTGACTGTGGCCTCATGGGGGCCAAGAAGAGAGCCTGGTTCCCTTCAGTCTGAGTCTTATTTCCGCAAAGCCTATAAGGTCCCCTTTTTGGGGTTTTCCTTATAGCGGCTGGGCTTTTGAGCCTTTCTCTGGTTGGGACATAATCTGTTTTGGTTTTTTTTAATGCCCCTTTTCTTTATAGTAGGCACACTGATCCCTGGCCAAGAAGGTTCTGGGTTCCCCCTTTTGGTGGTTGGGTCTGGGCGATTCCCAGTCAGGGGTCAATGTACAAAATCTGGCCAGGGTGTCCTGGCTCCCCTATTAGAACTTGTCACACCCGACGAACCGTTGGGACAGCCAGTGTCCCTGCTTTGAAGGCCACCCAACATTAAAGGTGGGCCATTCTAACTCAGGGTTCTCAACTTGCCAGAATGCATTTTAATTCCATAGGCTTCTGAAAATCTCTTCCTGAAACTTTGATCATACAGTCTAGGACCATAGGTTGACTGCCCTGATCCCACAGTGATGTTTCTGCGTGCGGTGGCACAGAGGCAAAGGGTGGGGGCCCCTCCAGAGGACAGACCAGTCAGATGCCCGCCTGTCTGCCCTCCCGGAGGAGACTTGGGTGCCTCTTGGCCGTAGTGAGTCTGTATAAACCCCAGACTGGTGCCCTGAAGGGCTCATCCTGGACCCTATGAGGTCACCGCGGGAACAGGTTGGGGCGCACTCGGATTCTGTAGTCCCAAGACCATGGGGCCACAGAATCAGCCCCCCAATGAGCCAGGTCGAACTGCACGTTCACTCATGCAGTCACACCGAAGTCATTACAGTTCCTCCCCCAGGGGGTTCCTGACCTGAGTGATTCCTTTCGGAAGTTCCTTTCTATCTCCCCTTTCAGGGGGTTCCTGACCTGAGGGACCTCCCTCCCTGGGAGGCCCTACCTGTGAGACCTTGGAGGTCTGGAGAGGTGATCAGGCTCCCGCTTCCCCCGTGACGGGTGCATCTGGCTGCTCCCGGGGCCCCAGGCCTCACCGACCAAGTCTCCTTTGAGTCCCCTAGGAACAGCGGAGCGGGGCCGGTCCGAGGGGACCGGCGGGGAGACTGCCAGAGATTAGGCGGGGCGCACCTTCTCGGTTAGGACCCCTCGTTCGGTCACAGCCCCACCGTTGCCCCCAAACTGGTGGCAACAATGGGCCGGCGCGGTTGGGCTTTCCGGTCAGGGAACCAAATGTTCCGGACCGCGGGCTGGATCCTGGCCGAAAAAAACCAGGCGCCACTCGGAGACCTTTGAGGATCGGAGGTTTATGTCATACTAGCGGGCCCAGAAGAGAGTAATGTCTCCAGGTCTGAGCCCCGAGCACAAAGGGGGTGTCTTAGATGCTCGTACTTCCGAATCTGTGCCCCTCTTGCGGCTGCGGCCGGCGGGGCGGTGGGTGGGGGGGAGCCTGGAATGGCCCCGGCCGGGACTGGGATTCCCCTGCTGGATTGGTCAGCCACCTCAGAACACAGATTTTCCGTGTCAGGGAGACAGCTTCCCACGGGCCCCTCCGCGGGGAGACCAACCTGTGTAACAGAGGCCCGGCTCACTTCAGATACCCAGGGCAGGTAACCTTTCTCTTTACTGGAGGTGGAAAAACCAATGGACCAGCCCTACGGTAAAGAGATTACTGACCACTCCCTCTCCAGTCCCTCTGACACAGGATTTTGTATTTCTTCCCTCTGGTGCAGTGTTCTTCCCCTCCCTTGACTTGGGGCTTCACTAGGTGACTTGCTTTGTACGATAGGATGTTAGCATAATGCAAGGAGGGCCTTGCCCTTTTGAGCCTCTCTTGTGAGAAGAGTGTGCCTTGGGGAGCTGGACAAGCCCCGGAAAGTGAGGAGCACCTAGCACGTGCTTGAGCATGCCGACATCGTCAGAGCTGCCCCAGTCCTCCCATGGTTCAGAGCCGGCCTGCCCCAGCTGACAGCAGACATGGGAGCCCAGATAAAAGTTCATTCTTTTTTATGCCACCACGGTGGTGTGTTAGGCAGCAATTTGTGGCAAGAGCTGACTGATAGGAGTCCCCGTGGCAAATAGAACAGATTATAAATTACAAGGGGAAGCCCGACATTTGGTGTATAATAAGGGACTTTTTTTTACAGCTGCAAAATTTGGGGCTTGTTTTTCTTTAATATCAGTGTGACTTCATTAGTCCTCCTCGATACTCAGTTTACCTCCCAGATTTCCTCGGAAACAGCCAAATGTAAATGAATAGAAGAGAATTTGGTATTTCAATCTGTTTCCAGTTTCTGCTACAGAGATTTTCATACCCAAAAGAAAGTATATGAAGGCACTCCTGCTACAACCCTCACCCAACTTTAACTATTATCAGCACCTTACAAAATTCACTGTTCTCTTTTCTTGAGAAGTTAGATACTTTAAATTCCCGATCCCCCAGAATATAGCTCTGGGGAGTTCTCAGAGTCAAAGTAGAAAAGATTTTCTCTGTCTCTAGTGTGGGTTTTTGAATTCAGAGAGTCCATATGTTTTCGGAAATTTTTGCACAAGTTGGCCTAAGTTTCTGTGGGGGAGGGGCACAGTGTCCCCTAGATTCAGAAGAGAAGATGTACAGCCCCGCCTAAAGAACATCCGGCCTTCTGGCCTGTTCTTCCCCAGCTTTGCCGGATCCCAGCATCTCGCACCTTCCACAAGCCAAAGGAAGCACATTAGTTAGTATGAAGGATCGGATCACCTCTGCCTAAGGAGCACCACTAACTCTCCAGACGGCCACAGTCACTGGTTGGCTTTTGTCGGCACAGAAACAAGACAAAGTGTCAGCTTTAATTAGCAGTATTAGAAGGTACAATATTAGGGGCGCCTGGGTGGCTCAGTCAGTTGAGCATCTGCCTTCAGCTCCTGATCCCGGGGTCCTGGGATTGAGTCCCACATCAGGCTCCCTGCTCAGTGGGGAGCCTGCTTCTCCCTCCTTTGCCTGCTGCTCCCACTGCTCGTGTTCTCTGTCTAACAAGTAAATAAAATCTTTTTTAAAAAGTTACAATGTTATAACATGCTATATTAACAGTATTAGAAATCCTCATCCTTTCAATGATCAGGAAGGGCCAATTCTGTCTTTCAGTGAGAATGTCTTGGAGGCTTACAGCCTCCATTTCTAAATCGTGGCTGTCTCACCATTTCGAGTGCACCTGCCCGCCTGCCTTCTCAGCAGAGAGGGCGCGCCCCCAGGTGGGTAGGCTGAGCCTCGTTCTTACATCCTAGAGAATGTACGGATTGCTGGGAAGACTTCAAAATCCAGATTTCCAGGTCTCCTTCCAGAACTATTGAATTGGGATCTCTGCGAAAACTGCATTTTTTTTTAAAGATTTTATTTATTTATTTTAACAGAGAGAGAACACAAGCAGGCAGAGAGGCAGGCAGAGGCAGAGAGAGGAGCAGGCTCCCTGCGGAGCAAGGAGCCCGATGCGGGACTCGATCCCAGGACGCTGGGATCATGACCTGAGCCGAAGGCAGCTGCTCAACCAACTGAGCCACCCAGGCGCCCCGAAATCTGCATTTTTAAGAAGACTTTGTTTATTTGACAGAGAAAGAGAGCACACACAAGGAGGGGCGGGGGGCAGAGGGAGAGGGAGAAGCTGGCTCCCCGCTGAGCAGGGAGCCCCATGCTGGACTCGATCCCAGGACCCTGGGATCATGACCTGAGCTGAAGGCAGATGCTTAACCGACTAAGCCACCCAGGCACCCGAAATCTGCATTTTTAATAAGCTCCCAGGTGATGTGGAGCAATTCGTCCACAGACCACACTCCGAGAAGAACTAGCTCAGGGACACCCAGGTCCAGAGCAACTCTCTGAAGCTTTTGAAGTCTTCCTTTCTTGAAATCGTATTTCCTTTCAGTCTGTAAGTGGGGGCGGATTTAAACACACACACATACTTCTAGAGTTTCTACCAGCCTAGAAAGAATGTAATTTCCAAGATTTCCAATTTCCTTCAGGCCCTGTGCACCTCTGCTGATTGGGAGGACTGCTATTCTCCTGAGCAGATCTTAAAGGTTTAGGCTATGAGGGAAATTCTCATCAACCCAAACTGAAGAGAGCAGGCCAGAGCCCCCCCACCCCGGCCCCTCGCCCCCCACCAGAGTTTCGCAGGCTGTGCAGGTGGCAGTGTCGGGCAGCCGACGTAGAGTCAAGCATTGCTTGAATTTCTAAACCAGTTCTTCTCAGGGGAAATGTCACAGAGGCCATGGGGACCCCAGAAGCTATCTTCAAGAACAAAAAGGAACGTAATGAGGAGCGTAGAGCCAGAGGACAGTGAATGCAGCGGCCCGCCCCCGCCGTGTGCGACATCAAGGCCACTGGTGCAATGTGGGTTTCATTAATGGCTCAAAGACAATATTTCACAGAGTTATAAGTTCAAGATGTTATTGAAAAACCCTTATTGTGTTTTTTATCCCCACCTACCCCCCGTCCCCAGGGTTTTCTGAAATCATTTTTAAAAAAACCTTTTTTTAATGTGGTTCCACCCCAGGGCTCATATTTCTAAGGGTCTGGGGCGATACGCACCGGGCCAGTGAAACCCGAAACGGTTTGGTAGAAAGATGATGCGATTTCCTCTGCCTCTCAGGGGAGAGGGGAGAAAGCTGTGAACCTGTTAAGCACATAAGCAGGATCGTGTGGGTGGCCCCAGAGAGGGACACCTGTTTTGCTACTAAATGCAAGATCACAAACAAATTTTTCCGTAACGCTATCTTACCTGAAGCTCGGCCAGTGCTGCAAAGCCTAGAGAATTTCTAGAGAAATTTAGAGCAAGATCTCACAGGGTCATAAAGACGTCGTCTTGGAGAAAAGCCACCGTATGAGCAGAAAAACTCTGTAACATTCTTTTTTCACAGGTGCAGACTATCCCATGATCTGGCTACGCTCGTTACTGGTCGACACTCAGAATGTTTCCCTTTTTTTTTTTTTTCCCCAGGTTACAAACAACGCTGGGGTAGATGAATGGATGTGAATACATGTTAAAATGATGCTTTGATTTCTGGAGGATAGTTTCCTACACATACTGTCAATGGGTTGAGTCTTTACAGGCATGGACATCGGACATTTAAAAGTACTGGCGTATTATTTTCAAAAATTATGCTAACGAGTCTTGTTTCCGATAGAAGTAGATACAATTACCAGTTTTCCCACACCTTTGTGAGTGCAGGTTGCTTTCCCTCCTTCCCCCCAAACTCTATGGGCATGAGAGGATTTTATTGTTATTTCTGTTTGCTCTTCTGTGTTTCATGCTGAGTTTACCCATGTATGTTTATTAGTCACTTTGGGGACCTCTTCTCCTGAGAATGCCTGTTCATACCCTTCGTCATAGTAGGGTCCTTTTCTTAGGAATTTGTAGAAGCTGGATTACATTAACACTTGGTCTCTGACACGTGTTAAAAAGGCTTTTTCCTAGACTTGTCTTTGAAATTTGTTCTTACTCTTGTCCTTTGACACAAAGAGATTCTTAATTTTTAGGTAGTCAACTCTTTATGGATTCTAGGTTTCCTAAAGGCTAATGCCACCAAGGTTATAAAACCCGCGTCTTAAATTTTCTTTAAAATTCCTACAGTTAAAAAGGTCAAGAACGTTAACTCGCCCGTTTGAAAGGCATTTTTGTATATATCACATGAGGTTCGGGTCTCGGTGTGTTCTTCCAACACGTAAAGACGGCCATGACAAGGCCATCTATAAAATACACCCTATCCTCTGATGAACTGAAGCGGCAGGTGGTCCTATAGCCCCATGGATCTAAGTTCTGTATTTTTTTTTTTCTTACCACTATGCCTGTGCTGCACTGTTTTTTTTCAACCATACTTTCATAATAAACTTTATATTCTCTATTTTTTCTAAAAATTTTTGGGCATCTCTTACATAGCTATTTTTACACAAAAACTATAAAATGCTTTGTCTTAAAAACAAACAACAACAAAACAAAAAACACGGGTGCCTGGGTGGTTCATTCGGTTAAGCACCCAATTCTTGGTATCGGCTCAGGTTGTCATCTCAAGGTCATGAGATCGAGCCCTGCGCCGGGCTCCCACTGGGGATGGAGTCTTCTTAAGATGCTCTCTTCCCCTCTCCCTCTGCCCCTTCACCCCCCAACTCATGCGCCCTCACTCTCCAATAATAATAATAATAAAATTAAATAAAACTACCCAATGTGTTTTTGACTACATCTTATATGATTAAGTCTTCCCATTTAGAAACAGAGTGGGTCTGTCCATCTATCCATCATTGTCTAGTGCCCTTTAATACTACTTTCCAACTGTCATCATTTAGGTTCTTAGTCCACAGAACTGTGTTGCTGCTGTGAACGCAATTTTGCCATGCAGGCAAAGCGCCTTATTCACAGACTCTGTATTTGCGAATTCACCTCCTGGCGGAAGCACATTTGTAACCCCAAATCAGTACTCTCTGTGCTTTCACTGTCGTTAGCGCACCTGGGTCAGCCGATGTGCACACCCCAGCCGAGGCCGAGCAAGACAGTTCTCTGCCTTTTCATTTCAATCTTCATACTGTAAACAACTGTCCAGTTCGCGGTATACTTAGGGCTATGATTTTTGCATTTTTGTGCTTTTTGTTGGTGATTTCAGTGTTTGACATGGCCCAAAGCCATAGTGCTGAAGTATTCAGTGTGCCTATGTGTAAAAAGACTGATGTGCCTTTGGGAGAAAATCTGTGTCTTGGGAAAGCTTCATTGGTTTTTTGGCATGGGTTCAGTGTTACTAGAGGACAATATACAATAAATAAGGTGTCTCTAAACAGAAACACACTTAAAAAAAAAGGTTATGCATTAATTGATGAAAATATTATGACCAAAAGCTTGCAGGAACCTGTGTATTTCCCCTAAGAGCGATGGGTCAGTATTCACTAGTTGAGGGTCTGTGGCAATTGTATGGAACGGAACTCCCACGAATAACATGAACTAGCTGTACGGTAGCCCCCCTTATTCATGGTTTCACTGTGCACTGTTTCAGTTACCCATGGTCAACTATGTTCCAGAAGCAGATGACCTTCATTCTGAGCCTTGAGCTTACTTGGGTGGGAGCCTGCTTGTGTGTTCTCTCTCTCTCTCTCTCTCTCTCTGACAAATAAAATCTTGAGAAAAAAAAGATTAACAGTAGCCTAAGACTACATCACATGCCTACATCATTTACCTCACCTCCTCTCATCACCTACACATTTCATCTCCCATCATCACAATTAGATGAATGTGTACAGTAGAATTAATATATCTTGAGACCACATTCACAAACTTTTATTGCAGTACATTACAATTGCTCTATTTTATTATTGTTAATGTCTGTGCCTGGTTTATAAATTAAACTTTATCATAGGTATGTATGGGAAAAACGTAGTGTATGTAGGGTTAAGTAATAGCCACAGTTTCAGGTGTCTGCTGGGAGTCTCAGCACATATCCCCCTGGATAAAGGAGGACCACTGTATATTTTTATCTGTTACCTTTCTATCAGATTTTGATATTAAGATTATGCTAGCTTCATAAAATTAATTGGCAAGCTTTGTATCCTTTAATATGGTCTGGAATAGTGCAAATACATTAATTTCTTTCTTTGGGTCAATCTGTAATCAAAGCTAAACACTCCCTATTCTATTTTCCAACCTAATTACCTCCAGCCATATTGTCAGAGGCTCTTCCTGGTATTGAGCTAATCGAATAACTGCTTTTATCAAATCCTTTGTTATTTAAATTAATAATATGATTCCAACAGTATAAAGTTACTTGGCATTTGAATAAAAACCCCATCCCATTATGAATTTCCTCTTGAGAAATTAAAATTTAAAGATTGAATTTTAAAAAGATCAAAATTCAGTTCCTCAAAAAGTTAAAAATAGAAATACTCTGCAATCCAACAATTGCACTACTAGGTATTTACACAAAGGATACAAAACTACAGATTCTAGGGGGCACATGCACCCCAGTGTTTATAGCAGCACTATCAACAATAGCCAAACTATGGAGAGAGCCCAAATGTCCATTGACTGATGAATGGATAAAGATGATGTGGTGTACATATACAATGGAATATTACTCAACCATCAAAACGAAATCTTGCCATTGGCAACAACATGGATGGAGCTGGAGGGTATAATGAAAGTGAACGGAGTGAAATAAGTCAGAGAAAGACAAATAGCATATGATTTCACTCATATATAGAATTTAAGAAAGAAAACAGATGAACATATGGGAAGGGGGGAAGAGAAGGGAAAAAATCGTAAGAGACTCAATTATAGAGATCATAATGAGGGTTGATGGAGGGAAGAAGATAGGGGATGACTAGATGGGGGATGGGCATTAAAGAGGGCACTTGTGATGAGCACTGGGTGTTGTGTATAAGTGGTGATTACTGAATTCTCAAGAAACCAGCATTGCACCAATATATTAACTAAAATTTAAATTTAAAAATATATACTTAAAAATTTTAAAAAGATATAGAACTATTCCAACGGTGCAACAAATCAATCAAAATCCAAAATTCTTTTTTTAAATTAACATATTTATTTCCGGTGTACAGGTCTGTGATTCATCAGTCTTACACAATTCACAACGCTCACCATAGCACATATCTTCCCAGTGTTCATCACCCAACCACCCTATCCCTCCCACCCCCCTCCACTCCAGCAACCCTCAGTTTGTTTCCTGAGATTAAGAGTCTGTCATGGTTTGTCTACCTCTCTGGTTTCATCTTGTTTAATTTTTCCTTTCCTTTCCCCTATGATCTTCTGTCTTATTTCTCAAATTTCTCATATCAGTGAGGTCATATGACATGTTTTTCTCTGATTGACTTATTTCAGTTAGTACGATACCCTCTAGTTCCATCCACATCATTGCAAATGGCAGGATTTGGGGTTTTTTTTAATGGCTGCATAATATTCCATTGTGTATATATACCACATTTTTTCCCCCAAATACGTTTATTTTATTTTTTCAGTGTTACAAAATTGTTCATGCACCACACACAGTGCTGCATGCAATACATGCCCTCCTCAATACCTACCACAGGGCACACTCAACCCCCTATCCCCTCCCCTCCAAAACCCTTAGTTTGTTGCTTTGAGTCCACTGTCTCATAGTTCATCACCCCCTCCAATTTCCCTCCATTCACCCTTCCTTTCCTTCTCATAATGCCCTACATGTTTTTCCCTATGCTCCACACGTAAGTGAGACCAAAAGATAATTCACTTTCTCCGCTTGACTTATTTCACTCCACATAATCTCTTCCAGTCCCATCCATGATGATACAAAGTTGGATGTTCATCCTTTCTGATGGAGGCATAATATTCCATTGTATATATGGACCATATATTCTTTATCCATTCATCTGTTGAAGGGCACCTTGGTTTTTTCCACAGTTTGACGATTGTGGCCATTGCTGCTATGAACATTGGGGTACATGTGGCCCTTCTTTGTACTGCATCTGCTTCTTTGGGGTAAATACCCAGTCGTGCAATTGCAGGGTCATAGTGTAGCTCTATTTTTAATTTCTTTAGGAATCTCCACACTGTTTTCCAAAGTGGCTGTACCAATTCGCATTCCCACCAACAGTTTAAGAGGGTTCCCCTTTCTCTACATCCTCTCCAGCATTTGTTGTTTACTTGTCTTGTTGATTTTGGCCATTTTAACTGGTGTAAGGTGGTATCTCAGTGTGGTTTTGATTTGAATCTCCCTGCTGGCTAAAGATGATGAACATTTTTTCATGTGTCTGTTAGCCATTTGTATGTCTTCTTTGGAGAAGTGTCTGTTCATGTCTTCTGCCCATTTTCTGATGTGATTATGTTTTGTGAGTGTTGAGTTTGAGGAGTTCTTTATAGATCTTAGCTATCAGACCTTTGTAGTGTCATTTGCGAATATCTTCTCCCATTCTGTGGGTTGCCTGTTTGTTTTGTTGACTGTTTCCTTCACTGTGCAGAAGCTTTTTATCTTGATGAAGTCCCAAAAGTTCACTTTTGCTTTTATTTCCTTTGCCTTTGGAGACATGTCCTGAAAGAAGTTGCTGTGGCTGATGTCGAAGAGGTTACTGCCTATGTTCTTCTCTAGGGTTT
>CM052807.1:10623347-10662392 GCA_028533885.1 Nasua narica
TTGTGCCAGTACCATGCTGTCTTGGTGATCACTGCTTTATAGTAAAGCTTGAAATCAGGCAATGTGATACCCCCAACTTTTTCTTTTTCAACATTTCCATAGCAATTTGGGGTCTTTTCTGGTTCCATACAAATTTTAGGATTGTTTGTTCCAGCCCTTTGAAAAAAAACTGGTGGAATTTTGATCGGGATGGCATTGAAAGTATAGATTGCTCTGGGCAGTATAGACATTTTAACAATGTTTATTCTTCCAATCCATTAAGATTTGGATGCTTTTCCACCTTTTTGTGTCTTCTTCAATTTCTTTCATGAGTGTTCTATAGTTCCTCGAGTACAGATCCTTTACCTCTTTAGTTAGGTTTATTCCCAGGTATCTTATGGTTCTTGGTGCTACAGTAAATGGAATCGATTCTCTAATTTACCTTTCCATATTTTCATTGTTAGTGTATAGGAAAACAATTGATTTTTGTGTATTGATTTTGTATCCTGACACATTACTGAATTGCTGTATGAGTTCTAGTAGTTTGGGGGTGGAGTCTTTTGGGTTTTCCATATAAAGTATCATGTCATCTGCGAAGAGAATTTGACTTCTTCATTTCCAATTTGAATACCTTTTATTTCTTTTTGTTTGATTGCTGTTGCTAGGACTTCTAGTACTATGAACAAGAGTGGTGAGAATGGGCATCTTGTTGTGTTCCAGATCTCAAAGGGAAGGCTGTCAGCTTTTCCCCATTGAGAATGATATTTGCTGTGGGCCTTTCATCGATAGATTTTATGATGTTGAGGAATGTTCCTTCTATCCCTATACTTTGAAGCGTTTTAATCAGGAACAGATGCTGAATTTTGTCAAATGCTTTTTCTGCATCAACTGAGAGGACCATGTGGTTCCTGTCTCTTCTCTTGTTGATTTGTTCTATCACACTGATTTGTGAATGTTGAACCACCCTTGCATCCCAGGGATAATCACACCTGGTCATGATGAATAATATTTTTAATGTGCTGTTGGATCCTATTAGCTAGGATCTTGTTGAGAATCTTGGCATCCATATTCATCAGGGATATTGGTCTGAAATTCTCCTTTTTGATGGGGTCTTTGCCTGGTTTGGGGATCAGGGTAATGCAGGCTTCATAGAAAGAGTCTGGAAGTTTTCCTTCTGTTTCTATTTTTTGAAACAGTTTCAGGAGAATAGGTGTTATTTCTTTGAAAGGTTGGTAGAATTCCCCCAGGGAATCCGTCAGGCCCTGGACTCTTGTTTTTTGGGAGGTTTTTGATCCCTGCTTCGATCTCATTACTAGATATTGGTCTATTCAGGTTGTCAATTTCTTCCTGTTTGAGTCTTGGAAGATTATAGGTTTCCAGGAATGCATCCATTTCTTCTAGGTTTTTTAACTTAATTGGCACATACTTGTTGATAATAATTTTTGATGATTGTTTCTATTTCCTTTGGATTAGTCGTGATCTCTCCCCTTTCATTCATAATTTTGTTAATTAAGGTCCTCTCTCTTTTCTTCTGGATGAGTTTGGCCAGTGGCTTATCGATCTTATTGATTCTTTCAAAAAAACAACTTCTGGATTAATTGATGCGTTCTACTGTTTCTTTAGTTTCTAACTCGTTGATCTCTGCTTTGATCTTGATTATTTCCCTCCTTGTGCGTGGGGTTGGCTTGATTTGTTGTTGATTTTCCAGTTCTTTAAGGTGTAAAGAGAGCTGGTGTATTTGGTATTTTTCAATGTTTTTGAGTGAGGCTTGGATGGCTATGTATTTCCCCCTAAGGACCGCCTTTGCCGTGTCCCATAGGTTTTGGAACGATGTGTCTTCATTCTCATTGGTCTCCATGAATTGTTTAAGTTCATCTTTGATTTCCTGATTGATCCCAGCATTCTTGAGCAGGTTGGTCTTTAGACTCCAAGTGTTTGAATTCCTTCCAAACTTTTTCTTGTGGTTGAGTTCCAGTTTCAAAGCATTGTTGTCTGAGAAAATGCAGGGAATCATCTCTATCTTTTGGTATCGGTTGAGACCTGATTTGTGGCCCAGTATGTGGTCTATTCTGGAGAAAGTTCCATGTGCGCTCGAGAAGAATGAGTATTCTGTTCTTTTAGGGTGGAATGTTCTGTATATATCTATGAGGTCCATCTCATAGGTCCAATGTGTCATTCAAAGCTCTTGTTTCTTTATTGATTTTGTATTTAGATGATCTATTACTGACATTGGCATGTTAAGATCTATTAATGTATTCATATCAATGTGATTCTTTATTTTGATTAACAGTTGGCTTATGTAGTTGGCTGCTCCTACATTGGGGGCATAAATGTTTACAATTGTTAAATCTTCTTGGAGGATAGACCCCTTAAGAATGATGTAGTGTCCTTCTGTATCTCTGACTACAGTCTTTAGCTTAAAATCTAATTTATCTGATATGAGAATCGCTATCCCAGCTTTCTTTTGAGGCCCGTTGGCATGAAAGATGGTTCTCCATCCTTTCACTTCCAGTCTGGATGTATCTTTTGGCTCCAAATATGTCTCTTGTAGACAGCACATGGATGGATCCTCTCGTGTTATCCATTCTGCAATCCTGCCCCATTTTATGGGAGCATTTAGGCCATTCACGTTGAGAGTGATTATTGAAAGATAAGTGTTTATTGACATATTGCCTGTGTAGTCCTTGTTTCTATAGATTGTAAATTTCTGTTCTAAGTCACTCATGGGTTCTTTCTACTTTTATAGAACCCTCTTTAATTCTTCTTGTAGTGCTGGCTTGGTGGTCACTTACTCTTTTAATCCTTGCTGGTCTTGGAAGCGCTTTATCTCTCCATCCATTTTGAATGTCATCCTTGCTGGATAAAGTATTCTTGGCTGCATGTTCTTCTCATTTAGCGCCCTGAATATATCATGCCTGCTCTTTCTGGCTTGCCAGGTTTCTGTGAACAGGTCTGACGTTATTCTGATGGGACTTCCTCCGTATGTAAGGAATCTCTTCCCCCTAGCTGCCCTTAGGACCTCTTGTCTAAAATTATAATTTGCAAATTTTACAATTATGTGTCTGGGTGTCTTTCTAGACTCATTGTTCTTGGCAGGTATCCTTTCTGCCTCTAGGATGTGAACACTTGTTCCATTCCCCAGACTGAGGAAATTTTCTTTCAGAATTTGGTCAGCTATATCTTCTAGTCTTCTGTCTTTACCCCTTCTGGGATTCTAATAGTTCTGACGTTGCAACATTTCATGGTGTCTTTTATTTCCCTAAGTCTCTTCTCATGATTCCTGAGAAGTTTGCTCCAGCTCTCCTCCTGACCTTTCTTCTCAACCATTTTACACTCTAGATCACTAATTCTATCCTCTGTCTCCATAACTCTAGCTGTTAGACTATTTAGATCAGATTGGATCTCCCTGCTATCGTTTTTTACATCTCCTATGCTCGTTCTCATTTCTGCCCTTAGATTCTATGTTGTCATTAATGTTTTTCTCCATCCTAGCCATTGCCTGGATAATTGTCACCCTGAATTCCCTTTCTGACATACTGTTTATATCCATGTCCAATAGTTCTGAGGGAGAGGGTGCAGTCTCTGGGTTTTTCCCCTGTTGGGCGTTCCTCCTCCTAGTCATTTTGATGAGAAGTGGATGAGAGGATGTATAGCTGGATATATCGCCCACGATCCAGGCAGGGTGTACTCCGGAGGGTTTTGGGGCAATTGGGATTCACCACCAAAAAGAAAGAATAAGGATTAAAAAAAGATAGAAAAAGAAGAAATCCCAGCCAGAATGGGCCCCCAAAATTAAGATTTATAAGGTATGTAAACTAACACGAACAAACATATTGAACGACAAAAGTAAATGACCAGAAATAAAAGAATCTAGTCAGAATGAACCCCAAGAATAAGATTTATATAATACTAGAACAAAAGCAAATATGTAGAAACACTGACAGAAGGATAAGATGGGAGGGTGGTTATAACTCCTCACAGGCAAGGAAGGTTATTTCAGGTCTTTCTGGGTTTTTCCTTGTATTAAGCCTCTAGTTGTAATGTTAAGTAGTTTAAAAAAATTTTTTTAAAAAACCCAAGAAATGTGAAAACGAGTGAATAAAAAAAATAGAAAATAAGAAAGAAAAAAAAAACTTGTATCTATGAAACATACAGGTTTGAAGGTTTTATCAGGAGCTTAATATTGATTTCCCCTGATGTTAGGAATTAAAAATTTTATGAGGACCCTGTGGTTATAGTCCTTTTGTTTTTTGGCTGGTCTTCTGGGGGAGGGGCCTGCGGTGTAGTTTTCTGGTCAGTCTTGCTTGGGTTGAGTCACCCTGCCCTCTAATCAAGGGGCTGAGCTCTGTGGAAATCAGTTTCTCAGTCTTTCACTCTCTGAAGGTTTTTAGCCTTTTGTAGCTTTTTCACCTTTTCACAGAGTCCAAGCAGGGAATCTGCCCGTATGTACCCAGACCTCCGCATCACAGAGAAGTCTCCGTCTGCTCCCCTCTGGGGGGTCCAGAACACACACTCCCCTCTGCAAAATTCTGCTCACAGCGCAGCCTGTCACAGGTGGTGCACGCCCCCAGCCACCGTTCAGTGGCTCTGCGAGTGCGCTCCAGGCCCGCGCAGGGTGTGCTCCGATTCCTGCTGGAGATTAGGCCACCTGCCCACGTTCTCTGTGGGCCGGCTGGAAGCGACCAGATCCTGCCACAGGCCGTGAATGTCTTGCAGTCAGGGGTGCACTCCACGGAGTGCTGTACACAGAGAAAAGCTGCAGGCTCCTGGACCACACGAGACTCTCTAAGGCACTTGCAGTAGTGCACCCCACCCCTAAAATGGTGCAAGAAGCAGAAAGCTGCAGGTTTGTGGACCACGGACTGGACCCCTCCACCAGTCTCTCTTTGAGGCGAGTGATATCCTTCCTGGGAACGTGGGGCCAGGCCCGTGCCCACAACCACCCTCTTCCACTAATTGCTCCTCAGAACCTTTTGCTCTTTTTAAGTGTTTTTAACTGGACTCTAAGTTAATGCTGGTCCCCAACCACCGGGCACTTTCCTTAGGGGTATTACTGTCTTTGGATCGCTTCTGGTGGCTCCCTCCCCCTTTTGTTTATCCTCTGATATTGGTTCAAGTGTTCCCACTTTGCTTTACCCCCCCCCCCCCCCCGTAGAGATCCAGAAGTGAGAAATCTTGCTCCTCAGATTGATTTCATGGGTGTTCAGCGTGTTCTGGTAGAGATCCAGCTCACTTTAGGGGACAGGTTGCAACAGGATCTCCTACTTCTCTGCCATCTCGCCCCCCTCCTATACCACATCTTCTTTATCCATTCATCTGTTGATGGACATCTAGGCTCTTTCCATAGTTTGGTTATTGTGGACATTGCTGCTATAAGCATTGGGGTGCACGTGCCCCTTCGGATCACTACATTTGTATCTTTGGCATAAATACCCAGTAGAGCAATTGCTGGGTCATAGGTTAGATCTATTTTCAACTTTCTGAGTAACCTCTATACAGTTTTCCAGAGTGGCTGTACCAGCTTGCATTTCCACCAACAGTGTAAGAGGGTTCCTCTTTCTCCACATCCTTGCCAACATCTGTTGTTTCCTGACTTGTTAACTTTAGCCATTCTGACTGGTGTGAGGTGGTATCTCACGGTGGTTTTGATTTGTATTTCCCTGATGCCGAGTGATGTGGAGCTGATGACTTTTTCATATGTCTGTTGGCCATTTGGATGTCTTCTTTGCAGAAATGTCTGTTCATATCTTCTGCCTATTTTTGATTGGATCATTTGTTGAGTTTGGTAAGTTCCTTATAGATTTTGGATACTAGCTCTTTATCTGATATGTCATTTGCAAATATCTTCTCCCATTCTGTCGGTTGTCTTTTGGTTGTGTTGACTGTTTCCTTTGCTGTGCAAAAGCTTTTGATCTTGATGAAGTCCCAGTAGTTCATTTTTGCCCTTGCTTCCCTTGCCTTTGGCAATGTTTCTAGGAAGAAGTTGCAGAGGCTGAGGTTGAAGAGGTTGTTGCCTGTGTTCTCAAGGATTTTGGTGGATTCCTGTCTCACATTGGGGTCTTTCATCCATTTTGAGTCTATTTTTGTGTGTGGTATAAGGAAATGGTCCAGTTTCATTCTTCATGTAGCTGTCCAATTTTCCCAACACCGTTTGTTGAAGAGACTTTTTCCATCAGACATTCCTGCTTTGTCGAAGATTAGTTGACCATAGATTTGAGGGTCCATATCTGGGCTCTCTATTCTGTTCCATTGATCTATGTGTCTGTTTTTGTGCCAGTACCACACTATCTTGATGATTACAGCTTTTTCATAGAGCTTGAAGTCTGGGATTCTGATGCTACCAGCTTTGGTTTTCTTTTTCACCATTCCTCTAGCTATTTGGAGTCTCTTCTGGTTCCATACAAATTTTAGGATTACAAAATCCAAAGTTCTTAAGCTACAATCCAAAAGATATAATATCAGAAAGCTTCCACCCTGGTAAATTAAAAGCCCCCAAGAAATTGAGGTTTAATATTCCTCCTCCTCCATCATGTCTGATTTTGTTCTGATTTTGTTCATGATCTCTAGACATCCCTCGATGCTTGGGTGGAGAGTGTTACTCAGCGGCAGGAGACTGGGCCGATCTCTGGAAAGGTGTAATTCCCTCTGGACCAGAGACGTTGAACTTCCAGCCTCTCATACACCCTGCCTTTAACAAGTCAAATGGGTTCAAAGAAAGGTAAGAATATCCTAACATTGGCTTTACAGCTACCAAATTTAGGAAACAAGCCAATTTGCAGACCCTGTGTGCAATTACCCCAGATAAAATTATGTTCTCAGAACCTAGTGCTCACAGTTGCCAAAGTGCAAGGCAAAAAGTCGTTGGTGTCTGAAGGAGAGAATGGAGAAGATCTTGACTCAGCTCACCAAGATACTGGCTAATCTCCATCAGTTGTCCAGAGTCCACGACTTAGGAATTTAAACTCCATTGGAAGAAATCTTCCAAGAGGTTAAATTGGGCACCACGCCTTAATACACAGGGGAGAAAGCTACCTGTACATATTGGCTCCCCCTTCAGAAAGTGGCATTCTTAAACATGCTCTGTTCTTGTTAATATTTCTGCACTGATACAGTTCCAGGCACTAAGCCTTCATTTTCTATTCGCCACATTCAGTCAGCTAAATTACTGAGCTTTCCTTTGGGTCTCATGTTTCTGGCAACTCGATGTTGCGGTGAATGTGGCTCTGCCCTGGAAAATACAGAGTTCTCTTGTGGGAACCAGCATTTTCGATGCTGGGTACCTGGTGGCTTCTCTGTGGAAGTCTGTGAAACTTACCTGCTGGGGATGCATTCTCTTTCATTCCCCAAGTCTGCTTCCACTGGAAGATCAAAGCTGCTCTTGCTAATTGCGAAGTCTGGGCTCCTGCAGCCCTAGCGACAACCATTCTTCTACCACCGGGCTGGTCCGTGATACATACAGCACGCTGTACACTTTTGGATCCTCGGCGCCGGGAGCTATGTTCAAGGTAATGCATCAATCTAGGAGAGGGTAACCAGATACAACTCAGCATAGTCAGTGAACTATGAATTGCAGATAAACAACAAATACTTTTCTTTAAAAGATTTTGCTTATTTATTTGACAGAGAGAGACAGGAATAGCAGGAACACAAGCAGGGGGAGAAGCAGGCTTCTGGCTGAGCAGGGAGCCTGATGACGAGGGGCTTGCTCCCAGGACCCTGGGATCGTGACCTGAGCTGAAGGCAGACGCTTAATGACTGGGCCACCCAGGTGCCCCACAACAAATACTTTTTAGTAGATCTCAAATATTGCATAGAATATATACTTCACTGAAATTTTGGGGGGGCGCCTGGGTGACTCAATCAGGTGAGCGTCTGCCTTTGGCTCAGATCATGATCGCAAAGTCCCTGGATAGAGACCCACATCAGACTTCCTGCTAGCAGAGTCCACTCCTCCCTCTGTCCCTCCCCTTGCTCATTCTCTCTCTCTCTCTCTCTTTCACTTTCTCTCAAATAAAAATCTTTTCAAAAAATTTGTTTATCTAAAATTCAAATTTAACTGGGCATCCAATATATTTATTCACTCAGTATGAGCTAACTGGAAGCCACATGATGGGGTGACTCCTCAGCCTGAGGGCAGCCACTTAAATTCAAGATCAGCCCCTGCACACTTCCTTTCTCGCCCTGAAAGGAAAATGACATTTGGAGCCCACTGATCTGGTGCTGCCTACCCAGGCCTGGCGGCCACCTTAACCAGGAGCTCGCTAGAGCTCTCTTGAGCAGGCAGAACTCGGCTTCCTTGAGTTTAAGAGCAGGAAATACTATTCCAACCACCACTGGCTGAAGAGGTCTAATCCCACTCCGGTCTTTCCTGAGGACTCTGTGAATATCAAAGTCATGCAGCAACAACACTAGTCTTAAACCCTTCCCCTGACTGCAGCCTGCACACCTGCTGTGTGTGTCCAGCCCACGGGTCACACACCAGCTGCACTAAGTGATCTCAGCCCTGAGAGACACGGTGCAACTGCTCATCTATGGAAAAGGTGTCCCCTGTCCGCTAAGTCCAGTTGCCTGCCCCCCGGGTAAGGCCACCACAGGCTCTTGCGAAACTTGAGATTTAAATATCCTGTGCAACGTATACTAACATGGACCTAATGGGCGTCCAGAGTCAAAACTAAAAGATAGGAGAATATAAAGTATCAATTTGCTATCAAGGAAATAAAAGTTAAAAGTGAATATACATAGGTAAAAACATTCAATTTCATTTTTAATCTATTTTTTTTCCAAACTAAAGGAAGGAGATACAGTTTGGATTTTTAATTTTGGCAAAAATTAAAAAGATTTAGAGCACCTGCTCCTATCAAGGGTGGATGGGTATCGTTACGCAGTCCCGCTGAGTATTAATTTGTATGACCTTGTTGGACAGTAAAATTACATAAAAGAAGTATGTTAATAATAAAGAAAAATTAGAATCATCTAAATGTCAATTAATAGGGACTCAAAATTATACACTCTGATGGTAAGCAGAATGAGATAGATTTATACAGAGAGAGACAAGACACCACAAGGAAATGCGACAGAATTGTGGTGTTGAGACAGAACTCTGGACGGGACACCTGACTGTAATATGTCAGGTAAGAAGGAGATTGAAGAATTATGTACATGTTCTCACTTCATTTTTTAAAGTATCTGTTGACTAGATGATAGATCAACAAATGGAAGAGTTCGACTGGCGCTGGAGTTACCTAGAATAATGAGGGCAAAACATGCTCCCCCCAATTTTAATATATGTCCCAATCAAATAGAGCCCTGAAAGCCAGTTTCTTTTTTTTAAAGATTTTATTTATCTATTTGACAGAGATCACAAGGCAGGGAAGCAGAGAGGGAGGCAGAAGCAGGCTCCCTGCTGAGCAGAGAGCCCGATGTGGGGCTCGATCCCAGGACCCCGGGATCATGACCTGAGCTAAAGGTAGAGGCTTTAACCCGCTGAGCCACCCAGGCACCCCTGAAAGCCAGTTTCTTAATAATAAAATAAGACAAACTGGGGGGCTCAGGGGCTACCCGTTGCATTTTATTCTACCCTTGGTGTTCCTCGAATTGTCAGGACAGTTCACTCAGTCTGAGAAGTTTCCCTCAGAAGACGGGGTGACTAGGTTTTGTGGGGCTTAGGTATACACAATTGGAAGGCTCCTTTAAAAAAAATTTAAATCTATTGCCCGTGCAAATGTTGAAAACCAGATGATCAGGTAAACCCACTGCTGGGGTGCCTCCCCAGACCTGGACGGAGAACAAGGCAGGGGGTGGCTAGTGCTTAGTCAAAGGGGAAGAGGAAAGGGGGGGTGCACCCTCCACGTGCAGCCCTGCAGCTGGGGAAGGTGGGCAGTGATGTCACCAAACCGGGTGAGGGTGGCTCCATGGAGAAACGCTCAAAGAGATGGGGGCGCTGGTTTCCCAGCTGGAAGATTCTGAAGGCAGGAGGCGCTCTCGAGCCGGCCACAGGGCGCTGGAGGCCAGAGGCTGCAGGGAACAGGCGTCCAGCCCGCTGTACTTGCCCGGTTTGAGGAAGGGGGGCGTGGCATGTAAGCACGAGGTCCATGGGCTGAGGGTTCTGTGGCAGGCAACTAAGCATGAGCGAGCTTCAAAGGACCCCCCCCCAAATCCCCACCACCAAGGGGGCTCCCAGTCAGGATGAAGAGACCTTGAAGAAGGGGGAGAGTTACGGCAGGCGAGCAGGAAGTAGGGTGAAGGTGGGAGGGGTCGGGAGAGTGCAGGGCAGAGTTCTGCGTTGGGCTTCTCTGAAGGATCCCCTAATATGTCCCCCAAAGAGCCAGCATTTGGAGGTCCCCCTGACAGAGGGCAATCTGACGCTGCCCGGAGACCTAGAAACAGCGCCATCCCTGTGAAGAGAACGTTGCCCCTTTTCTCTCTCCCCTTCTTCCCATTCCTGGTCCCACCTCCACCTCGGACAACAGTAGTAATGGGGAAGTGTGAGATCAAGGTGGAGCATTCATGGAAGCACGAGCTGTGGGAGGAGGTCGTCAAGAAGCTGTGACCGTGTTCGTCCTGGGAATATAGTCCCTAATGCTGTATCCGCTTTGTAAGGTAACAGACGCTGCAGTGACCATTTGCAGGGTCTACAAATGTCAAATCACGATGTCGTACACCTGAAACTCACATAATGTATGTCAAATATATCTCAATAAGTTAACAAAGGATAAAACATTCTGTAATATGCCCCTCCCTGCCAGTTGACCCTGGAGCTGGACCCGGGCAATCGAAGACTCCCCAGCCCCTCCCGCATCCACTTGGAATGTTCCCAGAGCTGCTCCGAGGATACGGCGTTGCGACAGAATTGTGGTGTTGAGACAGAACTCTGGACGGGACACCTGACTGAAGCCAGTGACAGGCGCCATAGAAACTTAAGATTCTGCCGGGCAGGTGTGGAGATCTCCTCTTGCTGCCGCCAAGACAAGCCGCCTAAGTAAGTTCCCTTGCTTACGAATACAGGGTGGCTTCCCTTTCTTCCGTCTCTCTCTGCCTTCCCTGCCTCCCATGTGCAGGGGCCAGTTTCAGGTTATGCTGGGGAGAGGGTCCCCGAGAGATTGCCAGTGAACCTGACCCCACAGCAGATTCCTGAACCACACCTTCCAGGTAGAAGGGGAAGGAGAGGAGTGGTTTTGGGTTCCCTGGGGACTGGACTTGCAACGCCTGACAGCTCTCTCGGCTGAAAGTGGATACGCCACTGCCAGCGGGGACCAGGGAAAGGGACATGAGAAAGAGCTCGTCTAAAGGCAGCATGAGAAAACTCGTGCATTTCCTGGTTGGACCCTGACTCTGTTCAGCCCCCTCAGTAGGTCAGGCAGGATATATTTCTCACCTGGTTTTTTTTTTTTTTTAAACTTTGTAAGACTGCTCCCAGGGAAGGGCTACCTGCTTTATCCTAGCAACGCGATGCAGTGAGACATGGTGATTTGTAATGGAACCTGCGGGTCACAGGCAGGGCGCGTGAGCCCCTCGGCTCACCTCCATAGTCCCCACAGCCTGCAGCAGTGGTTTCTATACAACTGAGATTTGTAATCATAACCGACGCTGTTCTCTTTGCAGTTTGCTTTCAGCTGAATGACAGGGTCAAGACTGACGGTCTCCGGGGCAGCAGAACCGTATGATTAGAGATTCCAGCCCTGGCCAAAACTTTGGGGTAAGAGTCTCATTTTTCTTTATCAACATACATAATTTCAAAATATGTACAAGTCATATTTAAAACTCATGGATAGATTATCCCTGCCTTTTAGCAGAATTTATATAAACTTCCCCGTTGAGTAATAATGTGCTTTCACTCTTAAAAATTCTCTTCCCTTTTACTTTTTGCAACAACGGGACATGTTTCACTCACCCAAGTAGACGCTGCTTTCTTTAGCTGACATATGTGTCCCCTTTGGTGCCCCCAGAGAACACCTAAATGCATCACGGCTCCCCCAACGAGATACTTTCACTCAGTATGATTTTTAAGGGTCAGTCTGGCAACCGGAATTATAAAAGCAAATGAAACAAAACCCTTGCCTTTATGGAACTTTCATAATAGTGGAGAGTTTGTCAACAATACATTGAGAGAGATGGTATTCAGGATTTTCCAAAGAAATGGAACCAGTAGGATGGATAGATAGATGAACAATTGATAGATTTGATGAGAGAGAGGAGAGAAAGAGAGATGATAGATTTGTTATAAGGAACTGATTGACATAATTAAGTCCAAATTCTGCAGGGCCCATGTCTCACTTTGAGTCTGAAGACCAGTAGGCTAGCAGAGAAACCAAGGAGAGCCAGTGCTACAGTTTGAAGGCTATCAGGCAGGAGAAGGTTGGGGAAGGTTCAACCTTATTCAGGCCTTCAACTGATTAGATGGGGCCCACCCACATTATAGAGAGCAATCTTTACTGAGTCTGCCAATTCAAATGCTAATCTCATCCAAAAATATCCTAACAGATATCCACAGTTATGTTTGACCAAGTATCTGGGCACATCATGGCTCAGTCTGACAAAACTAACCATCACAAGAGATTGAAAAAAAAAAAAGCTGAAAAAAAAACATTTAGGACTATTAGGCTATAGAGAAAATAAGCCTGATGGTCTTAGGTGGATAGGAGAAAAAGTGACCAGGAGAGGGAAGAGGTTGAGACAAGCATGTGTTTAAGTCACAATACCAAAAAAAAAAATAATAATAATTTTTTTTAAAAAGTCACAATACAGTCCCAAACTTTAAATACATCAGTATTCAAATGCCATCTTGTGGCTCATTATTTACATTAGGTTTCATTTATCTGGTGCCATTCATCTCACATCTGTTAAAATCTGCTAAAATGTTTTTATTTGAGAGGCAACAGCATTGCCTTCTTAAGGCTCTGGGTTTTATGCCCCGATTTCCTTGTATTATTAGTAGCAATTTCATGCCTGCTGGGTTCAGGATATGGCAGCCACGCCAGCTTCACTCCCAAGTTCAAATGCCTTCTTTGATTGTAATGGATTTAATTCAAGCACACCATAAAATAAAATATTCATGGTCAGTGTACATACGGATTCCATAACAGAAATATTTACACATTTAAACCAACATACAGAATCACTTTACAACCCCTATGTTTAGTGCAACAATAACATCATTACATAGAATAAACAGGCCTGAAATCATTTCCCAAATTCTGGGCCTCCATAAATAGTAGTCAGCATTCTTGGCCCAGGGTTGTAATCTTTGCTTGGTAACTTTATTCGGTCTACTAAAAGACTTATCATAAAAAAGGGCCCATGACCCATGATTTATCTGGAACCCATATTGTCATTATCGCATGGGTCAGATTTTTACATTCTTTTCACAGACGCCTCCCCCCGTCCCCGTCACATCAGCATTGTTGAAGGCACACTGAAGTCAAGAGAATTCATGGCTGACTTTCTCTTTATAAATGAATCGAGTCAACGCATTGTGCACTTTGAACTTACACAATGTTATTTGTCGGTTACATCTCATTAAAAATCAATTTGAAAAAATATTCTGCAAACAACAACTAAAAGGCTTATTGAGTAAGGAAATCACACCGAACAATATTTATAGCATATGTAAAAGGTACAACCACAACAATATAAAGAGCCGTGCACATCAGTTTCCTATTGCTCTGTAACCCATTACCAGGAACCTAGCTGCTTAGGATAACACCTATTCATTAGCTCACGGCTCTGTGTGCCGCAAGTCCAGCAGCGTGGGATGGGGATTTCTGCTGAGGTTCTGTCACAAAGGTGAAGTCAAGATGGCCAGCTTGGGGCGTCTGGGGGCTCAGTTGGTTAAGCTTCTACCTTCAGCTCAGGTCATGATCCCAGTGTCCTGGCATCAAGTCCCACAGGGGGAAATCCCTGCTCAGCAGGGAGCCTGCTTTTTCCTCTCCCTCTGCCCTTCCTCCTTGCTCATGCTCTCTGTCTCTCTCTCAAAGAAATAAAATCTTAAAAAAAGAGAAAGAAGTTGATGGCCAGCTTGCATTCTCATTGGAAGCACCCAGCTAGTCTTGCTAGCAGAATTCAGTTCCTTGCAGTTGAAGAATTTAAGTCCTGAGGTTTTGACATGCAGCCCCTCTATCTTCAAGCCAACAATGGCATGCCAGGCACGTCCTTCTCCCACTTTGAATCTCTGGCTTCTTATTCTGCAACTAGCTGGGGAAAAGAAGTCTGCTTTTAAAGAGTTTCTCTGATCAGGTTAAACCCACCCAGTCTCCCTTTGGATTAACTGAAAATCAACTGATAAATTACCCTGATTGTATCTATAAAATCCCTTTTGCAATATTTTTTTTTATGATTTTTTTTTTTATTAGAGAAAGAGACTGAGAATGAGAGGAGAGAAGGTCAGAGGGAGAAGCAGACTTCCCGCAGAGCCGGGAGTCCGATATGGGACTCGATCCCGGGACTCCGGGATCGTGACCTGAGCCGAAGGCAGTCGCCCAACCAACTGAGCCACCCAGGTGGCCTCCCTTTTGCAATATTAAGTGACCTCGTTGCAGGTGTAATACTAGGGGACAGAGATCACTGGGTCCATCTTGGAATTCTACTACACCCTATAGCCTGCCCCGAGGTAGAAGGATGGAAATAGGGGCTCCTGGGTGGCTCAGTCAGTTAAGCATCTGCTTTCGGCTCTAGTCCTGATCCCAGGGTCCTGGGATCAAGCCCCTCATCGGGCTCCCTGCTTAGCGGGGAATCTGCTTCTCCCTCTCCCTCTGCTGCTCCCCCTGCTTGTGCGCTCTCTCTCTCTCTCTCTAATAAATATAAAATCTTAAAAAAAAAACCATGATTAATCCTCTGCCCTCATTCCCTTTCTACAGTCCCGAATTCTGGGTCTAGCCCCCTTGCTTTTCTTGACCCCTTCTCACATTGTCATCAAATGCGAAGCAGTATATTATTCCATAGTACATAATTTTAGACTAGTCTAGATGAAATAACATGAAAATTAACCTTTTGGGATTTCCATCAATATCAATGTATGCACGCGTAGATTATAAATACTTATTGCTGATTATAAGAACAGATCACAACTGTTTTTTTAACCTAATTTTTGTAGGTGTACTTCCGTTTCCAGACAAACTGTTCCCAACCATTTTTTTCATAGACATAGCTTCTATGACATTTTTTGTACATATTCCCCTGGTTCACAGCTGCCAGATTTTTTTTTGAAGGTAGAAACCCAAAAGTGTAATTACAAAGTTATGGGAGAGCCAGATCTTTAGCTTTACTGAAGGATGCAAAAATGTCTCCTACCATTTTAGCTTTGATTTCTAACTTCATAGCATTGTGGTCAGAAATCATGGTCCATGTGATATTCTTAGATTTCTCGTGTATGTGGGTTTACTTTAGAGCCCAGCCTGTCGTCAGTTTTTTACAAATGTTTTGCATGTGATTTAAAACAGGGCTCTCTATGTGCCCGTTGGATAAACATTGTGTGTTGTGCCGTTCAAACCTTCTGCGTCCTTACTGATTTGGGGATTATTTGATCTAATCTCGGAATCACAGTTCCTTGAGCTTAGGGATTTTTGCCTCTTTTATTCACTGCTGGATTCTCCCATAACATGTAGTACATAGTAAGTGCTTGATCAATATTTGCTGAAGGAATGAATCAATTGCTGTGAAATGAGGGCCAGATCCTCCAGTCCCATGCGGGATTAATTTCTGTTGTACTTCTCAGTACATGTTTCACATGTCCGAGGCGATGGTACCAAGTGCATAAGAGCACATGGAGGGTTGTTTTCCCAGTTAACTGTTCTGCAGCATCATGCCAGAACCCTCCTTATCACTAGTAGTAGCGCATCTTGCCTTAACATGTTTTGTATCTGGTACGACCACAGTGACGCCATCTTTCTTTCGGTCAGTGTAGCTTTTTCTCACCGTTGTACATTGTTATCCACGGACCACTCAGCCGTCTGAGGTGCACGGGAGGGATGCGGGGCTAGTGGGCAAACCCAGCACGGGAACCTCGGCGTTAGTAACTTGATTTCTGTTTTTGACATTGTTATTTATTTGTTACTTCAGTATAGGGCTTTTTTTTTTTTTTTTTAAGATCTTATTTATTTGACGGAGAGTGAGAGCACAAGCAGGCGGAGCGACAGGAGAAGCAGACTCCCTGCTGAGCAGGGAGCCGGACACAGGACTCGATTCCAGGACCCGAGGACCATGACCAGAGCAGAAGGCAGACACCGAACCCACTGAGCCACCCAGGTGCCCCTGTTACTTCCGTATAGTTGACATACAGTAGTTTAAGGTGTTGATGTTACTGTTCTCATTTTGTCTGGTTTCTTATAACCACATTCCTGGTGGCAGAATAGCGTCCTAGTGGGGTACAGTAGCCTTACTAGGGGCTGTGACTTCAGTTTGTTTCTCTGCAACGATATTAACTGGCCATATTGCCAAGAACTTTAAGATTAAAACAAAACGAAAGAAAATAAAAGAAAATAAAACCCTTAGGTTTAAACCCATAGTTTTCTTCTCTTCCCTTCAGTGCTGTTGGCCCTAAGCTATGGAAATAACCCCGTGAATTTGATTGTTTCTTCTCTGGTCTATTCTTCTTTTTTAACTTTTTAGTATTTATTATATGGTGTAATGATAATACTTTTGATATGGTAGGTTATACACAACATACTAAAGTTAATTTCATCTCCTTTTTTTACTTTTGTTTACGTGCTTATAATAATTTTTATTAACATATGATGTACTATTTGCTTCAGGGGTACAGGTCTGTGAATTATCAGTCATACACAATTCACAGCACTCACCATAGCACATACCCTCCCCAATGTCCATAACCCAGCCACACAATCCCTCCTCTCCCACCCCCCAGCAACCCTCAGTTTGTTTCTTGTGATTAAGAGTCTCTTACGGTTTGTCTCCCTCCCTAGTCCCATCTTGTTTCATTTTTTTCCCTTCCTACCCCCATGACCCCCTGCCCTGCCTCTCAAATTCCTCATATCAGAGAGATCATATGATAATTGTCTTTCTCTGATTGACTTATTTTGCTCAGCATAATACACTCTAGTTCCATCCACATCGTTGCAAATGGCAGGATTTCATTTTTTGGTGGTTGCATAGTATTCCATTGTGTGTGTGTGTGTGTGTGTGTGTACAAATATTGTAAAAATGTTTATGCTACCTAATGCAATCTACACATTTAATTTATCCATTCATCTGTTGATGGACATCTCGGTTCTTTCCATCATTTGGTTATTGTGGATATTGCTGCTATAAACATTCAGGTGCACATGCCCCTTTGGATCACTACATTTCTCTCTTGAGGGTAAATACCCAGTAGTGCAATTGCTGGGTTGTAGAGTAGCTCTATTTTCAACTTTTTGGGGAACGTCCATACTGTTTTCCAGAGTGGCTGCACCAGCTTGCATACCCACCAACAGTATAGGAGGGTTCCCCTTTCTCCGTATCCTCGCCAACACCTGTTGTTTCCTGACTTGTTTATTTTAGCCATTCTGACTGGTGTGAGGTGGTATCTCACGGTGGTTTTGATTTGTATTTCTCTGATGCCGAGTGATATTGGGCATTTTTTCATGTGCCTGTTGGCCATTTGGATGTCCTCTTTGCAGAAATGTCTGTTGATGTCTTCTGCCCATTTCTTGATTGAATTATTCTTTCAGTGTTGAGTTTGAGAAGTTCTTTATAGATTTTGGATACTAGCTCTTTATCTGATATGTCATTTGCAAATATCTTCTCTCATTCTGTCAGTTGTCTTTTGGTTTTGTTGACTATTTCCTTTGCTGTGCAAAAGCTTTTTACCTTGATGAAATCCCAGTCATTGATGTTTCTAGGGAGAAGTTGCTGAGGCTGAGGTCAAGGAGGTTATTGCCTGTGTTCTCCTCAAGGATTTTAATGGATTCCTGTCTCACATTGAGGTCTTTGATCCATTTTGAGTCTATTTTTGTGCATGGTGTAAGGGAATGGTCCAGTTTCATTCTTCTGCATGTGGCTGTCCAATTTTCCCCAAATCATTTGTTGAACAGACTGTCTTTTTCCATTGGACATTCTTTCTTGCTTTGTCAAAGATAAGTTGACCATAGAGTTGAGGGTCCATTTCTGGGCTCTCTGTTCTGTTCCATTGATCTATGTGTCTGTTTTTGTGCCAGTACCACACTGTTTTGATGATTATAGTTTTGTTACAGAGCTTGAAGTCTGGAATTGTGATGCTGCCAATTTTGGTTTTCTTTTCTCACCATTTCTCTGGCTATTTGGGGTCTTTTCTGGTTCTATATAAATTTCAGGATTATTTGTTCCAGCTCTATGAAAAAAAAGTTGATGGTATTTTGATAGGGATTGCATTAAATGTGTAGATTGCTTTAGGTAGCATAGACATTTTTACAATATTTGTTCTTCTAGTCCATGAACATGGAATGTTTTTCCATTTCTTTGTGTCTTCCTCAATTTCTTTCATGAGTACTTTATAGTTTTCTGAGTACAGATTCTTTGCCTCTTTTGATAGATTTATTCCTAGGTATCTTATGGTTTTGGGTGCAATTGTAAATGGGATAGACTCCTTAATTTCTCTTTCTTCTGTCTTGCTATTGGTGTATAGAAATGCAACTGATTTCTGTGCATTGATTTTTTTATCCTGACACTTTGCTGAAGTCCTGTATGAGTTCTAGCAGTTTTGGGGTAGTCTTTTGGGTTTTCCACATAAGGTATATCATTTGCAGAGAGTGAGAGTCTGACTTCTTATTTGCCAATTTGGATTCCTTTTATTTCTTTTTGTTGTCCGATTACTGAGGCTAGGACTTCTAGTATTATGTTGAACAGCAGTGGTGAGAATGCGCATCCCTGCCATGTTCCTGACCTTAGAGGAAAAGCTCTTAGTTTTTCCCCCTTGAGAATGATATTCACTGTGGGTTTTTCATAGATAGCTTTGATGATATTGAGACATGTACCCTCTCTCCCTACACTGTGAAGAGTTTGATCAAGAAAGGATGCTGTACTTTGTCAAATGCTTTTTCTGTGTCTATTCAGAGTATCATAGGGTTCTTGTTCTTTTTTATTAATGTATCACATTGATTGATTTGCAGATGTTGAACCAGCCTTGCAGCCCAGGAATAAATCCCACTTGGTCATGGCGAATAATCCTTTTAATGTACTGTTGGATTGTATTGGCTAGTATTTTGGTGAGAATTTTTGCATCCGTGTTCATCAAGGATATTGGTCTGGAATTCTCCTTTTTGATGGGATCTTTGGTTTTGGGATCAAGGTAATGCTGGCCTCATAAAATGAATTTGGAAGTTTTCCATCCATTTCTATTTTTTGGAACAGTTTCAGGAGAATACGTGTTAATTCTTCTTTAAATGTTTGGTAGAATTCCCCTGGGAAGACGTCTGGCCCTGGGCTCTTGTTTATTGGGAGATTTTTGATGACTGCTTCAATCTCCTTACTGGTTATGGGTCTGTCCAGGTTTTCTGTTTTTTCCTGGTTCAGTTTTGGTGGTTTATATGTCTCTAGGAATGCATCCATTTCTTCCATATTGTCACATTTGCTGGTGTATAGTTGCTCATAATATGTTCTTATAATTGTTGGTATTTCTTTGGTGTTGGTTGTGACCTCTTTCATTCGTGATTTTATTAACTTGGGTCCTTTCTCTTTTCTTTTTTGATAAGTCTGGGCACGGGTTTATCAATGTTATTAATTCTTTCAAAGAACCAGCTTCTAGTTTCATTGATTTGTTGTACCATTCTTTTGGTTTCTATTTCATTGATTTCTGCTCTGATCTTTATTATTTCTCTTCTCCTGCTGGGTTTAGGCTTTCTTTGCTGTTTTTGTCCAGCTCCTTTGTTTCTGGAGAAATACTTATATTGCTATATACTTTCCTTTCAGGACTGCCTTTGCTGTGTCCCAAAAGATTTTGAACAGTTGTGTTTTCATTTGTTTCCATTAATTTTTTTTTTAATTATTCTTTAACTTCCTGGTTGACCCATTCATTCTTTGATGGGATGTTCTTTAGCCTCCATGTATTTGAGTTCTTTCCAACTTCCCTCTTGTAGTTGAATTCTAGTTTCAAAGCATTGTAGTCTGAAAATAGGGAATGATCCTGGTCTTTTGGTACCGGGTGAGACCTGATTTGTGACCCAGGATGTGATTTATTCTGGAGCATGTTCCATGTGCACTAGAGAAGAATATGTATTCTGTTACTTTAGGATGGAATATTCTGAATATATCTGTGATGTCCATCTGGTCCAGTGTGTCATTTAAAGCCTTTATTTTCTTGTTGCTCTTTTGCTTAGATGATCTGTGCATTTCAGTGGGGAGAGGGGGTTACAGTTCCCTACTATTGTCAATGTGTTTCTTTGATTTTGTTATTAATTGGCTTATATAATTGCTCCCATTTTATGGTGCATAGATATTTAAAATTGTTAGATCTTGTTGGACAGACCCTTTAAGTGTGATATTGTGTCTTTCCTCATCTCTTATACTCTTTGGCTTAAAATCTAATTTATCTGATATAAGGATTGCCACCCCAGCTTTCTTTTGATGTCTATTAGCATGGTAAATTGTTTTCCACCCCCTCACTTTAGGTCTGGAGGTGTCCTTGGGTCTAAAATGAGTTTCTTGCAGACAGCATATTGATGGGTCTTTTTTTATCTATTCTGATACTCTGTGTCTTTTGATTGGGGCATTTAGCCCATTTACCTTCAGGGAAACTATTGAAAGATATGAATTTAGTTTATTATTTAGTTTATTATTGCCTGTAAGGTGACTGTTACTGTATATTGTCTCTGTTCCTTTCTAGTCTGTTACTTTTAGGTTCTCTCTTTGCTTAGAGGACCCCTTTCAATATTTTCTGTAGGGCTGGTTTAGTGTTTGCAGATTCTTTTATTTCTGTTTCTCTTGGAAGCTTTTTATCTCTCCTTCTATTTTCAATAACAGCCTAGCTGGATATAGTATTCTTGGCAGCATATTTTTCTCATGTAGTGCTCTGAATATATCATGCCAGTCCTTTCTGGCCTGCCGGGTCTCTGTGGATAGGTCTGTTGCCAATCTAATATTTCTACTATTTTATGTTAGCATTCTTGTCCTGAGCTGCTTTCAGGATATTCTCTTTGTCACTGAGACTTGTAAGTTTTACTATTAGATGACGGGGTGTGGATCTATTTTTTTGATTTTGAGGGGAGTTCTCTGTGCCTCCTGGATTTTGATGCTTGTCTCCTTCACCAAATTAGGGAAATTCTCTGCTATAATTTTCTCCAAATACACCTTAAGCCCCTCTCTCTCCTTCTTCTGGGATCCCAATTATTCTAATATTGTTGCATCTTATGGTATACTTAACTCTGGACTTTTGTCCCCTCGTGGTCCAGCAGTTGTTTGTCTCTCTTTTTCTCAGCTCCTTTATTCTCCATCTTTTGTTCTTCTATATCACTAATTCTCTCTTCTGCCTCATTTATCCTAGCAGTAAGAGCCTCCATTTTTATTGTACCTCATTAATAGCTTTTTTGATTTCAACTTGGTTAGATTTTAGTTTTTATTTCTCCAGAGAGTGATTTTCTAGTATCTTCCATGCTTTTTTCAAGCCCAGCTAGCACCTTCATAATCTTCATTGTGAACTCTGGATCTGACATCTTATTAATGTCCATATTGATTGGGTCCCTAGCCTTCAGTACTGCCTCCTGTTCTTTTTTTTGTGGTGATTTTTTTACTGCCTTGTCATTTTATCTCGGTAAGAATAGATGAATGAGAGAACAAAATACTAAAAGGGTAGCAACAACCCCAGCAAAATATACACTAACCAAATCAGAAGAGACCCAAAACCCAGAAGAAAGGAGGGAAAAAAAATATATATATATGTAAAATTTATATATCTATATCTAATCTATATGTGTATGTGTGTATATTAGAGTGGTGAATAGAACAGAGCCACACACTTGATTTCGGGTGTCTTTTGGTCTGTTTAGAAGAAACTGCCTCCCAAAATTTTAACAAAAGAAAAACATATTTGTACAAAAATAAGGGTAAACACAATGAAGGGATGGAATATGACTGTAAAGATGAAAATTAGAAAAGATTCAAAAAAAGGAATTGAGGGCCCCTGGGTGGCGCAGTTGGTTGAGCGACTGCCTTCGGCTCAGGTCATGATCCCGGAGTCCCGGGATCCAGTCCCGCATCGGGCTCCCAGCTCCATGGGGAGTCCGCTTCTCACTCTGACCTTCTCTCTCTTTCCTCATAAATAAATAAATAAAATCTTAAAAAAAAAAAAAAAAAGGAATTGAGAGGAAGTTGGTTAAAAAAAGAAAAAAAAAGGAAAGAATGTGATCAGGCTGGAGACTAGAACAAAGCCATGCACTAGATTAAGGGTATATTTTGATCTGTTAGAAGAAACTGTATCCCAAAATTTTAAAGAAATCTATATGTACACAAAAAATAAGGCTAGATACAATGAAGGGAGAGAATATGACTTCCAGAAAGTGGTTACTTTTCTGTTCCTAGAATTGCTGCTCTTCTTTTCTTCGACCTCCTATTGAGTATGTAGGTGTTTATAATGGTTTGATACCTAGTTGAACTCCTGGGACCTGATGATATTAGGTCTCCTACTCCTCTGCCATCTTGCTCCTACTCCTGCTATTTTTTTTTTTATCTTAACTCACCCCCTAAAGATTAGGGACATCCCCAAGTTGTAAGAAGCCTGAATCCTGATCATAGGAAAATAGTAAGGATGAGCCTCTTGCTTCTCGGCCATCAGCCTCATTCATAGACTCTTAATGTCTCCATGATTTGCAGCAGGAAGATGGGGCCATAGCATGCCAGGCATGTCTGGCCCTTCCAGTCTTGTCCCCACCCCCTTACCAGAATATCCTTTTCTTGCCTCCAGAAATGCTGCACTGCTTTCTCAGAAAAAGAAGAGACCCATCACTCATAATTCTGTGGCTTCCTTCACTGGATCCGACCTGTAATATAGGTGGCAAGAATTCCATGATGTTTGTACAAGGTAGTTGGCATTTTTTCCTAAATTTAAGACTTGTCTTATTTTATTTCTTTGGGGTCAAGAACGGGAATCAGTAATATGTAAGCTTGTTCTTATATATCCATACTCCCTGGTATCTAAACTTTCTAATGTTCCTAAAATGAACTCATATTTGTGTAATTCAAAAATATGTTTCACCTAAATTTCTTTTAAAATAAATGTCATTAAATTTCATCCTACTATACATTACAAGCAATTCTTGCAGCAAACATCTGAGCTTAGCTCATCTTATTCTAGAACATTAGATAAGTTGGAATCGTCTGTCTAAATAGAGCCTCTTTCACTCCTTTTACTATGAGGATGACAAGTATATGAGTCAACCAAGATGTACTTCTGCTCAGGGAGGATATAGGTGAAAATAATACCTCCAATAAGTTTAATTCTACTCTAAAGCATTCTCTTCGAGTCTTCTCAATCCCAGGCTATTGGAAACAGAATAAAAACATCAACATTTAGATTAACAGCTGGGTTTTGTTTAAAATATTTCCTTAATTATAATGTATTTAATTTTTTGCAGCTTAAGGGATTTTTGTTGTTATTGGTTTCCAGAGAAAATCCCTTACTTGTGTTTCTTATAAGACAATCTTGTGTTTCTGGGTTGCAGAGCTGAAAAACATGGTGTCAGTTGCTCTGAAAAATTTGTCTTCTTACTTTGTTCTTCTAAATTTTGCACTCCACCAATAGTACTCTTTTAGGAATAGGTCTTCCCAACAAAGTCAAATCTCTGAAGCATGCAGAAATAGAAGTTGCCAGAAATGCAAGAGGTTCAGCAAAATTTGGGGGAAAGTTTCAAAAAATAAGGCAAGTAAAATACTCACAGGGTGTTTACTTCCTCTCGACACTTAGAAAGACCTGAGCATCTTAAAAGCTACCTGAACCCAAGACGCTGGTTTTTCCTCACTTTTCTGCTTTTTGAGAGATGGGAGACAGAGCCCATCTTCTGCTGCATAGCAGCAGGAATACGGAAACCAGGGTGGAGCTTTTATCATTGCAGTAGAGACCAGTTTGGATTTTTGACTTGTGGGACTGAGCCCTGAACCTGTGGGTCCTGTTGTTAATTCCAGGTAGATAGTGCCCGAACTCTATAACCACAGTTAGATATAACTATAGATGCCCTACTGAAATCACCAAATTGTTTGATGGGGGAAAATCATGTGGCATCTATCTAGTCACAGAAGTGTTGAGTGTGAGTAGACTTGAGAGGAGACACGGGAGCTTTCCCCACACAAAGGGCGAGGACAAGATTGATAGAGTACATTCTTTAAAATAGGCAAAAACAGCAGAAATTAATAAACTAGAAAGCAAACATACATACTAACAAACACAAAAACAAGAAAGGCAAAAGCTGTGGTTGTTGCAGCCCCTCTTTTTTTTTTTTGAAATAACAAAATGGTAGAAACAATTTCAATATCCGTCAATAAGAGATAAAATGTGGTGTGTTAACACAGTGGGACAGAATGCCATCATTTAAATGCAGATACTGGAGCCACAGGTGTCTTCTGGAATCAAAGTGATGTTGAGGGACAAAATCAAGTTGCCCAATGATAGGTGTACTATAATACCACTTATATGAAGTTCCAAACACATCAAACAAAAACGTGTATTTTATGAGTACACAGAAGTTTTGGAAGAACAAAAGGCTGGATGAAAAAGATATTTACCAACCTAGGAGAGTGGCTAGCTCCATGGAGGCAGGATGAGGTCAGGGAAAGACTTGCAATGGGGTTTTGACTATATCTGTTCTATAAGATTTTTAAAAATATTGGGGTGCCTGGGTGGCTCAGTTGGTTAAACGTCTGCTTTTGGATCAGGTCATGATCCCAGAGTCCTGGGATCGAGCCCTGCACTGGGCTTCCTGCTGAGCACGGAGCCTGCTTCTCCCTCTCTCTCTGCCAAATAAATAAAATATATTTTTAAATATTTTATTGATTTATTAAGATTTTATTTATTTGAGAGAGAGAGAACACAAGCAGGGGGAGGACTACCTGTTGAACCAAGAACCTGACTCAGAGCTAGATCCAGGGACTCCCAGATCATGACCTGAGCTGAAGGCAGATGCTTAACTGACTGAACCACACCCAGACACCCCTACATTTTTTTTCAATACTTAAAGTGTTAACATTAGTTATATTTAGATCTTAAATGTATAGGTGTTTTCTGTGTCTGAAGTATTTCATAATTTTAAAAATATTTGTAAGAGAAAAAACTGTTTTAACTAGGAGCTTTTGTGAAATAATGTTTATTCTACTGAATTGTTTATATACTGTCTTATTAATTGATTAATGAATTGCCAGGTCTTGATCCCACTTCCTACTGCTCCATGCTTTATCTGTTATTTTGCTTGTCTGCCCTCTCTTGGGAGCACAGTGTTCAACAATAACAAATACTCTGTTTTAGATGAAGAGAAAGAACATCATCCTCAGCTGAAATGTGTTTAATTCTCTCAACAGCTCAGGTCCAATATTTAAATATGGGTTCTATGATCAGCTTTCACTGTTTCAGAAAGATGCGTCTGTGACATACACGGAAGAGTGGGCCATCCATCAAACACAAGAGCTACACTGGATGCATTGTGCGGGCAGAGCGTCTACCCCATACTACGGCTCGGCGGGAAAGCTCCTCCATGTGGTTCTCATCAAAGGCCTCAAAAGTGCATTTTACATCATAATCTAAAGAGACGACCCAAGATTAAACGCAGGCCCAACACATATACATTTCAGGATTTGGTAGAGGTATTTCAACTATATAACATATGTAGTCATTTCTGGTACATAAATTGGATTTTTACAGGCCCTTACAGAATCCATAAAGAATCCCTCCCTACTTCTTATACCTTTTCTGACAATATTGTGTATAAATGTTGACATTTATCCTTTGAACTCTGTTAATTGGGTGGAATGGCTTCTGCATCCCTGTAGGGTGACTTTGAGTTATCCGTGTTGAGGAGTGGGAAGGAGTTGGAAAGGGAGGAGATGGTCTCAGTAGGGAGTGGGGACTAACAGGGAAAGGGCAGAAGGACCATTAGGGAATTTACTCCAAACCAAGGATGCCTTCTCCTTATCTCCTCTGAGACCACCCACGGCTATGCCTCACCAAAGAGAGGCACAAACCTCTTAGTTTCCTAAGGGAGGCAGAATAATGGCCCCCCAAAGATGTCCACATTCTAATTTCTAGAACATGAATATGTCATCTTACATGGCAAAGAGGACTTTGCAAAATTGATTCACTTAAGGATCTGGGGATGGAAAGATAAATCTTAGATGATGTGAGTGGGCCCAATATAATCACAAGGTTCTTTATAAGAGAGAGGCAGGAAGGTCAGACTCACAGAAGGAGATGTGATGACAGAAGCAGGGTCAGAGAGAGATTTGAAGACCAGGGACGCAGCCAACTTCTAGAAGCCAGCAAAAAGCGAGGAAATGGATTCCTCTTACAGCCTCCAGAAGGAACACAGCCCTGCTGACCACTTGATTTCAGGACTTCTGGCCTCTAAACCTGTAAGTTGACAAATCCAGGTTGTTTTAAGCCACTAAATTTGTGGTGATTTGTTACGGCAATAATAAAAAAAAAACAATATATCTCACTACCCCGGTGAAAACTTACTGATGGATAACCCTGTTCATTCCAATCTTGGCAGCCCTTCCAGTGTTGAAGGCTTGTGTTTCATAGGTGACAATGAGGAAAGTTCGTGTGTTTTTCTAATATGCTGAGAGTACATTGCTCTAAATAAATTATGAGTTCCGATATGAAAGACCCTCAGAGCACCATGGAAATGGAGTAGTGCACACACATGGTAGCTGCACCTACAAGACAAGGTAATAACTTAGAAAAAAACTCTTGCATGTATGTCCTCCTTGTCTTTCCTGCACAACCTTGGGAATCTGTATTCACTTCCAGGAAAATAAGAATGCTCAACTTGCTGAGAGAATACTTTTCATCTAAAGGCACTGAAATAAAAAATCTCTCCTCGTACATCTAAACATATTCCCAAGAACAACCTAAGGAAACCTAACAACCTAAGGAAACTCAACACCATGAAAAGAACTAACATCAGAAACAGAATTTGCAAAGAAGACTGGAGGAAACGGCAAAATAGCCATTAGTACCCTCAGAGAGATGAGAGGCTATCACAAACCAAGATTTGTAGAAAAAAGTGATCAGAGTGGTTGAAACAGTTGTCACCCCCTCAACTCCACAAATAAGTTTCAGTATGTGAGTTGGAATTAATGGAAATAATTAAATTGGTAACCTGGAAATGCAAGCTGGGGATTCTTCTGGAATAAAAAGTAATGAATTATGGGGAAAATATTAAGCAAGGAGAATAAACCTAAGAGCCCTCTGAAAGTCTAGGAGGAGTTGTAGGGGTGAATAGTATACCAGATATAGCTAATTGAAAGTTTTGATGAGGGGCGCCTGGGTGGCTCAGTGGGTTAAAGCCTCTGCCTTCGGCTCAGGTCATGATCTCAGGGTCCTGGGATCGAGCCCCACATCGGGCTCTCTGCTCTGCAGGGAGCCTTCTTCCTCCTCTCTCTCTGCCTATTCGTGATCTCTGTCAAATAAATAAAATCTTTAAAAAAAAAAGTTTTGATGAGGATAAAGTTATTTAGGTGAGAAGGAAGGGAGGAAGGAAGAAAGAAAGGGGAGGGGTTGGGACAAGGAGGAGGGAAGGCAAACAAAATGCAAAGTAAGTTACCTATTAAAATATATAAGTAGGCTTGCCTATGGCCATATATCTACAAGAAATCAGTACAGCAATATTATCTCTATAAAATAATCTTAAATTTATAATTCAAATACAAAACCATCATATAATTTTAAAGGCAAAAGAAAAAGACATTTTCAAATTACAAAGATTCTGAAAGCTTACTTCTCATGGAACACATTTCTAAGGAATTACTAGATGCTATACTTCACTAAAAATTAACCAAAAAAGTTGGAAAAGGCCATCATGGAATTCAAGAAATAATGGAAAGAAAGAAACCAGTAAAATCATGACATTTCATTCTGCACTATATATACTTAAGAAACCATTTCCCTAAAAGTAGAGGAATTGTGGTTTTAAATAAAACTCTGCAACTACAATTTCATGGAAAGTAAATTCAGTGGGTAGGCAAAGAGGGGTATTGAACTGTGCTAAGATCCCTGACTTTTCAGGCTATAGAAGAGGCAGGTAAAAAAGATGGATCGACAATGGTGATAGAAAAATATAAGGTTACCAATTTGAAGAAGATGTATAACTTTCAAATCACAGAAGGAAAGACAAGAGTGATGAAGGGATGGAAAAGAGGGAAAAAGGAGACAGGATAAGAAATAAGAGCACTTGATAGGTTAAAAAGAAAGTACAATAAATGGGAAACATACACCAAGGTCAGAGCTATAAGACTATATCAATTACTGCAGTAAAAGTGGTTAAATCCAGCAAAAAAAAAAAAAATCTTAGACTGGCCTAAAAAAATAGAAACAAATTAAATTCAGCTGTATGCTGTTTACAGAAAACATAAATCAAAATGACAAGAATGGAAGATAAGAATTGAAACTGATAAACGAGGTGAATGCTAACACTTTGGCACCATTAATGTCAGCGTAAACATAAAGCAGAAAACATTTTGTTTAAAAGATACAAATAAGAGAAGTGCCTCTGTGTAATAGGGAGAGTCATAAACTAAAAAGTACGGGAAGCTCTATAAAACAAGTTACCAGTGGCCAAATGAGGACAAAAAAGTGAGAGGAGTTATCCAAATACCAGTGGCACACTACGAAGTTTCCCACTGCATGGGGGAGGTGGCTGAAAAGATACAGGCAGATAATTACAAACTGTGCCCTACTAAGGAATTTAGGCTAGGCAGTTTTATGGGAGAAAAGAGAGACATCACTTTTTTAATGAGGTCTTATTGATTTCTGTTTTTCTCCTGAGATCTGAAAACACAGTCTGTAAGATTTCATTCTCTTGAAATCCACCAAGACTGGTTTCATGGCTCAAAATATGACCCATTTTTGGTGACTGTTCCATGTGGGTTTCTTTTTAAAGATTGTATTTATTTATTTTGAAAGAATGCACACGGGAGTGGGGGGAGTGGTAGAGGGAGAGAGAGAGAGAGACTCTCAAGCAGAACCCATGCTAAGTGCACAGCCTGGTGCAGGGCTCGATCTCACCACCCTGAGATCATGACCTGAACTGAAACTGCTATAGAATAGAAACAAATGTAAATGAAAACACAGTGTACCAAAATGTATGACACAATGAAAGAGCGCTAAGGGGGAAATTTGTAGTTATAAATGCTAAATTAAAACATACAAGAGGGGCGCCTGGGTGGCTCAGTCCTTAAGCATCTGCCTTCCGCTCAGGTCATGATCTCAGGGTCCTGGGATGAAGCCCCGCATCAGGCTCCCTGCTCAGCGGGAAGCCTGCTTCTCCCTCTCCGCCTGCTTATGTTTCCTCTCTCACAAATAAAAAATCTTTTAAAAAAATTGAAAAAAAAAAAACCCCACAAGATCTCAAAGCAACACTCTAATTTAGAAAGCACTTTTCTTTAGAGAACTGGCATTAAAATAGAAGCAGGGATAGTGTTATCTAAATACACAATTGTGTATGTTTACTCAGATGTGACTTATCCAATAGCTGGAGCTCAAAGTTGCTGCTGGTGCTGCAGAAATAAACTTACTACTAGAACTACGATTTAAGGAACTAGAGAAAGAAAGAAAAAACTAAACACCAGGCTAGCAGAAGGAAATAATAAATATTGGAACAGAGATCAATAAAATAGAGAATAGAAAAACAATTGAGGAAGTCAGCATAACAAAGTCAGTTCTTTGAAAAGATCAACAAAATTGAAAAACCTTTGGCTAGATGGGCTAAGAAAAAAAGACTCGAATTATTAAAATCAGAAATGAGAGTGGGAACATCACTACCAGTTCTACAGAGTAATATGAACAATTGTACAACAGACTGAATAACCTAAATGAAAGACAAATTCCTAGAAACACAAAACCTACCAAGTCTACCTTATGAGACACAGAAAATCTGAGTAGACCTATTACTAGTAAAAAGATTGACTCAGTAATCCAAAATCTTCTGCCAAGGAAAAGCCCAGGAACAGATGGCTTCCCTGGCGAATTCTACCAACATTTAAAGAACAGATAACATCAGTACTTCTCAAACTTGTCCAAAAAAGTGAAGACACTTCCAAGCTCATTCTATAAAGCCAGCATTCCTCTGACACCAAAGTCAGACAAAGACACAAGAAAACTACAGACCCATATCCCTTATGAACATTGATGTGCCTATCCCTCCCAAAATACTAGCAAACCAAATTCAGCAGTATAGTAAAAGGATTATACACCAAGTGGTATTTATTCTTGGGTGCAAAGATGTTCAGAGTACAAAAATTGACCAATATAATACACCCATAAACTAAAGACAAAACTCATGATCATCTCGATGCAACATAGGTTTCGACAAAATTCAATACCCTTTCATGAGAAAACACACACACTCAACAAACTAGGAATGGAAGGAAACTATCTCAACATAATAAAAGCCATTTGTGAAAAATCCATGGTGAACATCATACTGTTGAAAGACTGAAAGCTTTTCCTCTAAGACCAGGAACAAGGCAAGAATGCTCATTTTTACCACTTCTACATAGTACTGTAAGTTCTAGCCAGAGCAATTAGGCAAAAATAAGTTAATTAATTAGTATTCAAATTGAAAGGAAAAAGTAAAAGTATTTCTGTTCACAGATATGATCTATGTAGAAAATCCTAAAGATTTTACACACACACATGCCAAACTATTAAAACTAATAAATGAATTCTGTAAGTAGCTGAATAAATGTATAGAGTTAACACAAAAAACAGTTGCATTCTATGTATTAGCAATGAAAAATCTGAAAAGGAAATTACAAAAACTATTCCATTTTCAAACATCAAGAAGAATAAAATTCCTAGGAATTAACCAAGATGAAAGACTTCTACAATGAAAACTATAAAACATTGTTGAAAGAAGTTAAAAACATATCAATGGAAATATATTCCATATTCATGGATTATAAAACCTAATAATATTAAGATGGCAATACCACCCAAAGCAATATACAGAATCAGTGCAATCCCCATCAAAATCCTGAAGTCAATTTTTGTGAAAAAGGAAAAGTCATCCTATAATTCCTATAACCACTCAAGGGACCTCACATAAACAAAACAATCGTTTAAAAGAACAAAGTTATAAGGACTCTAACTTCCTGATTTCAAAGATTAATACAAAGTTACAGTAATCAAAGTGGCCTGGTACTGGCATAAAAACAGACATTTAGGATAGAAAACCCAAAAATAAACCCTTGCATATATGAGCAAATGATTTTGACACAGCTGCCAAGAACATTCAATGGGGAAAAAGCAGTCTTTTTTTAAAAAAAAAAAAAAAGATTTTATTTATTTATTTGACAGAGAGAGAGATCACAAGTAGGCAGAGAGGCAGGCAGAGAGAGAGGAGGAAGCAGGCTCCCTGCTGAGCAGAGAGCCCGATGTGGGGCTCGATCCCAGGACCCCGAGATCATGACCTGAGCCAAAGGCAGAGGTTTTAACTCACTGAGCCACCCAGGAGCCCCAGTCTTTTTTTTTTTTTTTTTTTTTTTTAATATTTTATGTATTTGATAGAGATGGGGAAGGGAGGAGCATGGGGAAAGAATCTCAAACAGACTCCCTGCTGAGCAGAGCCCAAGGTGGGGCTCAATCTCACCACAAGCCTGAAATCGTCACCTGAGCCGAAACTAAGAGTCAGACACTTAACTGACTGAGCCACCTAGGTGTCCCAAGACAGTCTTTTTAATAAATGATGCTGGGAGGGACGCCTGGGTGGCTCAGTCGATTAAGTGGCTGCTTTCAGGCTTGGGTCATGATCCCAGGGTCCTTGGATCAAGTCCACTTTGGGCTCCTTGCTCAGTGGGGAGCCTGCTTCTCCCTCTGTCTGCAGTTCCCCCCACTTGTGCACTATCTCTCTCTCTGACAAATTAAAAAAAAAAAATGGTGCTGGGAAAACTGGAGTCCACATGCAAAAGAATAGTTGTACCCTTACCTAATATCACATACAAAAATTAACTCAAAATGGATCAAAAGCCTAAATGAAGACCTAATACTATAAAACTCTGAGAAAAAAAAAAACATAGAGCAAAGCCTTATCAACACTGGATTTGGCAATGATTTCTTGAATATGATGCCAAAGGCACAGACACCAACAGAAAATATACAAATTGAACCTCATGAAAAATTTAAAAATTTATCCATCAAAAGACATTATCAATAGAGTAAAAAGACAACTGACAGAATGAGAGGAAATATATGCAAGTCAAAAATCTGATAGGGAATCAATATCCAGAATATATTCTGAAGTCCTAAAATTCAACAATATAAAAAGAAACAACCATGATTCAGCAGTGGGCAAAAGACCTGAATAGACGTTTCTCAGAAGACGACAGACAAATAACCAATAAACACATGAAAATATGCTCAACATCACTAATCATTAGGGAAATACAAATCAAAAGTAAAATGAGATGCCGCTTTACACGCATTAAGATGGTTACTATTCAAAAAACAGGAATTAAGTGTTGACAACAACGTGGAGACATTGAATCCCTTGTACATGGATAATGGGGAACAGCCATTGTAGAAAACAATATGGTGGTTCCTCAAAAATTAAAAATAGAATTACCATATTTTCTAGCAATTCCAGTTCTTGGTATATACCCAAAAGAATTGAAAGTAGGGTATTAAAGAGACATTTGTACACTTGTGTTAATAGCAACATTACTTAAAATAAGCTAAAACTTGGAAACAACCAATGTGTTCATTGCCAAATAAATGTATAAGTATAAGGTGGTATGCCTACATAATGGAATATTATTCAGACTTAACAAGGAAGGAAATTCTGCAGTGTGCTCCAACATGAATGAACCTTGAGGACATTATGTCAAGTAAAATAAGCCACTCAAAAAAAGACAAATACTGTACGATTCCACTTATGTTAATTACTTAAAATAGTCAAAATCATAGAGACAGAAATTAGAATAGTGATTGCTAGTAGTGGGGAGAGTGGGTTGTCAGGAACGGGGAGTTACTATTTAATGGGTATGGGACTTCAGTATTATAAGATGGAAAGTGTTACGGAGATGAATGGTAGTAATAATTATACAACATTATGAATGTACTCAATACCACTAAACTCCGTACTTAAAAATGGTTAAGCTGGTAAATTTTATGTATATTTTACCACAATGAAATTGAAAAAGAAATTGAAAAAAAATGCTCAATTTCCTCTATAATTAATCAAATAAAAATTAAAATAAAAAACTAGATGTCAAAAACACTGGACAGAAATAATGCCTTTGATTTGTTCATTAGTAGACTAGACACAGACGAGATTCAGAGAAAGGAATCACGGAGCTTGAGGATATGTCAATAGGAACTTCCAAAACACAAAAACAAAGAGAAAAAAAGAATGAAAAAAAAAAGCGTCACAGAATATCCAAGAACTGTGGGACAAATAAGTATAATATACACATAAGTGGAAATACTGTAGGAGAGGAGAGAAAGGTACAGAAGAAATATTTGAAACAATAATGACCAAAATTTTTCCCAAATTAAAGTCAGACACCAAACCACAGATCAGGAAACTCAACAACACCAGGCAGAATAAATGCAAAAACAAAACAATAACAAAAGCTAACTACTTGGGGCGCCTGGGTGGCTCAGTGAGTTAAATAAAGCCTCTGCCTTCAGCTCAGGTCATGATCTCAGGGTCCTGGGATCAAAAGCCCCGCTTTGGGCTCTCTGCTCAGCAGGGAGCCTTCTCCCCACCACCTCCCGCCTGCCTCTCTGCCCACTTGTGATCTCTCTCTCTCTCTCTGTCAAATAAATAAGTAAAATCTTAAAAAAAATAGTTAACTACGCCTATGTGTATCATTTTCAAACTGGAGAATCAAAGACAAAATCTTGAAAGAAATCAGGGAAAAACTACCTATAAAGGAGCAAAGATAAGCATTATATCAACTTAAAAAAAAAAAAAGAATTATATCAACTTCTCAGAAACCTTGCAAACAAGAAGATAATAGAGTGAAATATTTAAAGTGTTGAAAGAAAAAAACACCACCCACAATTGTGTATCTTGCAAAATTATCCTTTAAAAGTGATGGGAAAATAGAACTTTTTCAGACAGAAATTGAGAAAATCTGTTGCCACTAGACCTGCCTTGCCAGAAATGTTAAAAGAAGTTCTTCAGACAGAAAGAAATTATTATTGGTTGAAAACAGATCTACAGGGATGCCTGGCTGGCTTAGTCAGTAGAGCATGCCATGCTTGATCTTGGGGTCGTTGAGTGCAAGCCCCATGTTGAGCATAGAGTTTAAATAAAAAAACTAAGTAAGATCTACATAGAGAAAGGAAGAACATCAGAGAATTAATAAGTGCATAAAATTAAAATAAAAGCTTTTTTATTCTTATTCTAATAGAAACATTTGTTCAAAATAATAATAGCAACAATGTATTTGATTGTGTGTGCTTCTGTGTATACTTGTGTTTAAGTGAAATGAATGACAGCAGTGACACAGGGATGAGAGCAAAGAATTGAGAATATTTTGTTTTTATAAAATACTTGTACTACTGGGGCACCTGGGTGGCTCAGTGGGTTAAAGCCTCTGCCTCCGTCTCAGGTCATGATCTCAGGGTCCTGGGATCGAGCCCCGTATCGGGCCCTCTGCTCAGTGGAGAGCCTTCTTCTCCCCCTACCTCTACCTGCCTCTCTGCCTACTTGTGCTCTCTCCTCTCTGTCAAATAAATAAATAAATAATATATTTAAAAAAAATACTTGTACAGTATTATTCAAAGGTGGGCCTGGATTAGTTGTAAATGTATATCACAAACTCTAGGACAAACACTAAAAAGATTTTTTTTAAAAAAAGCATAATTGGGGCACCTGGCTCAGACGGTAGAGCATATAACTCTTGATCTCAGGGTTATGAGTTTGAGCCCAATGTTGGGCATAGAGCTCACCTAAAAACAATAACAACAACAACAACAACAAAAGAGCACACTTATCATGAGGAGCACTGAGTAATGTATCGAACTGCTGAATCACTATATTGTACACGTGAAACTAACATAACAATGCATGTTAATTAGACTTGAATTTAAAATAAAATCTTTAAAAACTATATAATTGAAAGGCTAAGAAAGGAGAGAAAACGGAATCATATAAAATGTTCAATTAAGCCCACAAATGGCAGAAAAAGTGAAAGAAAAATAAGAACAAAGAGCCAGAGCAACAAATAGAAAACAGTACAAATATAATAGACATTAAACTATATCAATAATTGCTTTGAATGCCAATAATCTAAATGTACCACTCAATACACAGAAATTGTCAGAGTGGATCAAAAACAACCCAACTTTATGTTGTCTACAAGTAACCCTCTTTAGAGATAAAGACACAGGGCTGCCTGCTGACTTCGTTAATAGAGCATGTGACTCTTGATGTTGGGGTTAATTTGAGCCCCATGTTGGGTGTAGAGATTACTTAAAAATAGACATAGCTCTCTATTCATACTTGAAAAAGAGAGACATAGCTAACACTAATAAAAAAATGAGAGTAGCTGTATTAATTTCAGACAGATCAGTCTTCCCAAAGTAACGAAAGTCATTATGGATAAATAGGGGCATTAAATAATAACAGGGGAGTCAATTATTTAAGAAGACATAACAATTCTTAATGTGTATATACCTAACAACACAACATTGAAATGCATAAGCCAAAAACTGATGGATTTGCCAGGAGAAATAGATGAATCCACAATTACAGTTGGAGTTCTCAACACCTCTGTATTAGAAATGGACAGATTCAGCAGGCAGAACACAAAACACAGTTGAACTCAATCAACTGGTTATAATTGACCATAGACCACTATAGAATATATATTCTCTTCAAACTTATGTGGAACATTCACCAAGACAGATATTCTGAGCCACAGAAAGAGACCATAACAAATTTGAGAGAATAGAAATCATATATGCTCTCAGATGACAGTGGTATTAATCTAGAAATCAATAATAGGAAGGGTGCCTGAGTGGCTCAGTCGGTTAAGCATCTGCCTTCAGCTCAGGTCGTGATCCTGGGGTCCTGGGACCGAGCCCCACATCCTCTCTGCTCAGCGGGGAGCCTGATTCTCCCTCCCCATCTCCCTCTGCTGCTTCTCCTGCTTGTGCTCACTCATGCTCTTTGTCAAATAAAAAAATAAAATCTGAAGAAAAAAAATCGATAATGGGAAAATAGCTGGTGTGGGATGTGGATAGTGGGGGAGGCTGTATATATATAGGGCAGGGGCTATATGGGAATGCTGTTCTTTGACTCAATTTTGTTCCCAACCTACAAGTGCTATAAAAAAAAAAGCCTATTTTTTAAAAGTAGAGGGAAGAATTAATATAGAAGCAAAAATTAAATAGAAATGTTACTGATAAAAATGTAGGCGTTATCGGTAAGACCAATACCTTTAAAGTGGCAAGTGTGATCAAGAACATTAGTGGAAAAAAGACTTCTGAAGCATCTAAAAATGACTCTACCATTATGAACACACGTGCTTGATTTATATCAAGCACGTCTGTCATTACTCAGACCAGAAATAGTGTCATTTAAGCAAAGTAAGCAGAGAAAGGTAGTGCCAGATTCGGATGAAGAATACAATGACAGAATTGTCTCATAATTTGAAACATTTGGGGAAGGAAGCCTATTAGAATTAAATGTGTTCAATATACTGTAGTCAAAATCATCGAACAATTTCGTTTTAAAAGTCTGGTGGAAAATGAAGTGCAATTTTAAATCCTTTATTTTAACTGAGTGTTTCCAGAAAACGGTTCCCTCCTCACAAAAAGAAGACTAAAATAATCTCATCTTTAACCTCTAAAATGATTTTAAAGCAAACAATATAGAAGTAAAGAAATCATTTTAAAGCCTTAAATTAACTGTTTTACAAAACATCGATGGCATCTACATTTTATCTGTAATGCCTCTATCCAATCCCCTGAAACTTCTCTTTAAAAAAGATAAACGCATATCCTCGGAAGGAAGCAATCAATTTCCTCTAAAATGCAAGCTCAGTTATGTTTCCATTTTCTCAATCTCCCGCCAAGTCAGCCTCGGTTGATGCTGAACTGTAATTTGGCCCTGAGGACTGTTGTGAAGTCTGCCTGTGGACTTCAGCATAACTAGGCCATTTCAGAAACGGGAGGCTCAGATCTAATGAAAAGGTGATCCGTGGTTGAACTTTGCCAAAAAAAAAAAGAAAGAAAGAAAAAGAAAGAATGAGAAAGAGAGACAGAGCAAAGAAAGGACAAGAAAAGAAACCTGGCAACAACAAAAAAGCGCAACCTGTAACAATTCTCAGTTGGACAGTCTCTTAAGGGTTTGAACGTGACCTTCGCTGCATGATTTCTCAGATAACTGAAGGGCTGCTGCCACCTCATGGACAACTGGAAGATCTCACTTAGAGATCTTGATCCTGCCATTACACATTTATATATTGCCTCTTCTAATGAGCTCGTTCCTAAAAAAGCAACCACCACAAACATTTCTTATAGAAAATGCCCATTTTTCTTGATAAATAACTTTCCTTTAAAAATAACTGCTTTCACTGAACCAGGAAGAAATAGAAAACCTGAATAAACCCATAACCAGTAAGGAGATCGAAACAGTCATCAAAAATCTCCCAATAAACAAGAGCTCAGGGCCAGATGGCTTCCCAGGGGAATTCTACCAAACATTTAAAGAAGAATTAATACATATACTCCTGAAATTGTTCCAAAAAATAGAAATGGAAGGGAAACTTCCAAATTCATTTTATGAGGCCAACATTACCTTGATCCCAAAACCAAAGACCCCATCAAAAAGAATTACAGACCAACATCCTTGATGAACACGGATGCAAAAATTCTCACCAAAATACTAGCCAATAGGATCCAACAGTACATTAAAAGGATTATTCACCACGACCAAGTGGGATTTATTCCTGGGATGCAAGGTTGGTTCAACATTTGCAAATCAATCAATGTAATACAATACATTAATAAAAGAAAGAAGAAGAACCATATGATACTCTCAAGTGATGCTGGAAAAGCATTTGACAAAGTACGACATCCTTTCCTGATCAAAACTCTTTAGGCATAGGGTGCCTGGGTGGCTCCGTTGGTTGAGCAACTGCCTTTGGCTCAGGTTATGATCCCTGAGTTCTGGGATCGAGTCCCACATCAGGCTCCCAGCTCCACCGGGAGTCTGCTTTTTCCTCTAACCCCACCTCTCATGCTCTCTCTCACTTTCTATGTCTCTCAAATAAATAAAATCTTAAAAAAAAAAACCAAAACTCTAGGGCGCCTGGGTGACTCAGTTGGTTAAGCAACTGCCTCCGGCTTAGGTCATGATCCCGGAGTCCTGGGATCGAGCCCCACATCGGGCTCCCAGCTCCACAGGAGTCTGCTTCTCCCTCTGACCTTCTCCCCTCTCATGCTCTGTCTCTATCTCAAATAAATAAATAAAATCTTTAAAAAAAAAAACAACAAAAACTCTTTAGGCATAGAGGGCACATTCCTCAACATCATCAAAGCCATCTATGAAAAACCCACAGTGAATATCATTCTCATGATGGGGAAAAGCTCTCAGCATTTCCCCTGAGATCAGGAACACGGCAGGGATGCCCACTATCCCCACTGGTATTCAACATAGTACTAGAAGTCCTAGCCTCAGCAATCAGACAACAAAAAGAAATAAAAGGCATCCAAATTGGTAAAGAAGTCAAACTCTCACTCTTCGCCGATGACATGATACCTTATGTGGAAAACCCAAAAGACTCCACTCCAAGACTGCTAGAACTCATACAGGAATTCAGTCAAGTCTCAGGATATAAAATTAATGCACATAAATCAGTTGCATTTCTATATACCAACAGCAAAACAGAAGAAAGAAATTAAGGAGTCGATTCCATTTACAATTGCACCCCAAACCATAAGATACC
>CM052807.1:10662892-10680846 GCA_028533885.1 Nasua narica
ATGGAATTGTTCATATCTTGGATATGATGGTTACATCAATTCCCACATGATAATGTAGCACAGACAGATACACATGCATTGCACCAGTGTAGATCTCCTGGTTTTGATATTGTATTATAGTGCTGCGAGATGTAACTTTGGGGGGAAACTAGGTGAAGGGTACAAGGGAGCCATCTGCACTGTCTTTGCAACTATTTGCAAATCTATAATTATTCTAAAACAAAAAGTATAAAGAAAAAGATAAAATTTTAAAATAGAAAATAAAAATAAATTCTTGTTCTTTGAAAATATAAATACCCAAATCTAACCAAGGGGAAAAGAGGAAGTAAATAAAACTATACAATTAAAAATAAGAAATAAGGTATACCCCCAAATACAGAAGAAATTAAGAGATCTTAATTAGCAATTAACTTGAAAATTAGAGTAAAATGATCTACTATGAGTCACTTTTCTACAGAGGCTTTCCCTGGATGGCCACAGAGTCGTGCTCCCTGAATCCATTCCCATAAAACACAATGGAACACCTATAGGTCTACAGGGCAGAAGAGAGAAGCAAAATTGAATGTACAAACTGCCCTTTTCATTTTCTAAAGACAGATAAATTCACAAACTTTGTCCATGTCTTCATGTAGCTTATAGATGCAAAACTTATAAGTAAACATATAAGTTGAACCCAGAAGAATACTTTTTAACAATACACTTCAGACAAGTAATACATATTCCAAGACTATAAGGATGGTTTTGCAATAGGAAATCTTTAAGATAATTCATTATATTAAACCAAGCAACAAAACATTTACTTACATTAGTCGGTCGTTAAAAAAAAAAAAGAATTTGAAAAAATTTGGCTGCCATTTCAGATAAGATTGAGGTAAAATATTAAAAGAAGGAAACCACATCAACATTCTAAAATAGAAAGACTGCTTCTTGAAGTAAAAAAAGCAAATAGTATATTAAGAGGCAAAACAGTAAAGTTATTGTCATAAAATGAGGAACAAAATTATCTTTACTTACATATATAATTATGGATCTAGAAATAAAACCACTAAAGAGATGAATATTAATAACAAATTTGATAAGATGCTATGTATAAGAAATATATGCACTAATTTTTATGTATAACTGAGAATAGTGAAAAATGAAAAATATATTAAAAACCCTTGATACCCTGTAGTAACAATAAAAATGATAAAATGCCCAAGAATACTTTTAATTTTTTAAGATTTCATTTATTTATTTGGCAAAGAGAGAGCACAAGCAAGGGGAGTAGCAGAGGGAGAGGGAGAAGCAGTATCCCTCATCAGCAGGGAGCCCGATGTGGGGCTTGATTCCAGGACTCTGGGATCATGACCTGAGCTGAAGGCAGCCGCTTAACCAACTGAGCCACCCAGGCGCCCACGCTCAGGAATGTATTAACAAATGTAGCTAAAGGGTATATATAAAGCAGATTGTAAAGTTATACTGAAGGACATAAAATAAGAACTGAAACAATGGAAAGATATGCCATGTCTGGGTAGGAAGACTTTTTAAGATGTCAGTTTATAAATTAATACATATATTTAAGACAGCTTCTGTCAGAATTCCAAAGGATTTTATTTTGTAACTGGATAAAATGATTGGCAAAATAAGTTGTTAAAAAAAGCAGGGAGGGGAGAACTTGATTTATATTCTGTAAATCTAAATGATTGATTTTGGCATAGCACTACATCATTGGAACAGAATCAAGTCTAGAAAAAGATTCAACTGTGTATCTATTGACTGAAGAAAATCCATGATCCGTCTACCATCATGGCCTCCCCACATCCAACTATGTATTCTTCCACTCCCTCAGGTACCCATACACGATTATAATCTTGATTTACTCCCCAAATCTCAAAGTCAAGCATTCTGACATTGCCTATCTTTCTAGCTCACTTGCCTTAGTATATCTATTGCAAAATATTGACCTCTTTAGGAATGCCCACCTCTTGATTCGACTTTTTTTTCTCCTGTCAACAATTTCTTGTTGACCGCACTAGTTAAAAGACCAATGACTGCTCTAGCTTAGGAGATACACACAAACATGTTTCTATGCCTTCTAAAGAACATCTTAAAAATAAAAGAATTAAAAGAACAAATCTTTTTTTTTTTTTTTAAAGATTTTATTTATTTATTTGACAGAGACAGAGATCACAAGTAGGTAGAGAGACAGGCAGAGGGAGAGGGGGAAGCAGGCTCCCCGCTGAGCAGAGAGCCCGATGTGGGGCTCGATCCCGGGACTCCGGGATCATGACCTGAGCCGAAGGCAGTTGCCCAACCAACCGAGCCACCCAGGCGCCCCTAAAAGAACAAATCTTAATAGTGAAAGCAGTGAAAAACATTGTTATATTTCTGCAGATCTATGCAAAATGGAGAAAAGCTGGATGCCTTTAATGGATAAAAGAAGAGAAAAAGGAAGTCTATAATATCCAGGTAAAGACTGTAAGAGAGGCCAGAGCCCATCCATCTGGGGTCCACAGAGAAAGCCCTGAGCAGAATTGGGTACAGTGGAGGTGGAAGGAAGAAGGGAACCAGACATTATATACAAGGGGGACCTTTTGGCAATAGGGATGTTCCTTCTTTATTGTGATAGTGATTATACAAGTGTATATATCTATTAAAACTAATCAAAATGGGATTCTAAAATGAGTGCTTTTCATATTTCATGCTTTTCATATTCATTTTCATTAAGTATATAAAATATACTTCAATAAGCATTTTTAAAATTGACCTAGGAATCTACCCAGAGAAATGAAACACATACAGTTATTCACTGTCTGTTCATGGGCCACGGGTTGAATAAGTTGTGTAATCTGTAACAGAGGACTTGCAATCATAAAAAAAAAAAAAAAAAAAGGAAGAGCTCCATGGACCAATGATATGTGGAGTGATTTCTTCAGGTTACATTGTCAAGTAAAAAAGGAAGATTCAAAAGAGCGTATATAATATGCTACCTTTTCTATAAAAAATGGGGGGGAAAAAGAATACTGCATAATTTTTGCAAAAAGAAACACAGGAGGAGTAAGCCAGAACTTAGTGACAATGACTACATATGGGGAGGCCATGAGATCAGGACGGCATCTGTAGGAATGGGAAAAATCAAAAGAAGGATGAAAAAGAAAGCCCTAAAATTGAATACAAATAGAAGCGAAGGAACTCATATCAAAGATAATAAACCTAATACCTAATAAACCATAGAGAAAAAGTATTCAAATAATGGGAACACTTGACTGTATGTCCATGGTGAAGTTACACCTAAGGACAAAAAGAATGCGAACGAAGCTCTACTGTCTCTTAGCCGGTGTGTGACTGGTAGTCCTATTGGTATTGTAACTCCAACCATTTTGTAAGAGTGATTTAATAGTATTTCCATTACTGTGAAGTGAGCTGTGTAAGAGGTAAGTGTCAACAGACAAGTTTCTAAATGTACATGGTTATGTTATCTGGTACAAGATTTATTGGTATTGCATTACAGAAAACTTGGATGTCAGTTGTGTTTAACCTAAAATAGGTGGTATGAGTGTGACATGTGGAAATAGTTAACCAGCTTAAAATTCCTAGTGAGGAAAATATGGCTAAAGGAACTCGACGCTAAAAAGAACAAATGTCTTGTGGCAGGAGGTACAGCAAGCTGAAAGCTTGGAGCTCCTGCGGGGTGTGTAGACACATGCGATGTGTAGCCTGAGGTAAGGCCTGCTGTCCATAGAAGGCCTGGAAACAAAGGTGTTGGCAATAGAAGAACCTGGCAGTGTTCCAAATAAGTACCTCATCTGCATTTATCTACTCTACCTAGAAACCATTATGTCATTTATTTCTAATTCACTGTTGTAGACTACTGTTTGGCCTGATTTAAAAGACCACAGAGGGGCACCTGAGTGGCTCAGTCAGTTATGCGTCTGCCTTCGGCTCAGGTCCTGCGATGGAACCCCACATCAGGCTGTGTACTCAGCAGTGAGTGGGCTTCTCCCTCTCCCTCTGTGATCTCGCTCACTTACGCTCTCTCTCAAATAAATAAAATCTTAAAAAAAAAAAAAGACCATAGAGAAAAAATGCTTGCAAAAGAAAAAAGGCAAATACACACGAATGACAAACTGTAACTTCAGAAAAATGATTTTTACATGAGTGTTTCCAATTTTGTTCCAGAAAATCTTTAAGCCTCAAAAGAAAAAAATGTACTATTTTCTCTCTGGGAATTATAAAAATTGATTTAAGGAACAATAGACAAACCAAGGCAGCTAATAACCAGGACATGCTAATAGTAAGAGCTAACACTTACTGAAGCACACTGTGTCAAGCTTTATACTCCCGGAGGGAAGGCAAGATGGCGGCGGAGGAGACCTAATATCATCTGGTCCCAGGAGTTCACCTGGATAATTAACAAACCATTCTGAACACCTGCAAACTCAACAGATCGAAGAGAAGAGGAGCAATTCTAGGAACAGAAAAGCGACCACTTTCTGGAAGGTAGAACGTGCAGAGAAGTGAATCCAAGGCGAGACACGGGAACATAGACCGTGGGGGGAGGGGCTGGCTCCCGGCAAGCCGAAGAGCAGCGGAGCACAGAATCGGTACTTCTAGAGTCAGCTCCACTGAGGGACCTCGCTCGAGACTAAGAAGGGGGTGGAGCCCTCAGGGGGACAGTGTGGTCTCGGGATGCATGGGGTCACAGAAGGAACAAGGGGTGCCTGAGTGTGACAGAGCCCCCAGGTATCAGAGTGGGGGAGCCAGAGATGGAGCCGAGGCTCTCAGCGCGGGCTTACCTTACGGGCTGCTGCTCTTCGGGCAGGGACCCCACAAGGTGTAGACCCGGGGAGACTTGCCTTCCTTCCTCCTCCAGAAGGAGCGGCGCAGGAGCGGCTGCAGGAATCGGCTGCGTTTGGAGACTCCAAACGGACCGCGTGCCAGAGACAGAAACGCTTGGTCACAAGCCGGCTGAGCTCGGATCGCGGTCAGAGACCAGGGAGACGGGAGGGATTGACCGCTTTTCTCCGAGGGCGCGCTGAGTGGGACCCCGCACGCTGGGCTCCTCTGGCCGGAGACTGGGAGGCCGCCATCTTTATCCTCCTCCTCCAAAGGGGTTTGGAAAGCGATCAGGGAACAAAAGCTCCCGAGCGCCAACCCAAGCAGATTACAAGCCCCGCCCCTGGCGAGGGTGGTGCAATTCACCACAGGCAAAGACAATTGAGAATCATGGCCATGGCCCCTCCCCCAGAAGATCAGCAAGAACATCCAGCCAAAACCAAGTTCACTGATCAATGAGAACTGTGGAGCTCTAGAACCAGGGGAAAAACAACACATGGAATTCATGGCTTTTTTCCCCATGATTCTTTAGTCTTTCAGAGTTAATTGTTTTGATTTTTTCTTATTCTATTTTTTTAGATTTTTCCTCTTATTTTAATGTTTTTTAACTCTTTTATCTTATCAATACCTTTTTAAAAAATCTTTTAAAATTTTCATCGCTTTAGTCATATTCTATCCCTCATTGTATTTAACATTATATTTTGTGTATATATATATTTTTTTCTTTAAAATTTTGGGATACAGTTTCTCCTAAAAGATCAAAATATACACTAAATCTAGCACATGGCTTTGTTCTAGTCTCCAGCCTGACTACATTCTTTCCTTTTTTTTTCTTATTCAACCAACTTATCAATTCCTTTTTTATAATCTTTTAAATTTTCATCTTTATACTCCTTCCCTTCATCGTGTTTACCCTTATTTGTGTACATATATATAAGTTTTTCTTTTTTTAAAATTTTGGGAGGTAGTTTCTTCTAACAGACCAAAATACACCCAAAATCAAGTCTGTGGCTCTGTTCTATTCACCACTCTAATATATATATATTATATATATAAATTTATTATTTTTTTAATCTTCTTCTTCTTCCAAAATACACCCAAAATCAAGTCTGTGGCTCTGTTCTATTCACCACTCTAATATATATATATGTATATACATATATATAATTTTTATAATATATATTATTATTTTTTTATCTTCTTCTTCTTTTCCTCTTTTCTCCCTGGTTTTGGGTCTCTTTTGATTTGATTAGTATATATATTTTCTGGGGTCATTGCTACCCTTTTAGTATTTTGTTCTCTCATTCATCTATTCTTACCTAGATAAAATGACAAGGCAGTAAAAAAATCACCACACACACACACACAAAAAGAATAAGAGGCAGTACCAATGGCCAGGGACCTAGTTAATATGGACATAGGTAATATGTCAGAACTAGAGTTCAGAATGACAATTATCAAGGTGCTAGCTGGGCATGAAAAAAGCATCAAAGATACTAGAGAATCCCTTTCTGGAGAAATAAAATCCCTCTCTGGAGAAATAAAAGAACTAAAATCTAACCAACTTGAAATAAAAGAAGTTATTAGTGGGGTGCAATAAAAAATGGAGGCTCTTACTGCTAGGATAAATGAGGCAGAAGAGAGAATTAGTGATATAGAAGAACAAACGATGGAGAATAAAGAAATTAAGAAAAAGAGAGACAACTACCGGACAACAAGGGGACAATTCGAGAGATGTGATATTGTAAGATGAAACAATATTAAAATAATTGGGATCCCAGAAGAATAGAGGGTGGGCAGAGGTATATTGGAGCAAATAACAGCAGAGAATTTCCCTAATTTGGTGAAGGGAACAATCATCAAAATCCATGAGGTACAGAGAAATCCCCTCAAAATCAATAAAAGTAGGTCCACACTCCATCATCTAATATAAAACTTACAAGTCTTAGTGACAAAGAGAAAATCCTGAAAGCAGCTCGGGACAAGAACTCTGTAACATAAAATGGTAGAAATATTAGATTGGCAGCAGACCTATCCACAGAGATCTGGCGGGCCAAAAAGGATTGGCATAATATATTCAGAGCACTACATGAGAAAAATATGCTGCCAAGAATACTATATCCAGCTAGGCTGTCATTGAAAATAGAAGGAGAGATAAAAAGCTTCCAGGACAGAGACTAAAAGAATCTGCAAACATCAAACCAATCCTACAGAAAATATTGAAAGGAGTCCTCTAAGCAAAGAGAGAGCCTAAAAGTAACAGACTAGAAAGGAACAGAGACAATATACAGTAACAGTCACCTTACAGGCAATAAAATGAACTAAATTCATATCTTTCTTTTTTCTTTTTTTTTAAGATTTTATTTATTTATTTGACAGAGATAGAGAGATCACAAGTAGGCAGAGAGGCAGGCAGAGAGAGGGGGGGAAGTAGGCTCCCTGCTGAGCAGAGAGCCTGATGCAGGGCTTGATCCCAGGACCATGAGATCATGACCCGAGCTGAAGGCAGAGACTTTAACCCACTGAGCCACCCAGGTGCCTCAAATTTATATCTTTCGATAGTTACCCTGAATGTAAATAGGATAAATGCTCCAATCAAAAGACACGAGGTATCAGAATGAATGAAAAAGCAAGACCCATTGATATGCCGTCTGCAAGAAACTCATTTTAGACCTAAGGACACCTCCAGACCTAAATTGAGGGGGGTGGAAAATAATTTACCATGCTAATGGACATCAAAAGAAAGCTGAGGTGGCAATCCTTATATCAGATAGATTAGATTTTAAGCTAAAGACTGTAATAAGAGATGAGGAAGGACACTATATCATAGTTAAAGGGTCTTTCCAACAAGAAGATCTAACAATTTTAAATATCTACAGTCCTAACATGGGAGCAGCCAATGATATAAACCAATTAATAACAAAATCAAAGAAACACATCGATGATAATACAATAGGGGTCTTTAACACCCCCTCATTAAAATGCACAGATCTTCTAAGCAAAAGATCAACAAGGAAATAAAGGCTTTAAATGACACACTGGACCAGATGGACATCACAGATATATTCAGAACATTCCATCCCAAAGCGACAGAATACACAGTCTTCTCTAGTGCACATGGATCATTCTCCAGAACATATCACATCCTGGGTCACAAATCAGGTCTCAACTTATACCAAAAGACTGGGATCATTCCCTGCATATTTTTAGACCATAATGCTCTGAAACTAGAACTCAACCACAAGAGGAAAGTTGGAAAGAACTCAAATACATGGAGGCTAAAGAGTATCCCACTAAAGAATGAATGGTCAACCAGGAAATTAAAGAAGAGTTAAAAAAAATTCATGGAAACAAACTAAAATGAAAGCAAAACTGTCAAAATCTTTAGGATGCAGCAAAAGCCGTCCTGAGAGGAAAGTATATAGCAATACACGTCTTTCTCAAGAAACAAGAAAGGTCTCAAGTACACAACCTAACCCTACAGGTAAAGGAGCTAGACAAAGAACAGCAAAGAAAGCCTAAACCCAGCAGGAGAAGAGAAATAATAAAGATCAGAGCAGAAATCAATGAAATAGAAATCAAAAGAACACTACAACAAATCAACAAAACTAGGAGCTGGTTCTTTGAAAGAATTAATAGCATTGATAAACCCTGGCCAACCATATCAAAAAAGAAAAGAGAAAGGACCCAAACAAATAAAATCAGGAAAGAAAGAGGAGAGATCACAACCAACACCAAAGAACTATCAACAATTATAAGAACATATTATGAGCACCTGTACACCAGCAAATTTGACAATCTGGAAGAAATGAATGCATTCCTAGAGACATATAAACCACCAAAACTGAACCAGGAAAAAAATAGAAAACCTGAACAGACCCATAAATAGTAAGGATACTGAAGCAGTCATCAAAAATCTCCCAACAAACAAGAGCCTAGGGCCAGATGTCTTCCCAGGGGAATTCTACCAAACACTTAAAGAAGAATTAATACCTTTTCTCCTGAAACTGTTCCAAAAAACAGAAATGGAAAGGAAACTTCCAGACTCATTTTATGAGGCCAGCATTACCTTGATCCTAAAACCAAAGACCCCATCAAAAAGGAGAATTCTAGATCAATATCCTTGATGAACACAGATGCAAAAATTCTCATGAAAATACTAGCCAGTAGGATTCAACAGTACATTAAAAGGGTTATTCACCACGACTTGGGCTATAAGGTTGGTTCAACATCTGTAAATCAATGTGATACATTAATTAAAAAAAGAACAAGAACCATATGATACTCTCAATAGATGCAGAAAAAGCATTTGACAAAGTAAATCATCCTATCTTGATCAAAGCTCTTCACAGTGTAGGGAGAGAGGGTACATACCTCAATATCATCAAAGCCATCTATGAAAAACCCACCATGAATATCATTCTCAATGGGGAAAAACTGAGAGCTTTTCCCCTAAGGTCAGGAACACGGCAGGGATGCCCACTATCCCCACTGATATTCAACATAGTACCCGAAGTCCTAGCCTCAGCAATCAGACAACAGAAAGAAATAAAAGGTATCCGAATTGGCAAAGAAGAAGTCAAACTCTCACTCTCTGCAGATATGATACCTTATGTGGAAAACCCAAAAGACTCCCCCCCAAAACTGCTAAAACTCATACAGAAATTCAGTAAAGTGTCAGGATAAAAAAATCAATGCACAGAAATCAGTTGCATTTCTATACACCAACAGCAAGACAGAAGAAAGAGAAATTAAGGAGTCTGTCCCATTTACAACTGTACCCAAAACCATAAGATACCTAGGAATAAACCTATCCAAAGAGGCAAAGAATCTGTACTCAGAAAACTATAAAGTACTCATGAAAGAAATTGAGGAAGACACAAAGAAATGGAAAAACGTTCCATGCTCATGGACTAGAAGAACAAATACTGTAAAAATGTCTATGCTACCTAAAGCAATCTACACATTTAATGCAATCCCTATCAAAATACCATCCATTTTTTTCATAGTAATGGAACAAATAATCCTGAAATTTATATAGAACCAGAAAAGACCTCAAATAGCCAGAGAAATGGTGAAAAAGAAAAAGTTGGCAGCATCACAATTCCAGACCTCAAGCTCTATGACAAAGCTGTAATCATCAAGACAGTATGGTACTGGCACAAAAAGACATACAGATCAATGGAACAGAATAGAGAGCCCAGAAATGGAACCTCAAATCTATGGTCAACTAATCTTTGACAAAGCAAGAAAGAATGTCTAATGGAAAAAAGACTGTCTCCTCAACAAATGGTGTTGGGAAAGTTGGACAACCACAGGTAGAAGAATGAAACTGGACCATTCCCTTACACCACGCACAAAAATAGACTCAAAATGGATGAAAGACCTCAATGTGAGGCAGAAATCCATCAAAATCCTTGAGAAGAACACAGGCAGCAACCTCTTCGACCTCAGCCTCAGCAACTTCTTCCTAGAAACATCGCCAACGGCAAGGGAAGCAAGGGCAAAAATGAACCACTGGGACTTCATCAAGGTAAAAAGTTTTTGCACAGCAAAGGAAACAGTCAACACAACCAAAAGACAACTGACAGAATGAGAGAAGATATTTGCAAATGACATAGCAGATTAAGAGCTAGTATCCAAAATCTATAAAGAACTTCTTAAACTCAACACCCAAAGAACAAATAATCCGATCAAGAAATGGGCAGAGGACATGAACAGACATTTCTGCAATGAAGACATCCAAAGGGCCAACAGACACCTGAAAAAGTGCTCAACATCACTCAGCATCAGGGAAATACAAATCAAAACCACAGTGAGATACCACCTCACACCAGTCAAAATGGCTAAAATTAACAAGTCATGAAATGACAGATGTTGGTGAGGATGCGGAGAAAGGGGAACCCTCCTACACCATTGATGGGAATGCAAGTTGGTGTAGCCACTCTGGAAAACAGTATGGAGGTTCCTCAAAAATTTGAAAATAGAGCTACCCTACAACCCAGCAATTGCACTACTGGGTATTTACCCTAAAGATAGAAATGTAGTGATCCAAAGGGGCACATGCACTGGAATGTTTACAGCAGCAATGTCCACAATAGCCAAACTATGGAAAGAACTGAGATGTCCATCAACAGATGAATGGATAAAGATGTGGTAGTGATATACAATGGGATACTATGCAGCCATGAAAAAACCCCCCACGGAATCTTGTCATCTGCAACAACGTGGATGGAACTAGAGGGTATTATGCTAAGGGAAATAAGCCAATCAGAAAAAGACAATTTTATCATATGATCTCTCTGATATGAGGAATTTGAGAGGCAGGGCGGGGGGTTGTGGGGGGGTAGGGAGGGAAAAAATCAAACAAGATGGGATCAGGATGGAGACAAGCCATTAAGATTCTCTTAATCTCAGGAAACAAACTGCGGGTTGCTGGATGTGGGGGAAAGGATAGGGTGGCTGGGTTATGGACATTGGGGAGTTTATGTGCTACGGTGAGTGCTGTGATGAAATCACAGACCTGTACCCCTGAAGCAAATAATACATTAAATGTTAATTAAAAAAAGCTTTATACTCCCTTATTAATACTCATGACCCAACATAGTTGTGGAGACTATTATCCTTTTTTTTTTTTTTTTTTGAGAGCCCACACACGCTGGGGAAGGGGCAAAGAGCGAGAGAGAACCCCAAACAGACTTTACACCCTGTGCAGAGCCCAATGTAGGGGCTTGATCTCACAACCCTAAGATTATGACTTAAGCAGAAGCCAAGAGTTGACTTAACCAACTGAGTCACCCAGATGCCCCATCCCAATTTCAGTATGAAGAAAATAAGACCTAAAAAGGTTAAGTAACTGGCCCAAGATCATAGCACAGTAAAATAACTGAGCTGGAATATGAGCATACTCTGATGTCAAGTGGCCCCAGTCTTCACTAGTATGCTATAGTGACTTCTAGGAACCCTGCAATGAACAGAAAATCTCCCTTTTTAAAATTAAGTATTTCAGCATATAGAAAAAGAAAAATCTTCCCAATTTAATGAATCTCACAAAACACGAAGTTATCAACAATAGAAATAATAGCCCAGTCTCACTATTACTACACTAGAAAAAGTCAAAATGGTGGATCCCAGGGAGGGCTTGGCCCATGGAAACCCAACAAAAGCTATGGCCTGGAGACAGCTGGAAGATCTGGGCAGTGCTGGCCAAGGAGCAGTGCAGGAGTGGCCTCTACAGAAGGCTGGGGTATGCAGACCTTAACAGCTGGTGTGCAACAGGAGGTTTCCTCTACCCGCTTTGTCAGGGCACGGACTCAAATATCACAACAAGATGCCTGCAGCTTCCTCTAAATATACATTTTTAAATAAATTATAGTTTTGTTATTTTACCTAAAAAAAAAAAAAAAAAAGAAGCTCTAGTTTAAACCGAAGTATAGAGCTGATTTTGCACCTGGATAGACAGAAAAGCAACTGTATAGATTCTGAAATGAGAAAACCAATTCTCTTCACACTAATGAAAAAAAGAATTCCTGAGAATAACTCTTAAGAAAGTTCAGGACCTATACAAAGAAAATTATCAGTTTTTAAAATGGTAAAAAATCCGGACAGACATAAAAGATATTCTTGTTTCCTAATGGCAAGTAAAAATATGTCATTCCATTTAGATTCCAGTTTTTAAAACATTAATGAAAATGACTCAATTTCTGGTTTAAAATGTTTTAATTATGCAATATTTTAAACAAATCCAAAAGAGAAATCACTACTTGGGAGGAAGACTTCAGCAATATATATTAATGATAAAGGATTAGTATCCATATCATATTTTAGAAAAAAAAAACTCTTTAAAAAAAAAGAAAAAAAAGAAAAATGGGCAAAGGATAAAGTGATCTTTAAGACTCATATGTAAAAAACAAAGAATGAGAAAGGACTCACCTTCCCAGCCAAAAACATATTACAGAGCCATTAACATCAAAACTATTGTTTCACCAGGCCCCTGAGACAGTCTGATGAAAGCTGCAGAGCCCTTCTAAGACTGTTTTTTTTTTTTTAAGAATGTTTTTTAAAGCATAAAACAATATGCACAGGATTAAAGAAAACCAATTACACTGAAATACATGACCTTCCAAGGTTAAAAGACCCTAAAATAGGCCAAAGAAGATTCCAGTACTTAAGGGAATTTAATCTAGGACAAAACTGGTATTTTGTATAGTGGGGAAAATAAAATGTATTTAATGTATAGTGCAGGCATACTGGATATACATATGGAGAATAAGATGGCTCCCTATCTTATGACATAAGCAAAAGTAATTCCAAGTTATTAGTGGTTCAGAAAGAAAAAAGAAAACAATGATCTCAGAAAAGGCTAAGGAGACTGCATGTACAATCTGAGAGTTAGAGAACCCAGAAGGTATAAAATACAAAAAAAAAAACTTGTATGAAAAACCACAGCATCATCAGAGTGAAAAAACAAACACAGGTCAGAAAAAAATGCTTAAAACATACACATTTGGGTTAATATCTGTACTACACATTGCTTATGGAAGATAAAAACCACAAAAAATGACAGAAAAACTGGCCAAGAATATGAATAATCATTTCAAAAAAGAGCAACTCCAAATGGCCCACAAACACGAAAACACGCTCTACGGAAAATGTGAACTAAAACAAGTTGCACCTTGCAAATACCTGGTAACCAAAATTAAAGCTTGAGAACACTTCCTGTGTCCGACGGGGAATGCTGGTGGAAGTGTTCGCTGTTACACATTTTTGGAAGGCCACCTATAAAATCTATCAAAACTAAAAAATACACATTCTGTTTGACCCATAGATCCAACTCGTAGATACATATCCAAAACCAAAATGGGGGAAAGCCTTACTGCCATTCTGCCAAACACCCTGTAACTAAAAACGCTGCACGAAGAGTCAGAATCCAATGGGATCTGTGTACAGAATATTTATTGCAGTACCATCTGCAAAACCAATAAATGGAAACAATATGAGTGCCCATCACTATAGCAATAGTTAAACCGTGGTAATTCATACCCCATACCATGGAATATTAATACTGCACAATCACTAAAATAGATGTTAGATGCATATAAACTGGTCTGGAGGGATTTTCACAATCTATTGTCAGGTAGAAAGGAAACAGGAGGTAAATATACAGATGATCCCATTTGTTGTATAACAACATATATATACATATTGCATATGATTTTGGAGGTGAATATGGAGGCACGGAGAAATGCAAAAGGGGATACATGCCAGGCTGTAACAGATTAGCTCAGGGAGGAGAGGTAAGAGCTGAGTATTCATGTGACAGAGGAATCAAACCCAAAAAACATTAAGACCCTGTAAACCAAGAGGTCCTTAAAATCACATGTATGAGTTCAATTCATTTATATGAATGTCTATAAAGAAATACATGAAAGTAACCTAACTAAAATATTAAGTTATTTAAGAGTAATGGCTTTTCAAGTGATAGTTTTACTTTTTTCTTCCCTATGCAAATAAATATCAACATACTGAACTTGGTGCACAAAGAGCCCTTACAAAATAAGAACATATGTACTTACATGGCATACATTTGGTTGCAAGAAAAAAAAAATCCAACTCAAACTGGCTTAAACAAAAATGGAATTTATTGGCTCACATCAGTAAAAAGTCCATAAGTAGGGCTGATTTCAGGTCCAACTTGATCCAAATGTTCCAGATTGCATCAGGGCTCCTTAGACTCTCTCCTCTCATTTTTTTTGGTACCGCCTCGAGGCTGGCTCCTCTCTATTAGAAAAACTAGTTGCAGCAAGTTCAGAATGGGAATCTTCGCACCACACTATCTCCAAGAAGGTATCTTCCTTCAGCCGTTCCTAAGGAAGCCTCACCAAACATCTTGTATCTAAGCGGCCTGAGTTGGGTCAGGTGCCTATCCTTGGATCATTTATTTTGGGGAATGGGGGAAGAGGGACAGTTAGTAGCAACGGTTAAAGGTAACCAGGCCAACCCTACCTAGAGCTGGGGGTGTGATAATCCCATTATCCAAAGAAAACGTGGGTGGAAGTGAATGCTAGATGGGCAACCACAACACACATGAGCAAGGAATTAAAGAAAACAATACAATCCAATAAAATATTAAAAGTGCCAATCTCATTAGTAATCAAAGAAATATAAATAAATTACATAATTTGTTGCTTACCAGGTTAATTAAAAAAAAGCATTAAGTGTGAGAGATGTGGGGGTGTGGGACTGAGAGCAGGTGCGCACACAATTGGAATTGTATGTGTAACACAACAGCTCTAAGAGACATGTAAGCAAACTTTATACCACAATCAGAAACAACATGGATTTCTAAATACGAAACAAAAAGCTAACAAATAGTAAAATTGAAAGCCCCAACAGAAGTTGACTCATTTTGTTGTTGTTGTTGTTTAAACTGGTAAGATGCTCCCATTTGGGGGGGAAAAAACCAGAGATCCCTGGGTAAATCTGTATTTATATTCCTTAGGTCCAAGTCAGCCTATTTCTTCCTATTCACTTCTTTCAACATTCTTAGACAAAACCCACGATAGAGTCTCTAGTTAATTACCATAGCTGGGGTCAGAACTAGGGTAATGTCTTCTGGAAACTGATTAAAGGCTTTTTCCCTCTATCTAAACAGACAAAAAACTTTCAAAGTATGACTAGTGAAATGGAACCCAAGATATAGAAGCATAATACTTAAATATTAAGAAGAACTACAATCCAAAGTAGCTAGAAGATTATCCCCGTTTGCTTGAAAATACAAAAAACTATACACTAAATTGTGTTTAAAGATATTATGGATATGAGGTAGGTCTGTGCCATCCCACAGATAGAAAAGGTAGTGGTATAAGGATTCTTTTATGAGCTATGGGGTCACAGTTCCACACTTGTGCAGAATCACATATATTTCTTTGAGTATGCTAAGTACAGTGAATCAAGTTCAGTTCCACTGTTTCCAAGTATAAAGTCAACTCCAAGTGTGACTCTGTTGATATGGCAATTAAGTACTTTAAACGAAAACATTCCCCCAGATTTCAATTTTGAGCAACAGACTATTCCAAAAAAAAAAAAAAGACTATTCTCAGATTTCATTTCTTTTCTCAGGTCCAATTACAAAATTAAGGTCCCATACATCTCCTGATTTTGTATCTTTCTGAAGTCAGGGATTTTCATTCCATTCCAAGAAGGAAAAGGCCTGAGACCACTCTACCGCCTTAACTTTTAGATCAAATGACTTACCTGGTTAGTTTACATCAGTAGAATTTGTTTTATAACCAAGAAATCTGACCTACTCTTATTACACATAACAAAAAAATGACTTAAAAAACATGACGGAATGTGTTTAATCCTGCTGTGTTAAAACAAAAGAGCTAGTAGGCAGCCTTAGCAAAAGGAAAGGTGGTTGAGACCAGGGACTTATAAAAAATGCCTTCACTGGAATCCAGCTCCATCACTGATGAAGCTTTGTGATCCGTGGGGATTTACCTAGCAAACCTATGTGTCATTATCCTCATCCTTAAAATGAGCATAGCAGGCATACAAAGCAATCTCTTAAGGTTGCTGTGAGGTTTAATGAAGTAAAAATAATCCAGCTCTTGGAACAACACCTAGCACTAAGGAAGCTTTCAATAAATGTTAACTATTAATCTTAGTATAAACTGAGTATTTATTTGTTTAGGTCTGTGTCCGTACTCTAGAATTCAAAACACTATATTCTAATTGTTCTAATTTGCACCGCCTGCAAAAGGCACTTTTAAACTACTTCAAATAATTTGGAAATGAAGAATTAACAAAATCCTCAACTATGTAAGGGCTAATTTTAGATATTATAACTACTTCAGTTAGGAAACCTCCACTAGGAAATAAGTTTGCAACAAAATAGCAGAGTAAAAGCTATATATTAGAATCTGAGTAATACTATATTCAGATGTTCCTCCGCCCATGAGAGTAATAGGGAAATGTAGAATACCTCCTGCACAAATGCATCTAGGGAAAGCAGGCTGTATTTATTTCAAAAACTATAAAAGGTTACAATATAAATCTATCAAACAAAATTAGTTTTTAAAAGCGACTCATATGTATCCAAATTTTGACCAAATCAACACAACAATCCAAAGCACAAAAAGATTATCATATAGCTCAAGGAGCAAAAGCAATAAACAGAAATAAATGTCTCGTCAATACAGACACTACATAAATATACAAATCTATAGCTTTAATGTAACACAAACAAATCATAAGTACATGTGTTAGCTACCTTTCTCCAAGGAGAGTAAGTAAAGGAGTAATGTTTTATATTTAGTAAATACATATATAATGTATAAAACCTTTAATCACATGTAGTCTCACAAGTGTGAACCAAGTAGAATGAAAGGCTTTCTTATGTGAAGATGTACAGTTCATAAAGAACCCAACTCGAAATAAATCCACTACCACAAGTTATTGCAAAGGTGACCCAGAAAAAGTCTATCATTTGCAACTGTATACAAAGGACAAACTGCCCAGAAATTAGTATCAGAAATCTTACTGAAGGGTATCATGGTAACCTGCCTGAAAGGACAAATAACTTACTTGGGAGTTTAATATAGCAGGTATCAGTGTAAATTAAATAACATACGAGTGAAAAAAATATGCAATGTATAATAGCAAGAGGTTAGAAAACTGAATACTGTGGAAAAGATTTATTAGTCTGTACAAGTTGGTTTTGATAAACTATTGGCTACTTGTTACAGTAAATTACCAAGACTTTCATTGCAACAGTATTTTCCCACACATATCAAAATCTGGAAGCAATATGTCTTTCTCATATTGTCATTTAGTGTTCTATTTTTTCCAACCCTCAAAACACAGATACAGGTTTCTGAATATCAGTTAGCCATTTAGGGAAGTCATAAGATACAGATGTTTATAAACATTACACGAGCTACAATTGACGCACGCGGACTAACACCACCAACATTTACGGGAGAAGGTGTTGGTTTTTAAAGTGGTAAGTACTGCATGAGTCACATAAACACACTATTCTCGTCCTTCCAAAACCAAAACGGGGGAAAGCCTTATTGCCATTCTGCCCAACACCACAGAACTAAAAACACTGCACGAAGAGTCAGAATCCAATG
>CM052807.1:10681346-10747998 GCA_028533885.1 Nasua narica
TCACATGATAAATGTAAATCATAAAATCAAATGTACTTTAAAAAGTACACCTATTTTATGTTACATAGAAAACTGTAGACTGCAAACTGTGCATGCTTACCATAACATTGTACCTGGGAAAGCTGATGAGTGGGATTTCTTGCAAATATTTACTGCCATGATACAAAACAAATATGTGCAAACTGCAAGGTCCCTAAAATAGCAGTTAGAGTTTATATACAGACAGATGTCATTATCTGATCAAATAGGCAAGAGATGGAGTTTCCCAGAGTCTATAACATAGAACAGTAACCACCACAGGCTCCTCCTCCAGGGCCTTCTTCCCTGTGTGTCAGTTTGACTCCTTTATTCTGGTTCTCACTTTCCCACAGTCCAGGGGTCTGAATGATCTTTTCAACAAGTTCCTCAAAGGCACACTGTACACCATCACAGGTTTTTGCACTTGCCTCTGAAATTCGAGAAAAAAATGTCAGAATCTATTCCTTTACAGTCCTATTCTGATGTTTTTCTGGAAAACGATCATGGCATAAACATCAGCCGGCAGTATATACAGAGGCCAATCAGCAGTTTCTTCCCACAGGTTTAGTATTTGTGAATTTCCCCCAACTCTCAAAGTTGAGCTATTCAAATTCTAGCCACAAGAATAGTGGTATATAAGCCCAGAATCATACACTGTAAAGCCCTACTCAAATATTATGCCAAAGTTCCTTCCTAATTTTTCAGTTAGTTCTTTTTTTTTTTTTTCAGTTAGTTCTTAAAATCGACCCCCAAAACAGATTATTATTCTCATTTCAGAATAAGGAAATTCAGGCTCCCAGTTGAACAAGCTGGCTACTATGTGCTGGCAATGAGAGACAACCTTGGACACAGGTCTCCTTTTGCATTTCTGCTCCCCATGAAACTCATATGGACATTGAGCCCTGCTCCCCAATCCTACCTTTCCCTAGTAATTACCTTTCATTATCTGAGATGACTCTCTTATTCCTTTATCATAAAACTCCTCTATCTCAGCTCATGACCTAACTTTATGTTGAGAAAAACAGCAACGATCTGACAGGAGCTACTGATTATCCCACTAAGAGATTCACCAACCTGCCTGCATTTGTAACCTTAGGCTCTGCCTTCGCTCCTGTGACAAAGGATAAACTGTCCCTGTTGCAATCTAGGAGTACCCCCTTTCCTAGCTCCTTGGATCCCATCCCTTCTCGGTCACTGAAGAATCAGGGGCCCTCATTACTGGATCACATCGGTCAGCTTAAAAGCCTGCCAAAATTATTGTCCATCTTACTAACCAACCAAGCAACCAACCGCCCTGCCTTCCAGCCCACACACCTTCTAGCAGGCACCTGGGTTCTCTATTCTCTTCCAAAGCAAAACTGTCATCATGAGTTACCTACGGAAGCTATTTCCACTTTCTTATCTCACATTTTTTCTTCAAACTCTGACCCTTGAACAGTATCAGTTTGAACTGAGCTGCTCCACTCGCACACGGATTTTTTTTCAATAAATACAGTACAGAACTGTAAAGGTATTTTTCTCCTTCTTATGATTTTAATAACATTTTCTTTTCTCTAGCTTACTTTACTCTAAGAATATAGTATGTAAGACACAGAACATACAGAACATGTGTTAACCGACTGTTTATCAGTAAGGTTTCAGATCAACAGAAGGCTACTAGCAGTCCAGTTTTGGGGGAGGCAAAAGTTATACGTAGATTTTCAAGGTCGGGATGTCTAACCCCACATTGCTCAAGAGTCAACTATACTCTTAACTTGGTTTTTGTTCTCCCCACTCCATCGAAACTTTTCTTTTAAAAAATACCAATGTTCTCCATCTTTTCAAATCCACTGTCCTCATCCTATTCAACACCCTCTAGCAGTTGATATAGCTGATCACTTTCTTCCTTTAAATACTTTGTTCAGGGCGCCTGGGTGGCTCAGTTGGTTGAGGAACTGCCTTTGGCTCGGCTCGTGATCCCGGAGTCCCGGGATCGAGTCCCATATCGGACTCCCGGCTCTGCGGGAGGTCTGCTTCTCCCTCTGACCTTCTCCCCTCTCATTCTCAGTCTCTCGCTCTCTAATAAATAAATAAATAAATCTTAAAAAAAATAAAAATAAAAAAAAAATAAATACTTTGTTCACTTGATTTTCAGGACACTGAACACTCTGGGATTCCTCCTCCCAACGGCATGTCATTCACAGCCTTACTTGCTGACCCCTCCGCTTCCTGCTGAGCTCTCATTGTCGGAGCACCCCAGGCTTCAATCTTTAGCTGTTCTCCACCCACTTACTCCTGTGACCACTTTAATTCCATGACTTAAAATCCACCCAAATGCCAATGACCAGCATGTCCACTGGTTATCCAAAAAATGGTTCATCCTTATGCTAAGCAGAATTCTTGATTCCCCACTCCCTTACCCAAACCTGTTCTTACCTCAGGCTCACACACACAGCTAATGGCAGCACGGTCCACCTAGTTTGCTCATGCCAGAGATTAAGACTTATCCTTGATTGCTCTCTTTCCTTATCCTCAATATCCAATCTATCAGCAGAGTCTGTCACCTTGACCGTCCAAATATCTCCTAGATCTGCCAACCGTCCAGAAGCCACCCACAACCACTCCCGTAGTCAAAGGCACTAGCATTATTCATTGGGCCACTGTAAGAGAATGACAAGCCTCTTGCTACTGCTTCTCAGGGACCATTTTCTGTACAAATAGGTCTTTTTAAAAGAATATCAGATCACAGCCCTACTACTCCCCTGCTTTCCACACTTAGAATAAAATCCATTTCTTTACCATACCCTACAAAGCCTAACATGACCTTTTAAATTTCATCTCCCATCATCACCACCTTTTTCCCCAACATACACTATACTCCAGCCCACAACCTTTCTTCTTGTCCCTTAAACACACTAAACTCATTCCTACCTCAGGAAATATTTGCTATTCTCTCAACTTGACATGTTCTCCCTCCGTATCTTCATATTATGGATTCTTGTTCAAATGGCATACCTCAAAGAATGTCCCCTAATTACCTCCCACCCCCATCCTACTCTCTCTCTCCTTCACAACACTACTTACTTATTTAAGTCTGCTTCCTCTACTAGAATGTAAGCTTTGTGAGAGCAGGGCCTTTGTCCATTTTGTTCATCTGTTTGTTATATTCTCAGTGTGCAGTAAGTGTTTATTGAACTAATGTATCAAAATGAAGGACACCCAGCAAGTAAGCAGAAGAAGTGGTATTCAATTCCTTTCTAAAATTCCCTATTACCTTCCTCTTATAGCACCCTGCTTCTATCGACAGATGATGTTCTTTTATTTCCATTTCCTAATTCCTAAAAGATTCTAACAGTGGAATAGCTAAATCAGTAACTCCTAAAGCTGGCTTCATATCAGAATCAACTAGGGTGCCTGTAGAAACTGTCTTCCAGGCCCAGTTTCAGTCCTGTGAAAAGGCCCAGGGAACCTGTAATGTTAAAAAAGCTCCACAGTGATATATCTTGTCCACTTTTCTAGGTAGGAGGTCAACGAACTTTTCCTGTAAAGGGCCAGATGGTAAATATTTTAGGCTCTGAATGCCTTATGGTTTCTGGTGTAACTACTGAACTCTGCCACGAAGCAGAAAAGCAGCCAAAGACAGCGCGTCGATGACTGGGTAGGTAAGGCTGCGTTCCAATACAAATGATGGAACCAGATTTGGCCCCATGCTATAGTTTGCCAAACCCTACTTTACTATGCATCCCAAGTATTAATGTGCATACAAATCACATGAAGGTCTTGTTATAGATTCTAATTCAGAAAAGCTGAGTTGGGCCTAAAATGAAGCATTTCTAACAGACTGCCAGGTGGTATCCCTGCTGCCAGCACAAGGACCACAAGGTACAACTACAGGATTGGAGGCCTGGCTTTACTGAATGCCGTCATATCCTGGGAGGAAGGATCGGACTGTGTCCTACATAAACTTCACATAATGAGATCCAATTTTTTTTTTTAACAGAGGAAAAATGAACCTGGCTCTATAGCTAGATTTCATAGCACAAGAAAATGATGAACTAAGTATACACATTTTACAGTTCATAAAGAGAAAAATGTAGCAAAAACTCCATTTTAAAATTCCTCATTAATAATGAAAGGATAAATGTTCACACACCTACCTATAAATAACATGGAATGCTTTCGTGCAAATTTCAGGCCTTCGTTTCTATCAACTTCACGATTTTCCTGAATGGTAAATATAAAGATTAAGAAAAGCTACCAAAAAAAAGAAAAAAGAAAAAAAAGAAAAGCTACCAAAATACGGTCAAGATGCCAAATGTCTGACTTCTTACCTTATCAATTTTATTTCCAACTAGCATGTTTACTATGTCATTTCTCGTGCAGTACGTTTCCAATTCATTTAACCAATTATCCAATTTAACAAAGGTATCTCTTCTTGTGACATCATAAACTGAAATAAAAAGGATCACTTATTAAATAAGCATTAAAAATAAGAAGCAATGACATATTTCTGATATGTGACTAAGAACTGATATTTCTATATAGGCAAGTCTGTTTCTAAGCCTTCAAATGTTTAACAATCAGTATCTACTCACCCAGATGGAAAAAACAAGTGTGTTAAAAAATAATAATAAATACATATATACAAACATTTCAATTTTATTAAGACACACTGTGAGAGAATGAACTTACTTCTTGTGCAATAACTGAAAATTAATTTAAGCAAAACAATAGCTGTTCCCATTGGTAATAATAAAAGACATTTATCCAAAAACCTAAATGTTCAGATCCAAATCTGTGGCAAAATACCAAATTTCTTTCATTGATTTAAACATCTATGACCCTGTTAACTTGCTTCTTACAAGGACCAGAATTTGCAACTTCAAAAAAATATGTAAACTTAATGGATATGATCCTGATTGTCTCCCTGTTACAACTTTCATCTTACATCCCACTGCATTTTAATATGTAAAGAGCTTATTAATATAAAGACTTTATTAATTTAGAGTGTTTTCAAGAGGCACCTGGGTGGCTCAGTTGGTTAAGCGATTGCCTTCAGCTCAGGTCATGATCCCAGGGTTCTGGGATTGAGTCCTGCATCTGGCTCCCTTCTCAGCCTGCTTCTCCCTCTCCCTCTGCCACTCCCCCAGCCTGTGCTCTCCTAGGCTCTCTCTGTCAAATAAATAAATAAAATCTTAAAAAAAAATTTAAAAGTGCTTTCTAAACTTAAAGACACTGAAGCAAAATAAGAGTTGCTGTTACACTGATGAACCTAAAACCTCACAATTTATGACATAATGTAAAAAGACAATTTTCCCTAAAATTGATCAATATTTATTTTTAAAAGTTTCCCAGGAATATTAACAAGTACTTTTCAACAACTTACAGTGAGAATCCATATTTGGTTTTTAAATTCTGTATGATTACGGATCAACAATATTAAGTACTTTGTGGTACTTTTTAGGACTAATAAAAGAGATTCAACTAAGCAACTAGCACACTTCTTCCTTTATAAATGCACAGCAAATGTTAATACACTGGTGACTGAAGATCAGTTCCTGGTAACACTCTTAAGACAATTACTTGTGGATTAATCCTCAGTTATGTCCTCATTGACATGTGCTTTTTAAACCAAACAAATTAATCTGATCTTTACCTTTCCACTGCTAGACAAAGGACTGAAAAGAAATTGTGAAAGTTCAAATATTCATTGATGTTAAATGAAGTTAATATAATTTCAAGTTAATAAAGGTACCTAAAAAAAAATAAAATCTTACTAACCTTCACAGACAGGGAAAATCAAAAATTGCAATAATAAAACAATATTTTTAAAGCAGTATCATAAAGTAAAACCTTACCTAATATAACACCTTGTGCACCTCTGTAATAGCTGGGAGTTAATGTTCTGAACCTCTCTTGACCAGCAGTATCCTAAAAGTGACAATTAAATTTGAGAAGTATAAATAATAGATCTTCAACATTTTAAGAGGAGGAAGTCAAACAACATTATTAAAAATATCCATGTACAAGTTCATTTAAAACTTGAAATTTAAATTACTGACAAGTGTTACATAAAATAAAATTAATAAATACTGACTCATCTCTAGAAAAATGCATCTCAGTAAAGAATTTAAAGATTTTTATCACACATGAAACCCATTTCCTTAAAAGTCATGGTTCTCAAATTCAGAAGCACAGTGAAATTTCTTGGGAAAGGAAAAATTCCAATGCCTGGGTTCAACCACCAGTGATTCTGGTTTAACTGGTCTATGATAAAGACAGAAGTTTTCCAAGTCTTCCCAGGTGATTCTGCTGTAGAATCAAGGTTAAACTTGATTCTACTTACTTTTTTTTTTAAAGAGAATTATAGGAGTATCTTATTTTAGGTAAATAATTTTTAGGTTGGACTCTTAAAGTATTTTCTGTGTATCTTCTTTTAGGAAAATGCATAAAACCAAACCACTTGCTATCACGTGTTATTGACTCCTACTGGGGGAGGAACATAAGATGTACACCAGCCAGGAAGTGCAAGTTTCATGAGGAAAAAGACTTCATCTGCTTAATCACTGGTTTAACCCCAGGGCCTAGAGCAATTCTTGCCACAGGATAGTTGCTCAACTTTTCTTGGAAAACAAACAAACAAACCCAAACTAACTGACCGGTCTGTACTTCTGGGCCTGGTTCCTTCTGTCTTCTTTCTAACGTCTTTGGACTGTGGCTTCAAGATGCCTAAGATTATGCAAAGCAGGGGCTGACAAATGGCTCCGCAAGCCCACCACTTGTTTTATTAAGTAAAGTTTTACTGGAACACAGCTAGGCCCATTCGCTTACGCACGGCCACATGGCCTGCCTTAGGATTAGACTAAATATTTACTATCTGCCCTTTTAGAAGAAGTTTCCAGTCTGCTAATATAAAAGAACCTAAAGAAAAGTGAAGACGTATGTCTTCACTTGACAAGTGTCTTCACTTGATGTCAAACATCACTTAGCTGCCAGTCTCATGGTTGTAAATTCGAGTCTAACTACGGGTCAGGCAGAAGTTCCTTAGATACAGAACATGTTAATAACCTCTAAGAGGTTTATAAGCTTGGAAAGGCATTTTAAACCAGCAGTGATGGGCTCTAGCTACCTACTTTCCTACTTACCTACTTTCTTTCCCTGGCCAAAATAGAGACTGCCATAATATAAGAGCAATAGGTAGAGAATACACGAGTAATTTATGACCTCAGAAAAGAAACTTAAGAGGAAAATAACTTTCAAAGTAAACCACTTTGCACATCTACTACCCTTCCCCGGCTAGGCTTACATAAATGCAGAATGTCCTTGCTTCTGGATTCTCACCACTACAGAAACTGCCCCCAACCTTGCCATGTTGAAGTGAAAAAATTAAGAAAATTAAACTTTCTAAACAGATAAATTTATGATAAAAATTACAAAAATTCCCTTTGCTTTGAAAATTCTTACAAAACCTCTGTATTCAAAATCATTCAATCTGCATATTGATTCAACTTTTCAAAAACAATAATATAAATTAAAGGAGCATAAAGTGAAGTGCAGTTACTATCTAAAACAGATTATAATTCAATAATTTGATATAGGTTAGGGCAAGGACCAAGCGAGAAATATTTTAGTCACAAGACTTTTGTTTCAACAAAAAATTCTGTTTTCATAACAAAACTGTATCCATGCTGTAATAAATTAACTTCCAGAAACAGCGGAAAGCATTTGAATATGAATTTTGTTTCCCTTGATATTCATTGAGACGAACTTCAATAACTGCTCTGATGAAACAACATAAAAATCACAACATAAAAATCAGAACTGCAGGGTGCCTTGAATATCTGACTCCTGATTTCAGCTCAGGTCATCATCACAGGAGCCTGGTATAGAGCCCCATGTGGGGCTCTACACTCAGCATGGAGTCTACTTGGGGATTCTCTCTCTCCCTCTGCCTCTCCCCACTAAAATAAATAAATCTTTAAAAATCAGAATTGTGATTCTAGTTAAAATATCCCTAAAGCCCAATGTTTTAAAAATAAAGACTAGAGTGGGGTGCCTGAGTGGTTCAGTGGGTTAAGCCTCTGACTTCCGCTCAGGTCATGATCTCAGGGTCCTGGGATCGAGCCCCGTGTCAGGCTCTCTGCTCAGTGGCGAGTCTGTTTCTCCATTGCCTTTACCCCTCCCCCTGCTCGTGTTTTCTTGCGCTCTGTCATAAATAAAATCTTAAAAAAAAAAAAAAAGACTAGAGCAAAAAATGTTTTAATGTTAAATTACCACACAACGACACTTTTACACACAAATATTTAAATCAGTCCAGTTATTTAGAGTCTTGATTTTTTTTTGGATCCACTTATAAAAATGTTTAAGTAGGTATGATACTTTGGACTGTGCCACAATACTGGATCAGGATTTATAACACCTATAAAATTTATATGCTTAAATAGTCAAAAGTTAATATTTGCTTGTGTTTGTTCTCAAGATAGGAATGTGCAATAACTGTAACGGCATCCCTGTAAGATGAGAAAACCGAGCTTATTATCTGTGGTTTTCTTCTCTGATAGAAAAGGAAAAAAGAGATTAAAGATAGAAATGGATAAAAGATTAGGAAGGATCTGGAAAGGCTAAATATTAAATTGTGGGAGTGGAGGTGAGGGCAGGATATAGAGGAAAAATAGCTTTAGAGGTGCCAAGTAGGCCGTGATGTGTGTGCAGCATTTTCAAGAGCAGTGCGGACAGGGCTGTACTTGACCATTCTATTTGACTGATGCTAGGAGGAGTGTCCAAGCAGGAGAGGAACTGATTGTATATAAATATATTAAAAAACCACGGGAAGAAGTAGAAGAAACAATGGTTTCATGTATTTCTATTAATGAGTGAGAAGGCCTTCCTAAATATGACATAACATCCAAATTCATGGGGGAAAAAAAATGGTCTGACCACATAAATACTAGAACTTTGGTATGGCAAGAACATCCTTCCTGATCGCTTCCATACCCCATACACATACTCACTCATCCTAAACAAGATTTGAAGGCAAATGACAAACAGGAAAAAAATATTTGCAGCGTATGACAGAGTTGGTATTACACACACAACACATAAGAACATTAACATTTGGGGCACCTCCGTGGCTCAGCTGTTGAGCGTCTCTTGATTTCAGCTCAGGTCATGATTTCAGGGTTGTGAGATTGAGCCTCTTATTTAAAAAATATTTATATGCCTATGATAAAGATGTCACTTCAGTAATACCTGCCAACCTTTTTATTACACAGGAACTATAAAAAGTAAATTTAAAAAACCTCTTGCATAAAAGAAAGATCTCATGGAAACCATGAAGTCTTAGGTTCAACTCTAATACGCATATCTCACAAAACAGTAGCAAAGGCAGAAACAAGTGATAAATTAAACCATGAAAAGTACATGGAAAATCAGGCCCCCACTTTTGTATAGAAAGAAGCCAACATTCTTAAATTGTTCAAAATATTTTATTATGGCCTAGTCCAACATTTTCCAAATTGTTTTCTGTTAGATAGAACTATTCTGATTGATATCATAATTATATTTTGGGGAGAGGGGTAAATAGGCTACCAATCATGTAAAGTATTGTATGTTAGAAAAAAAATTAATAGAAAAACATGAGACATACTTACCCAGTTACATGTTATTTGTGTATAATGTGTATTAAACTAAATGTGGATAAAATGTGTATTAAAAATAATATGTTGTTCAGAGAATGCCAGGAAGATGAATCAGATCATACAGTGCATGAACACTTGCTGTTTCAATCTGTAACTGATGCCCAAACATTTACTATTTAATCACCATGCTGAAGTACATCTCAACGTGATGACTGCTGATCAGTTCTCTTATCATCACAGTCATAAATGTAATAAAAATTAATAATAAAAATGTATTTATCTATTTATCTAGGTAATAAAAATGTATTTATCTATTTAATTATCATAGTATATGTGGAAATCAGATATATAAGAGCATATTTTTATAAATTATATATGTAATATAACACATAAGCAATCATTTAGATAGAGAGAGAGAAGGTAGGTAGGTAGGTAGGTAGAGAGGAGTGGGGGAGAGACAGGGAGAGAGAGAGACACTGAGCATCTTGGATGTTTTTGACAGTTAATGCAACTTTATTCAGTCAGCCCCATCATGAAAAGGTCTAGTTAGGAAAGCAACATGCATCAGAATGTTTGGGTTCACAGGCAAATGAAAAGACAGTAAGTAAAGACTGGGCATGATATTAAAAAATAAATCCAAAGTTGGCAAACTCAAATTTCATAAATATTTATACTAACAAACATGAAAAATACTTTTTTTCCTGAGCATCACTTCATCCCCTTCTCCCCAACAATTGCCTTCAGTGTGAACTGAGTATACACTGTCTTATTCAAACTTTAAAGAAACATATTCAATAACAATAATCCTCTCTGGCAGACAAGATGATTTTTCTACATTCTTCTTTTAAATATTCCTGAGGGATTACATATTTTAAAATTTTGGGTAAGTAAAACAAGTCTCTGCCTCATTACCCAATTATAAGACATAACCATTTATTGTTTATCCCTTAACCAACAAATTGTCCAGTTATTTAATACAAATTGCTTACCTCTAGAACTCTACACACATCAATTTATGCTTCTTTAAAAATACAAGTTGAATATTTATACAAAATACATTTTTAAAACTCTTACCCAGATTGCAAGTTTAGCCTTATTTCCATCCACTGAAATGGTTTTCACCTTAAAGTCAACACCTTGAAAAAAAAGGAAATGTTGATAAGCATCCCAGTAAAATAATACTTTTAAAACCAGTTACCAAGAAAACAGAAAAGCCATTTTATCAAGTACTCAAATTCACACTCCAATTCTTGGGAGTTATGGATGTGAAAATTTAAAAAAAAGTGTGCCTAAAGTTCAGCAGCTTAGGATTTAATCAGGATAAATGAAAACCAAATGCTTGCAGAATTCAAACACTCACCTATCTGTACTTGCTTGAAAAAAAATAAAAACTTTAATGGAAAAATAAATAAAATAAATAAAAATTATTTTAAAATAAAAAATAATTACACCTTCAATGTAAGGTGATTAACGAGGCACATTAAGAGCCAAGTGCCGGAATTCATGGTGCTCATGCAGGGAAGACTATCTAGGCTGACTCTGGATCAAGGCCATTTTCTAAGGGGCTCCAAACGTATCTATACTCCATCATTAAGAATGCTGTCCACAGCCAGCCAATCCTCTAACTCAGATTCTGACTGTAAGCAGCTTGGTAAAAAAAATAAAAGGGCCACTTACTCCTTGTCTGATGAATTGTTTTTATCCTAAAAAATAGTATTTGTTCTATATAACTTTATCAATGATCCCTTGCTACTGCACAACTGCAAAAGAATTTACACACAAAAACATCTGTGCCCAATCCTCTAAGAATAGTCATAAGTGAAAAGGAGAAGTGCTCAAAGTGCTAAGAAAATCTGCTGTAAGTTCTAATTTATGTAAAGAGAAGAGTTCCAGAAGAAGACACATAAGGTTTTACTACAGCGCCCCCCCACCTTTCCAGGAAAAGGAGTTGACACCTGCCATCTGGCTTAAATGAACAATAACTGCCCACGTCTTTAAAGAGTATCAAAATCAATGTGCAGTCTACCCCGCTAGCCAGAGGGAAAGCATTAGCTCAAAAAGCTTGGAAAGAAACTTGCAAAAGATCTTATTAGTTCGTCACAATTGATTCAGAACAGCCACAGCTAAGATGAACAGCACCCTCACAAACTAAATGCTTATGAGAACACCTGTCACCAATATGGAACTACATTAGTAATTTTTGGATGATTTCTGGTGATCTACTACAAACACAAAGTAGGTAATAAAAATGTATTTCAAATATGCATTATATCAGGTCTTTCTGTATGCCAAAGATTAAAAAAAAAAAAAAAAAGATTGGTGTTTTGGGCTAGGGTGATAAAGAAGCTGATAAAGCCACACCTAGAATCATGGGCAATTATTGTTAAAGGACAGTGCTAATAACATAGTCCAAGGAAAACTTAGTTTCTTTGCAGCTAAACATACAAAAAAATCTCCTATTAAATAATCTTGTATTCATTAGATCTAGATAATGAAATATTACGCCACACCACTTATATTCAACGTATGAAGGGCGCCTGGATGGCTCAATCAGTTAAGCATCTGCCTTTGGCTCAGGTCATGTTCCCAGGGTCTAGGGATTGAGTCCCACATCAGGCTCCCTGCTCCATGGGGAGCCTGCTTCTCCCTCTGCCTCTGCCCCTCTCTCTCTGTCTCTCATGAATAAAATAAAAAAATCTTTTTTAAAAAGTATGAAATTATTTACATTTTATTCGTAATACTTTAAAAATAAAACAAAGCCTGAGAAAATTCAGATGAGGAAAATGGTTCTGACTTGGTACAGGTACTAAATTAAGGCCACTGTAGACAATAGAGATAACCTGTCATACACACTCTCCAGTTCAATTCTCAAAGTTTTTCAAATAAAGAATTTTTTTTTCCTAGTTACTCCAGACAACATGCTCAAGGGCAGACTGGCTTTTTGCTAGCTACCAGCTAGTCTACCCAAGAAAGGAAAGTCACTGTTCCCAAAACGTTTCTGTTTACCTCCCCTCTCCCAATCTCCTCCTTCTCTTTCACAATTTCCTGTTTTTCATATGTTTCTTGACAGTCTAATGATAGTCTCTATCATATGTATCATTTACATGCTGTTAACCGTCTCCAAGTTACTCTTCTGGGATATTAAATCTGAAAGTTACAGAGAATGTCCTTAGGAAACAATGCCCACTGGCGTCCTACCCTCAAAGTCAATACACACAGGTGGCCTGACAGGGCACCTCATCTGGACCCAGATCCTGCAAGTCCTTCATTTCATCTTTCCTTCGTCCCTCTGGTGACTCTCCCTATCCAAACACTGAGTTCTTTAGCTTTCATCTGCTCAACCTGCTTCTTCGCCAGGACTGGTTCTTCCGTTTTGCAAGTGGCTCTTAATCTGCTTTTAATGTTGGCCGCAGTAGGAATCTTTTTAATAAATCCGATTTTGCCAACTTCTTACTAGATTTGATTAAACTATCTTTTCAACCTCTTCCTGTGGATGACAAGGAGCTCGTAACAGAAGCTGAACGTCTAGAAAAAAAAAAAACACTCCTATCTATTTCCTCTACTCTCCTACAACACTGAACATTTCTGTGACCATATTGTGAGGGGTTTTCCCACAAGCAATTCTCAACTCTCCAGGGACATCAGTGTCCCACAGTTCAATTCAGTCTGATAGAGTCAGATCCCACAGGGGAAGGGCTAACTATAATAAGTCCTATAAGACTACTGCACTCCCATTTCAGATGCCATTCCAAATCCAGGTTGTTACCTGTGCTTCCAACCACCTGGCTATTAATCAAAGCTTCCTGCAATCCCCTCCCTTGACTGGATTAATTTGTGGTTCACAGAATTCAGGAAAAGTTACTTACTAGAGTATCATTTTATTATAAAAGGATAAAACCTAGGAACAGCCAAATGGAGAAGACAAACAAGAAAAGTATGGGGAAGGGGCACAAAGCTCCCATGCCCTCTCCAAGTATGCCATCCTCCAACAAACTTCCATGTGTTTGCCAGAACAGAACTCTCAGAATCCGTAAGTTTAGCATTTTTATGAAGGTTTCATTATTTAGGCATGACTGATTAAACCACTGTCCTTCAGTGACTGAACAAAATCTCCCATCCCTTATCCCTCTCCCCTCCCCTAGGTAGGAGAGCCAAGAGTAGGACTGAAAATTCCAACCCTCTAATCACATGGTTGGTTCTCCAGGCAACAAGCCACCACCCTCAGAGGCTTTCCAGAAGTTACAGCACTAACATAAACTCAGGTATCGCTGAAAGGGGCTAGTTATGAAAAACAAAAGACATCTTTACTGCTTTGATCAGTTAAGAAAATCAAAGGGTTTTAAAAACTCTGTGCCAGTTATCAAATATATATTTCTTACAAATCACAATATTCACAGAAGAACTGTCATTTTGACTTTTCCTTGTTGTTTATTTGGGCTTTCACTTTTAATACAACAGTTAATTCAGTTTTTTTAATTAACCTTTTTTAGGCAAATCTGCCTATTTTGTGAGGAGTATTTCAGTTAAAACTAGACATTACACTCAATAAAACTTTTAAAACAAGCAGTAAATGGAACATGAAAGTTTACCAAAGATACAAAGATACGTATCAGTGAGAAACCAGAACACACCAATGGAATCATCTGCCATGTCAAAAGTAAAAAGCAATCAACAAAAACTGACTTAAAACTAACAAAGATGCTAGAATTAGCAAACAGGAAATTAAAAACTATTTTAAATGTATAGCACATGTTGAAAAATTGAAGTACATGTCGAAAAAGTGAAGTAGACATGAAGTAAACATGAGAGATTAAAAAGACCCAAATCAAACATCTAGAGATGAAATGACAATGTCTGAGATATAAATTACATGGGATGAGATAAACAAAAATCAGACATCACAGAAGAAAACATAAGTGAATATGAAGACACAGCCATGGGTGCCTGGGTGGCTCAGTCAGTTTAGCAGCTGCCTTTGGCTCAGGTCATGATCCTGGGGTTTGGGATCAAGCCCTATGTCAGGCTCCCTGCTCAGTGGGGAGTATGCTTCTCCCTCTCTCTCTGCCCCTCCCCTTAGCTTGTACTCTCTCACTCTCAAATAAATACGTAAAATATTTTTAAATAAATAAATAATCAATGAAACAAAAATAATTGCTTCTATAAGGAAAAATCAATAAACTTATAAATTCCAGTCAAAGTGATCAGGAGAAACAAAGACAAAAATTACCATTATAAAGAAGGAGAAAGATCACTACAGATTGCACAGAGGTTAAAAAGTTACTGAGGAAATGCTATAAACAAGTTCATGCCAAAAAGCTTGACAATCCAGATGAAACGTCAATTTTCTTCAAAGATTAAAAACTATCAGAACTGACTCAAAAAGAAACAGACCACAAACAAAATACCTAAAGAATATAAATAAAAGGAAATCAAAACATGTCACTATAAAAAATCAACTAAACCCAAAAGGCAGCAGTAATGGAGGAAACAAGGGAAAAAAACTCTATAAATAGACACACAGAAAACAAACAGCAAAATGTCAGAAGTAAATCCTTCCTAATCAGTAATTATATTAAAGGCAGAGATTGGCAGAATATATATAAATATAATACCTAAATATATATAAATATATATAAAGATCCATCTGTACGCTGTCTATACATAGACATACACCATATACATAGACTCATACACCAAAGGAAAGATCCCAATAAATACGAAGCAAACATTCACATAACTGAAGGGAGAAATACAGTATTAGTTTTAGATTTTAATATACTACTTTCAATAATGGATAAAACAACCAGAGATAAAACAGAAATAGGACATTTGAACAACAATACAAACCAGAAAGACCCAAAAGAACATTCTACCCAACAACATCAGAATGAAGTTTTCTCAAGCACACATGAAACATTCTCCAGGACAGACACATGTTGTCTACAAAACAGGTAATAATAAATTTTAAAAGACTAAACTCATGTGAAGTATTTTTATCGTAATGTAATGAAACTAGAAACTGGTAATAGAAAGAAAACTGGGAAATTCACAAATAAGTGCAAATTAAATAACACCCTTTCAAACAACTAACAGACTAAAGAAGAAATCATAAGAAAAATTAGAAAATACTTTGAGATAAATGAAAACACAATACACCAAAATTTGAGATGTAGCAAAAGCAGTGCTAAGAGGGAAACTTATAGCTATAAACACACGCATTACAAAAGAAGAAATATTTCAAATCAGTAACCTAATTTTACACCTTAAGGAACTAGAAAAGAAGAGCAAACTAAGTGCTATAAAAGAAAGGAAATAATAAAGATCAGAACCAAGATAAAGGATAAAGGGAACTGATACACAATAGAGAAAAATCCATGACCAAAGGCTGGTTTTTTGTTTGTTTGTTTTTAAAGATTTTATTTATTTATTTGACAGAGAGAGAGATCACAAGTAGGCAGAGAGAGGGGGAAGCAGGCTCCCTGCTGAGGTGGGGAGGCTCTATTGCAGGACCCTGAGATCAAGACCTGAGCCAAAGGCAGAGGCTTTAACCCACTGAGCCACCCAGGCACCCCTGTTCTTTGTTTTTAAAAAGATCAACGAAACTGACAAGCTTTTAACTAGACTAAGGAAAACAAGAAGATTCCAATTACAAAACTCAGATACGAAAATGAAGACATTATTACTAATTTTACAGACAAAAAAAAGATTATAAGAGAATATTATGGACAATTATACACCAACAAGCTGGATAACCTAGATGAACAAATTTCTAAAAACACATAATTGACAAAATTGACTTATTGAGGAAAAGAAAATCTGAAGAGACCATTTGTAATCAAAAACATCCCAACAAAGAAAAACCCAGGACCAGATAGTTTCACTGATAAATTCCACTGAATATTTAAAGAGTTAACACCAATCCTTGTCACTTTTCAAAAAACTGAAGAGAAAGGAACACTTTCAAGCTCATTATAAGAGGCTAGCACTATTCTGATACCAGAGCCAGATAAAGATGCTACTAATAAAGAAAACTACAGACCAATATCCCAGAGGAATAGTTATGTAAAAATCCCCAACAAAATACTAGCAAACTTAATTGAGCAACCTATTAAAAGGATTATACACCATGATAAAGTTTTACCTTCATAATACAAGATTGGTGGAATGAGAGCAAATCAATCAAAGTAATATATCCCATTAAAGAATGAATGGGGGAAAAAACACATGGTCATCTCAATTCATGCAGAAAAAGCATCATGCAGAAAAAACTCAACATCCTTTTATGATTAAAAAAACACTCGACAAACTAGGAACAGAAGAAATTTCCCCAACATGATGAAAGCTATATAAAACTCATAACTAACATTATATTCACTGGTGACAGACTGACAGCTTTTCCCCACAGATCAGAACAAGACAAGGACATCTACTCTCACCTCTCCTATTTTACAGAGTACTAGAAGTTCTAGCCAGAGCAATTAGGCAAGAAAAGGAAATAAAAGGCATCCGTATTGGAAAGGAAAAAGTAAAATTATTTCTGTTCACAAAAAACATGATCCTATATACAGAAAAGCCTAATCCTCACACACACACACACACACACACACACACACACACCAAACAAAAAACCTGTTAGAATAAATGAATTCAGCAAAGTTGCAGGATATAAAATCAACATGCAAAAATCAGTTGCATTTCTATGCACTAGCAATGAACAATCCAAAAAACCATTTCATTTACAGTAGCATCAAAAAGAAAATAATTGGGAATAAACTTAACCAAGGGCTTTTAGGCCTATACACTGAAAACTACGAAACATTGCCAGAAGAAATTAAAGAAGACATTAAGTTGAAAGACATGTATTTAAGAGTTGGAAGACTAGGGGCGCCTGTGTGGCTCAGTGGGTTAAAGCCTCTGCCTTAGGCTTGGGTCGTGATCTCAGGGTCCTGGGATCAAGCCCCACATTGGACTCTCTGCTCGGTGGCGAGCCTGCTTCCCCCTCTCTCTCTGCCTGCTTCTCTGCCTGCTTGTGATCTCTTCTCTGTGCCAAATAAATAAATAAAATCTTTTAAAAAAAAAAGAGCTGGAAGACTAAATATTGTTAAGATGACAATACTACCCAAAGCAATCTACAGTTTCAACACAATCCCTACAAAAATTCTAACAACTTTTTTGCAGAAATGAAAAAACTGATATTCAAATTTATATAGAGCAAGCAGTACTAAATAGCAAAACAATATTGAAAAAGAAGAATGAAATCCGAAGACTCACACTTTCCAATCTCAAAACTTACTACACATCTACAATAATTAAAGCAGATGGTATTAGCATAAGGACAGACATTTGAACCAATGGAACAGAAGAGATAGTCTAGAAATAAACCTTAACATAGAAAGCCAATTGATTTCCAGCAAATGAGCCAAGATCATTCAATGGGGGAAAGAACGGTCTTTTCAACAAATGGTCCTGGCAACAATGAATACCCATATATAAAAGAATGAAGTTGGACCCTTACCTTCTACCACACACAAAAGTTAACACAAAATGAACAAAGACATGAATGTAAGAACTAAATCTTTAAAACTCTTAAGAGAAAATATTGGGAAAATTTTTCATGACACAGGATACAGCAATGATTTTTTGGATATGACACCAAAAGCAGAGGCAACAACAAAAAACAGATGAACTGGACTTCATCAAATTTACAAACTGCATCAGATGACACTATCAAAGGGACAAGACAAACCACAGAGTAGGAACTATCTGCAAATCATATAGCTGATAAGGGATTAGTAGCACTAATATACGAAAAACTATAACTCAACAACGGTAACAAAATAACCTAATTCAAAAATGAGGAAAGGATTTGAATGGACATTTCTACAAAGAATATATACAAATGGCCAATAAGCACATGAAAAGATGCTCAACGTCATTACCCATTAGGGAAACGCAAATCAAAACTACATGAGATACCATTCTTCACATCCATTAAGATAGCTATTAAAAAAAAAAAAGAAAAATAACAAAAGGTGACAAGGATATAGAGAAACTGGAACCCCTCTGCATTGCTTGTTGGAAGGTAAAATGGTACAGTCACTGTGAAAAATAGTTTGATGTTTCCTCAAAAAGCTAAAAATACAATTACCATATCATGCAGCAATTCCATTCTTAGGTATGTACCCAAAAGAAGTGACAGCAGAAACTCAGATACTTGCATAACAATGTTGACAGCAGTATTACTCACAACTGAAGGCTAAAGCAACCCAAGTGCTCATGAACAGATGAAGAGATAAACAAAATGTGGTTTATACATATCATGGAACATTATTCAGTCATAAAATGGAATGAAATTCTATTATATGCTATTACATAGATGAATCTTGAATATATTAAGCTAAGTGAAATAAGCTACTCATAAAAGGACAAACATTGTATGATTCTACCGATAAGGTATCTAGAATAGGCAAATTCATAAAAGCAGAAGACTTTTATGTATAAAATAAAGCTTACCACAGGCTGAGGGGAAAGTGGAGTGAAAGCTATTGTTTAATTGGTACACAGTTCCTGTCTGAGGTGATGAAAAAGTTCTGAAAATGGATAGTGGTGATGGTTGCAAAACAAAGCAAATGTACTTACTACCACTGAATTGTAAACTTAAAAATGGCTAAAATGGTAAATTTTATGTTTATTTTACCACAATAAAAAATGAATAGATAACTGGAGAGTCCTGCATCTATTAAAGAAATTGAATCTATGATTAAACACCTTTCCATGAAAAAAATTCTAGGCCCAGAAGTAGGACCCTTCGGGGACTAAACATTTAAAAAATAATCCATTCTAAACAAACTCCTCCAGGAACCTTAAGAAGAGTGAATACTTTCTTAGTCACTTTATGAATTGTACATTACCCTGACACCAAAACCAAAGACATTATAATTAAAAGCTATATAGACTAATATCCCTCATGACTCAGATGAAAATCCTAAAGAAAATTTTATCAAAACTAATACAAATATGTGTAAGAGAACACCACATCACAACCAAGTGGGGGTTATCCTAGGAACAAAAGGTTGACTTAACACTGAAAAAAATCAATGGGGACTTTACTATAGTAAACTAAAAAAGAAACTTCGTATGATCATCAACAAATGCAGGAAATGCACCTAACAAGATCCAACATGCATTCCTGATAAAACCTCTCAGCAAATCAGAAACAGAAGGAAAATTTCACAACCTGATAAAGGGCATCTATGAAAAACACACAGCTAACATCACATTTAATGGTAAAAGACTGAATATTTTTTTTCCTCTTCGTACCAGGAACAAAAGATGAATGAATCTTGAACCAGCCCTCTTCACTTTTTTTAAGATTTTTTTTTTCTTTTTTTTTTTTTAAAGATTTTATTTATTCATTTAACAGAGAGAGAACACAAGCAGGCAGAGAGGCAGACAGAGGCAGAGAGAGGAGCAGGCTCCCTGCGGAGCAAGGAGCCCGATGCGGGACTCGATCCCAAGACGCTGGGATCATGACCTGAGCCAAAGGCAGCCGCTCAACCAACTGAGCCACCCAGGCATCCCCCTTTTTTTTTTTTTTTTAAGCCAGGGCAATAAGACTGGAAATAAAAAGAACCCAGATTGGAAAGAAAAAAAAATGTAGAAATTCAATGGAATCTATGGGATTTAATTTTTAAAATTTTAAAACTTAAAAAACTCCTAGAACTAATAAGCAAGTTTAGCAAGGTTGGAGGATGCAAACTAAATGTTTAAAAAAACTATCATATTTCTATATATCAGCAATTAACAAAGGATTTTTTAACAATATTTTTAAATAAAAATCTATTAAATATGTAGGGCTAAATCTGACAAAAGATGTAAAAGACATGTAACCACTCTGAAATTTTGAAAGACCCAAATGACTGGAGACACATAATTTGTTCTGTGATTGTTAAGACTCAATATTGTTAAAAGGTCAATTCTCCCCAAGTTGATCTATATAGAGTCCATGCAACCCCTATAAAAATCCTAGGAGGCTTTTATTTTTATTTATTTATTTATTTATTTTTTTATTAGAGAGCGAGAGACTGAGAATGAGAGGGGAGAAGGTCAGAGGGAGAAGCAGACTTCCCGCAGAGCCGGGAGTCCGATACGGGACTCGATCCCGGGACTCCGGGATCATGACCTGAGCCGAAGGCAGTCGCTCAACCAACCGAGCCACCCAGGCGCCCGGCTTTTATTTTTAAATCAACAAACTGATTCTAAAATTCATTGGAAAATACAGACACTAGAATCAAAATAACTTTGAAAAATGTAACCAAAAAAAAGACTAATAATACATGACTTGTAGGCCTACTATAAAGCTACAGAAATCAGGACAGTAAGGCACTGACATAGATAAATAGATTAATGGGATAGAATAGAGTCCAGAAATAGACTCACCATATATAAACAACTAAGTTTTTAGAAAGGTGCAAAACCTATGCAGTGCAGAAAGGACAGTCTTTTCAACAAATAGTTTTAGAACATATAAGGGGAAAAAAAAAAAGGAAAAGAACGGAACTTCAATTCATAAGCCTTACACTGCATCCAAAAATTAATTCAAAGTGAATCAGAGACCTAATATAACACATGAAACTATACAACTTCTAGAGGAAAACATAGAGAAAAATCACTACAACCCTCAGTTAAGCAGAAGATATAATACTGAAACCATTCATTAAAAAAATTGACAAATTGGATTTCATCAAAATAAAAAACTTCTGCTTTTAGAAATAAACTTTTAAAGAGAATGACAAGAGGAGCCACAGTCCAAGAAAATATCAGCAAAGCATATATCCCATAATAAGGGGTTCATATGCAGAATATATAAAAAATTCTCAAAACTCAACAATAAGAAAAAACAAAAAATGAACAAAAGATTTATTCATTTCCCACACATACTCAAAATATAACTCAATAGACAGCAAATAAGAACTTTAAAGACACCCAACATCACTTGTCATTAGACAATGCAAATTAAACCACAATGAGACTACTAACACATACACACCTATAAGAATGGTTAAATTTTTAAAGTCTGATCATGCTAAGTATAACAGGTGAGGATGTGGAAACAGGAACTTTTACATACCACTAGTGGATATGTAAAATGATATAATCATTTTACTAAAAAATGGATGAACTATTTTCCAAACTTAAACATGCATTTACCATACCAGCAAACCTATTACTGTATTTACTCTAAAGAAATATTTACTCTAAAGAAATAAAAATTAATATTCATATAACATCTTGTACCTACATGTTTACTACAGGTCTATTCATAACCACCAAAATCTGGAAACAATCCAATGTCCTATAAAAAGTGGATGGATAAATCAACTCAGAAACATTCACAAAATGGAATATAGCCCAGCAATAAAAAGAAACAAACTCCTGGCATGCAAGAGCTTGGATATAGCTCAAAGGCAATATGCTAAGTGAAAAAAAGTCTGAAAAGTTTACAAAATATATTCCATTTATAGCACATTCTCAAAAAGATAAAATTATAGAGATGAAGACTGACCAGTGGTTACCAGAGGCTAGAGGCAAGGGAAAAGTATGACTAAAAAGACATTAGTTTTTTAGAATGATGAAACTGCTTAATATCCTGACTGTGGTAATGATTAAATAACTATATACATTTGTATAACACATGTTAAAATTCAAAAAACTGTATACCAGAAAGGGGTCAATTTTACTACATGGTAATTAAAAAAAAAAACACTGTCTACTCATATGCTAGGAATATAACATATCAAAAATATCTTCTAAAAGAATAAATTACCAGAGAAAATATATTACAAAATTTCTGCTTCTTTCTGATTTACAATTCACCTTGCTACTAAGTCCAAGACTGATTTTGTAAAATTGTTCCATGGGCTTTTGAAGTAATTGAGTTCTTCACTCAAAAGATTTGACTGGGGCACCTCGATGGCCCAGTTGGTTAAGCAACCAACTCTTGGTTTCAGCTCAGATCATGATCTCAGGATCATGAGATTTGAGCCTTGTGCCAGACTCCACACCTAGCACAGAGTCTGCTTAAGACTCTCTCCCTGTTCTTCTGCCGCTCCCACACCTACCCTACCCCAACAACCCCCCCGCCAGGATTTCTCTCTCAATTAAATAAATAAATCTTACAAAAAAAAAAAAAAGTGTTGACTGAGGGGTGCCTGGTTAGTTCTGTCAGTAGAACATGCAACACCTGATCTTGGGATGGCAAGTTCAAGCCCCATGGTGGGTGTAGGGATTTTTAAAATCTTAAAAAAAAAAAAAAAAAAAGATTTGTTGATTGTGTTATTCTATTTCCCTATGGTCTCATTTGTGTCTTTTGGATCTATTTAATTATGAAAGAGATTTAACAAGTCTCCTAATATAACTGTATGCTCCTCAAACTCTCATGTTTTGCTCTTATAGATAGCATCTATGTTTGGTGCCTACTTGTTATGACTGTTACAGCTACTATGTTAATTGGGCCTCTCATTATTACATAATATCTTATTTCATTATATCCAGTACATTAACCTTAAATTCTACTCTAAATTACATTATATTACCACCTCTGCTTTTATATTGTTTGCATTTGCCTGGCCCATCCCTTTATTTTCAAGCTTTCATTATTTAAGTACTCTTCGATTCCATCTGACAATGTGAGTTATTAAAATTGGACCTATTCACATTTAATTAACTGATATATATTTTTTTAAGATTTATTTATATATTAGAGAGAGAGAGACTGAGAATGAGAATGAGAGGGGAGAACGTCAGAGGGAGAAGCAGACTTCCCACAGAGCCAGGAGTCCGATATGGGACTCGATCCTGGGACTCCGGGATCATGACCCGAGCCGAAGTCAGTCGCTCAACCAACTGAGCCACCCAGGCGCCCCTTAACTGATATATTTCAATTTTGTTGCTTCCTTCTTCTGTTTAACATTTTTGACATTCTGTTCAAATCTGTGTTTGATCCTTTTTATTTCTGTACTACTATGTTGTGATTAAAAGAATACCAAGTTAGAAGTTAGGAGTCTGAGTTTAGGCTCAGCTCTCTTACTGAGGTCTAGATAGGCAGAAGCTTAACCTCTTTAAGTCAGTTTCCCCCTTCTCATCAAGGGACACAAAAATTCCTGCTTTAGCTGCTAGTTATTTTGGGGGGAGGGAGGGTTGAGAACATCGGAGTAAGAAGACATCAAGAGGGATACTATAAAAGCTTTAAGGACCCAATGGAGAAACAATTATGAGGACCTACATCCCCAAATCTGAGTTTACAAACTTTAAAAGTATCAACAATAAAATGAGGTAAGTGCTCTGCTACCCCAGAGAACAGAGTAAATATGTTTTAAGAGTTGAGAAGGAGGGAAAGCTGGGCGTGAGATGTACAAAACCTTATGAAGATTAAAGTCTCAGAGATGAAGAATAACCTGGGAGGCCAGGGCTTTTTTAATGACTGCTTAAAGAGAGACAAACGGTATGATGGTTTTATGGCAAAAAGTAACAGCAAGATAAAAAATGTTTAGGAAGAGGCGCCTGGGTAGCTCAGTCGTTAAGCATCTACCTTCAGCTCAGGTCATGATCCGAGCCCTCATCAGGCTCCCTGGTCAGCAAGAAGCCTGCTTCTCCCTCTCCCACTCCCCCTGCTTGTGTTCCCTCTCTCGCTCTCTCTCTCTCTCTGTCAAATAAATAAATAAAATCTTAAAAAAAAAAATGTTTGGAAAGCAAAGAGGGGTGTGGAGAAAGGTCTTGTCAGAATCAGGCTGAATTCCGAGACTCCCAACTTGACTTCTGCTGATGGACATGGGGCTGGCGGAAGGTTGGATGGTCTTATTCCAAACAAATATTATTATCCAATAAATAAAAAATAAAATGACAACAAAACATCTTGAAAACTAAGAAACACATTCCTAAATCAAAAATTTCAAATGTTCAAAGTAAACTAAACTGAAAATTCAAACTATCCAGAGAGCAATGAAAAAGAAATACACTCTACCAAAACCTATGGGGTACAGTAAACTTGTTTTAGAGGACGTCTTTATTAAAGAGTAAGGACTAAAAAGAAGGGAACGTAATAGTAACCTTAAGAAACTAACAAAATAAACCAAAAGAAAGGTAGAAAGGAGAGTAGGAAAAAAAGGAAGCAATTTCTCAAACAATTAAATATATTCCTCAGGGTGCCAGGGTGGCTCAGTCAGTTAAGTGTCCGACTCTTGATTTCAGTTCACGTCATGGCGTCATGGTATCCGAGTTGTGAGATCAAGCCCCGTGTCAGGCTCTGCACTAAGCGTGGAGCCTACCTAAGTTTCTCTCCCTCTCCCTCTGCTCCTCTCCCCACTTGCACATGTGCTCTCTCTCGCTCTCTCTTTCCAATAAACGAATAAAATCTTAAAAAAAAAAAAGTAGTGAACTTGTGTCAAATTTTAATTTAAACAAATAAACTTTCTAAGTTTTTTATTTGAAAGAAGTTTTACTCAAAGCGCTTTTTATTCTTGGTCATCTGAAACAAGGTAAATTAAAAAATAAAAAACTTTTAAAAATTAAAAACTTTAACATAAAGCAAATTTTGCCTATTTAATAAGCTTATATGAAATTAGCGTAACTAATTTCTACAAGGATCTAATCTCCATGCTTAAATTTCAATCAATTCTTTCTATGCAGCTAATTAAGTACTATCATAAAGCCTTGCCATAAGCAGAAAAAGAAACCTGACGCCTTTTGTTTTTCCAAATATCCCCTTGAAGCAAACAAACAAAAATCCCCATCAAAATACTCTTATAGGGGCGCCTGGGTGGCTCAGTGGGTTAAAGCCTCTGCCTTTGGCTCAGGTCATGATCTCAAGATCCTGGAATCGAGGCCCCACATCAGGCTCTCTGCTCAGCATGGAGCCTGCCTCCTCCTCTCTCTGCCTGCCTCTCTGCCTACTTGTGATCTCTCTGTCAAAAAAATAAATAAAATCTTTAAAAAATATATATATATTCTTATAATTTTGTGTGTGTGTATGTGTGTGTTGTGTGTGTATTTATTGTTATGTCAGAAATATTATCTTGGATTATACCTTTAAATATTTGTCTCATTCTATTTCTTCTTCTGAGATTCAAATATACATACACATATAAAAATCTCCTTCTATGATTCCCACATCATTTTTTCTAATGTGTTTTAACATTTTCATTCATTTTGGTAAATTCTACCCACTTTTTCCATTTCTAGCTTCTACTGTCTTTTATTTTGTTTTCCACAGTCTCTACTATCCCTTGTGATCCTTCTAATTTCATCTTTATTTCAGTGATGGTTTTATTTTCTTACCTTATTTTTCTTTCCGCTCAGTCAGCTTACACTGTATTTTCTGATGTACACTACCTCTTCCTGAACTCCTGTATCACTGCTCTGTGCTTTTAGTGATAAATACTTCCAGAAACTGTTTTTACATTCATAGCAAAATAGCCAGGCATGACTTCCATTTTCTTTACAGAAATATTTTTTCTGTTGAGTATTCATCTGTCCGTTGTTTTTCTGCTACTTTCTTCCTTCTTGATTCTTGAGTGGTAGGGGTGGCCTTTAGCTGAAATCCTTTTGATAATTCATCTTTAAAGGAGGTGAGGTTTTTTTGGACAAGCTATTTGTAAGGGATTCATGCAGAAGGCTACAGTGGTTCCAGTTCTTGACCATCAAAACTTTGTTTTGATTCAGGGTTTCATAGGAGAATCACTTAGGTTTTTTTGTTTGTTTGGTTTTTTCACTTTTCAACACCCATGCAGACAGGCAGCCTTGAGGTTTTCATAATGAAAAGTTCTCTCTTCCCCTACTGCTACGGTGACAGACAAATGTAAAAATGTCTTGTTTGTGTGATTTTTTGTTTGGCTTCATCTCCCCAACTTCTTAGAATCAAACCAGGTACAGGGAAATTCCTGCCATTAGGTTAAAAAAAAAAAAAAAAAATTCTGCTTTCGCAAACCAGGGATTTAGACTTTGCCTCTCAGGGTGGGCCTCTCAGGGTCGTGAAGCTTCTCTGGTTGGTTCCAAGCCCTGCAGCTGCGGCATCCTCACTCTATTTCTTCCCACATACAGTCTGCTGAGACTCACTGCCTCTAGCAGCCACTCCACCTATTTGGGGCCTGGGGTTTTTAGCTTTCTTCTAGTTTAGTGGAACATGGGGTTTGTGTCTTAGTTTTTCCCTCTCTTTGCTGTTATTCTAGTTAACCGCCAGAAAGCAAGAGAAGAAAATGCCAACTTTATTGTACCATCCTCAGATTCAAACTCCAACAATTATGTTAAAAGAGTATTTTATACAAGGTAGAAACTTGAATGTCTCACTGTATTACAGAAAGATAAAGGTGTGCTTTCCTTACTATTTTACCGGTAAAATACTAGTTTTCCACAAAACACTGATTTTTACAAGGCCATTAGCAACTGAACTAATAGTTTTAGCTTAAAAGTTCATGTGTATATTAGTTATAACCTAAGGCAGAAAATAATCTGATGCCTAAATGTAAAAGATACTTTTCAAGACCCAGAGCCCATTTGGGGAACAAATTAGGTACATCATTAATATGCCACAATCTTAGTATTTATTTTTAAAGCAGACGAAGCCTTTTTAATAATGAGAACAATACATAATGTCATTGTTCAACTGTCCAGATTCCATTTGGGTTTGAAATGAAGTCAGATAACTTTATATTATATATTAATCATTCCTTTAGTAAAATTTTAACTCTAGGCAAGTTACTACTGCCTTCTTTTCTACTACTCTTCTACTCCTTGCTATCCATTGCTAGGCATGTACTGAGTGAAATGAAGTTTTATTACTAATTTTTTAAAGAACAAATAATATATCAAAGCCAAATTAAAATGAATTTTAAATTACTAGTGTTTTATGTATATTTTTTTAAGATTTAATTTATTCATTTGACAGAGAGAGATCACAAGCGGGTAGAGGCAGGCAGAGAGAGAGGGGGAAGCAGGCTCCCTGCTGAGCACAAAGCCCTAAGTTGGCCGATCCCAGGACCCTGAAATCATGACCTGAGCCAAAGGCAGAGGCTTTTTAACCCACTGAGCCACCCAAGAGCCCCAAATTACTAGTGTTTTAAGTGATTCCTTTTCACACACATAAATGTAAATCTGGAAAAGTTAATATGCCACACAAAAGCTAAATAATGCCTGGTATAACCTATTAAACATTTAGAGGCACTATGAATTCATACTGATAAAAAGAAACAAAGACCTCTTCCTTGCAGAATTCTAAATAAGGAATATTGACGGAATGATGGAATCTGAAAAATCACTGACAACCACCATAGTTAGAATGACAGGATGACACTTTTAAAAGAAATTTGGCATATATCACCTTAAGTAACCCAAGTCCCATCACCAATAATGGTACAAATATATGGTACAAATACACACCATACTCTGAAAAGCACTTTGTGGAATTCCCACAAAAATGCAGAAACTGAATCTAACCACAAGGGTATATTTGACAGATGCAAGGGAAGGATACGCTACACTATAACTCTTCAAAATGTACTCTTCGAAAATGTCAAGCAGGAAAGACAAAGAAAGACCAAAGCACTGCCCAGATTAAGACACTGAAGAGAAATGACAACTAAACTCAGTTGTGATCCTGGACTGGATCCTGGACCAGAAACAATTCTTTTTCTTTTGCTAAATAAGACATTAGGGGGACAACTAGTGAAATCTGTCTGTATACAGAATTGTATCCATGTTCATTCAGGAAATACACATTAAAGTATTTAGAGGTTAATCTTGTATGCAATTTTACTCTCAATTAAAAAAAAAAAACAAGAACACTGTGTGTGTGTGTGTGTGTATATTTAGAGAGAGCATGATAAAGCATATGTGATAAATATTAACATTTGGGGACATACAAGAATTCTTGTACTATTTTTATAACTTTTCTAAGTATGAAATTATTTAACATTTGAAAAAAAGAAAAGAATACAAATCCACACACACAATAAATGAAAACAAAGCCAGTTAAGAGAAACTCTTTTTATTTTCCCTACTAACAATGCTAGGACCATAGTTACTACATTCCACTCGATAGATCATGAAATTTTAGAGCTGTAAGAAAAATACATTATCTCTCACCAAAACTCTTCCATTTATTGGTGGAAACAGTGAAGTTCAAGGACTTCCTCAAGATCTAGACAAATGGTTTAAGGCAGAGTCAAGACAACTATCCTACTCTGACTCAGCTCTTTCACAATGCACGCCGTCTCTCGATACCTTTATGTTGTCATCTACTCCCTAACATGTGATACACACACGAAATAGCTCAATCTTCTCATATATTCTAGTAAGTTAATGTGGCAAACCACTTTCAAGCAATCTAAATTTATTTTAAAGAGACATTTAGGTATTATTGCTCCTAATGATCTTTAATAACTAATATCAGTAAACATATGAGTTCACAATATATCCAGGGTATGGTAGCAAATGCTAAAAATGCAAAATCAACACACTCCACTATGAGGTGATACTGACGTGACGACAGACAGCAAGTCCATATGATTCATCATTATAACCCCACCCTTAGGAGAGTGCCAGACATACAATAAATATTCAGATAACTGTATATTGCTAAATGAAAGACAATCCATAGTACAAGAAAGAAATCTGTGTACAGACAATTATAATATCCACAGTGTTAACCAAGTGCCATGAAACAACAAATAAGTTATTTCTGCTTGGTGAGATCTACAAAGACTCCAGAAACGTAATGAAACCAAAGTTAAGCCTTGAAAGACAAAGAATTCAATAGACCTGGAAGCAATGGGTGGTAGACGGAGGGTAGAAAGAATTAAGAAAACATACTGAAGGCAAGAAAATACATGGCATTTCTACTGAATTTTTAAACATAGGCTTACCTATCGTTGCTGCAAGTTCTGGATCAAAAGTATCATCTGTGAACCTCAAGAGCAGGCTAAAAAAGATGGTAAAAAGACAGATTAGAAATTGTCTTTTTTCCTAACCATTTGGCAAATGTTCATGATTATTATATTTTGTCACAAATTAGACACAGATAATGGGTGCCTGAGTGGCTCAGTCGTGATCCCAGAGTCCTGGGATCGAGGCCCATGGTCGGCTCCATGCTCAGCAAGCAGTCTGCTTCTCCTTCTGCCCCTCCCCCCACTTGTGCTTGCTCTCTCACTCTCTCACTCAAATAAATAAAATCTTTAAAAATAAATAAATAAATTAGACACAGATAAGAATAAAGCTGATGTAGGTCTGCTCCCACAAATACTGCCTCACTGCACGTATATAGAGAGGGATTAAGTTATTGGAAAGGCAATAAAAGAATCCCAAGAGCAAAGCAGTTTATTTAATATACTCCCCATGCTCCCCTACATAATTCCCAAGTGTGAAAAGATTTGGTTTTGGGTTCGGTTTCGGTTTTTAACTGTAATGGTATGTCCTTATGAGAAAACAGTATCAGCAACATGTCATACTACCACATGGACAAAAGGGGTAAAAATAAGTCTCTTGGAATGCAACAAATTCATTTTTTGCTTAAATCTGATGTGCACTACACTCTGAATTCAAGTAAAACAGAAAGCCATGAAAATTTCTCATTTGGTAACAAATAGTAGTAGGACTGCTGCCTAAGCAGGAAGAAAACATATAGTTAAAAGTGAAGGTAGATCACATGATAGCCAGAGTAGGTATATTCTAGCAAATGCCAGGTAGGGTGTATGAAGCCAAATAGGAATAGGGGGTTACTGAAAGCTTTTATTAAAAAAAAAAAAAAAAAAAAAGAATGGCAAGAACTGCTCTACATTTTGAAAAGTTAATGCCAGCAAAAAAAATGCAAGAAAATTAACTGAAGACAACTGCCATGGTTATGTAGAGAGATAAGAAGGACTAAACCTAAGAAATAGTAAAGAAACTAGAAATAATAGCAGAAGACACCATATGAGCAGGAATTTAAGAAACAAGGCAGAGGATCATAGGGGAAGACAGGAAAAAATGAAACAAGAAGAAACCAGAGAGGGAGACAAACCATAAGAGACTCTTAATCACAGGAAACAAATTAAGAGTTACTGGATGGAAGGGGGGTGGAGGGAAGGGATAACTGGGTGACGAACATTGGGGAAGGTATGTGTTGTAATGAGCACATATGATAAGACTGATGAATCACAGACCTGTATCCCTGAAACAATAATACATTATATGTTAATTAATTGAATATAAATTTTTTAAAAAAGATACTATATGAGTACTCTAAGATTTTATATATCCCAGAATTATTTATTTAATATAAGGTGGAAGTGTCAATTATTAGAAGCTCTTCAAAAACACAATTTAAGCTTTTGTTAAAGCCCTAGATTTATAAAATTAATCTTTCTTCACATTATCTCCTACAATAGGACAAGACTATTCTATTGACCTGTACACATTAATAAAATCAAGGAAATAGCTATCAGATGTCTGAAATGCAAAACAAATGTACAGAAATGGATATTTCTGTAGGTTGTAATTATTGCTGCTGGAGATTTTTTTTTTCCCCAGAGTATTCTGCAACACCTAATGGCCTTTTGGTATTCAAAATCCAGTGCCATTAATTGTATTTAAAGGATTAACTCTCCCTTTTTTGGTTTTGCTTTCTTGTGTCTATCATGAAACTAGCACCACAAAAGTGAAATAGATAGCAGATTTTCCACTCAATATTGTACCCTCTTGACTATAACTGCTTATTCTAACGTGAGTCAATGACAGCACTAACAAGAATCTTAAAAGACTGCGCTTGTAAAAATTTTCTTCTCTCCCCAACAGTAAGTTTCTAAATTAATAAACGTAAAAATTTCACTAAAAATTTAATTACTCATATTTTAAGAATGGAAAAGGTACGTATCCATACTTAGTCACCACACTAAATATTATTACATAAAAGAAACTTATGGAGTAGTAGTGGCAGTAATAATAATAATACCAGAATAACACAAATAATAACAATGGTATTGTCCATTATTTATTAAACATCAACAATGTGCCAGACACTTGAGCCAGCGTTTCTTCTTACATAATTGCTAATCCTTAACGATAATCCTTGTCATTAAAGGTCCTTTGTCAGGAAAGCCAGGGAACTCATATGGTACAAAGCAACAAATTTTAATACTGGCTCTGAATATAAGCAGATCTTAGCCAGGGGTACACTGTTAGCTGGAAATGTATTCAAAACTCTATGTGATGCTTTTTTCTAGGCAGAGAGTCTATTTCTCTATTAAACTTTTTAAAGACTCTACAACCAGAAAATGATTAAGAACCATGCTCTAAAGGATATATAGTTAAGCATTCATATTTTCAAAGTCAAAGGAACAAAACACTCTCCATGCAGAGCTACAGATGGAAGGAGTAACTACCTCCATGTCATTTAGAGGAAACCAAATTTATAATAAACATTGTGATCATAAATAGTCTGCATTTAATTTACAAATGAAATTGGCCAAAAAGGATGGGGACACAGGGACACAGAGACACAGAAGGGACGGCAATTTAGTTAACAAAAGATCTCTATAATTCCTCCCAGTTTCTGAAACACTTTGCTACTTCTTAACTTCACCATGGTTAGCCAAAGAATCAAAGCATCTTATACATTTAACATTAGAAAACCTTTGAGGGATTCCTATTCCAACCTCATTTTTCAAATAAGAAAATAAGACCTAGAGTGTTCAAGTATCACACACAAGGTCACACAAGTTTCATAATCCTGATCTCCTGGCTGCTACCACACATGCTCATCACACTCCAACCGTCTGAAATAAACCAGAAAAATAACCCACTAATTTGAATTACTTAATATGTACTTTGTTGTGCAACAATACAAGTAGTATTTCACTTCCATTAACCCTAGATCTGTAAAGAAACAAACTTACTGGTCAGAACAACCTTTAGAGATTATATCCATGACAAATACTTTGGTACTAACTCATCTTAAAAAGAATAGCCTTCTATGTTAGTAGTCATTTATTCTCATCATACCCAGAAAGAATAAGTGTTCAAGGTTGTTTTCCACAGCACAGCACATGCACCAAGAATATATATCTAGCTAGAAAAATAAGACAACTTTCTCCCTAAACATAATCCTTTCTTGAAAAGAGGTAATTAAAGGTTAAAATTTTGCAGTGAGCAGCTGAAAATTTACCATTAAGTACTGAGAAAAGTTTGGAGCAGATTAGATCCAAACAAGTTTGTCTGAAGGGAAGGAACTAAGAAAACCAATAAATCTACCTAACTGATTTTACACTAAAGGAAGAACCTCAATTATGTAAACACTCTAGTTAAACTTCCAGAAAATTTTAACACAGCTTAACTGGTCATCCATCCAATCCAGGAAAATGTTGCCTACCAAACTTGTATTGGGTTGAACCACATGAAATGACATTCAACCATTCCTGATTTCAAAATCAGCCATTTCATACGCCTTAATCTAAATGGGGGTCACATCTCAAAAAAAAGCAAAAGATCACAAGGCTATAGAAGTCCAATTAAGACAATATTCAATATATTAACTTTTTAACCCTCAAATATAATAGTGATCATGAAAAGTACTTTATTCAGTCCTTTATTTTTTAAAAGATTTTATTTATTTCTTAGAGAGAGAGAGAGCATGAGCCAGGGGAGGGGCAGAGAAGGAGACTCCCCACTGAGCAGGGAGCCAACTGCAGGGCCAATCCCAGGACTCTGGGATCATGGAACCTAGGATCATGCACAGAGCAGAAGACAGACGCTTAACTAACTAAGCCACCCAGGTGCCTTATTCAGTCCTTTAAATAATGCATACATACACACACATACACACTCCCCATATTATTTTGTTAGCCCACAGTATTTCGTTTATTCCTTGTTATGTACAAATCCCTCACTCCAATATGCACTGAGTACCTTAAATGAGAAAAATTAGAAAATATAGTCATACTTTTAAAGTATATAAAATTACAGAACGTATTACAGATAAAATTCAAATTAAAAAAGTACAACTTGATGAAGTGATCTGAACGATAAGTTTATCAGCAGGTATAGCTAAAATATGAAATTACAGCTCCTGGAATTGGAATACTGTTTAAAAATCAAGACAGCCAAGAATATAACCTAGTGATAATCATCATCATCATCATCATCATCATCATCATCAGACGGCAAGGATAACTTTACCTGGAGAACTTTGTTCTAAGGCTTGGATGAAACCACAACCCGCTTGCAACACCCACTGAGCGTCATTGTTCTTACCTGACACTCGACTCGAACTACTGTCAATTATTATTTTCCCTCAAGAAAAAGTCAAGAAAGAAAACACAAAATACTAATTTGTTCTTTCACCTCCATACGATGCGGCAGAATGCGAAGGAACAATTACACTTCATTCTCAAACAGGGTCCACAGCTTAAACTCTCGCATCTTTGACTAAAGTGAATTACTCAAGTAGTCAGAAGACCAAAGAGTTCTTTCACAGCTGACTCAGAAGCAAACACAGAAGCGGCAATGGGGTGCACCAAAATAGGCCAGGAATGTGACCCAAGGCGTCACGAAACCTGCTGTGGGGAACACTACGTATTCAGAGAAAGCCTGACAGAGAAACCGAAGTGCTAAAGTTACAACTCAACTCGCGGGGTGACCGTGAGCCTGAACCCCAGGGGCCGAGTCCGGGCTCCGCTCGCGGCCGGACTCGGGCCCGAACCCGCCCGCCACGCCCAAGCTCCTCGGCAGCAAACTCGCCCGCCGAGAGGCGGCCCTCGAAATTGTTTTTATTTCGTACGACAGGACGGGAAACGTATCCAGACAAGTCGGGCCTGCCAGGGGCCGGCAGCCAGGCGGGCGCGGGGGGGGGCAGGGGCTGCAGGACCGCGCGGCCGAGAGGCCGAGGAGAACGAGCAGAGCCCGCCCCCAGCCCTGCCCGCACCGGCCGCCGCCTTTACCGTTCCCGACGCGGCCCAGCAGACAGCGGCCACGGAGGCAGAAAGCGCCCCGCCGCCCGCGTCAGCGCCCGCAGGCCCGCCTCACCTAGACTTGCCCACGCCACTCTCGCCGATGATGAGGATCTTCAGGGTAGTCAGCACGTCCTCGTCCATCCTGACCCTGCTCCGCTCTGAGCCCAGCTGGCCAACCCGTCCGGTTCTCAACCCTTCACCCGGGAGAGGTGCCCGCGCATGCGCAGCGCTGCACGTCTGCCACCTTCCTTTCTCCCCGGGTGTCTAGGTTGCAGAAGCCCCGGTCGTCCCAGTTCCGCCTTGAGGAAGTTCTGCGTCTGCGCAAACTCAGAGTCCCAGGCGTCTTTCCGGAGAGTTTATTCATCCTCTGCGCAAGCGCAGATGGGAAGGACCGCGTTGATTTCACCCTCTTTTGCAGGCGGTTACTCCTCTGCCGCTCTAATCTAACCCTCCTTCGGTAGTGCAGTTGGGAAAGGACTGAGCTGGCAGAGCATAACGCTCTTTTATTTCAGCAGCTGCTCGTAACAGGTGCATTGCAATAGGAAAAGCTTGTGTTAGAAGGCAGATATCTTCAATTTAGGTCCCAATACTACCTGATGAGGGATAGAAGCAGGAAAATGTGCACCCTTAGACCAAAAGGCTGACCTGCGGCCTGCATAGTTTTGATAAGGTTCAAATATGTGCTGCTTGCTATAGTCTCATGACTGCCTGTATGTCTTACTGATGGTTAATATTGAACTGAATGATAAGCACCAGAGAAATCTTGTGAAAGTAGTTCCAGGAGTAGAAAAAGGAAGAAAACATTTATGATCTTATAATCCCTGCACATCTCTCCTCCCCCTTGAGCACTAAGCATATAACCATCAGCATCATAAGCAGCCCTTTCTGCTCAGGGATCCTGTCCCCGTGCTACTTAAATAAACTCCTTAAGTTGCACCATACAACTCCTCAAGAATTCTCTCTTGACTGTTGTGCTCAGAGACCCCACACCATACCGTATAACCGCGTTACATTACCTAGCCTTGGCTGTGAGACGAGCCTATTTCTCGTCTCACAGACAAAGGCAGTAATACTTCTTAGAATAATACCGACTTCTTAAAATTGTTACGAGGATTAAGTGAGGTAATTAATGAACATCCTTTCTAAACTCAAGTGCTCTATAAAAGGCGCAATCGGGTATTATTAACTTCCTGGCTTAGCTTCTGTTAGGTTACAGAGTAGTTCCCTTCACACATCAGTTCACTGTGAAAGAGAAATGTAAATGTCAGATCAGGTGTATACAAGCCTCTGTTGGTGCAACTTCAAACCAACTACTGCTCCTCAGAAGAACTGCTACACCTATAACCGCAGGAATTGTATATATATGCTTTGTCTTCACTAAACTGCAAATCTTCGTGAAGGTACCAACCCTCACATATACTGTTTGGCCAAGTGCCTGGTACATGGCAGACACTAAATGAACATTAGCTCCCAAATCTTATTTTCTTAGACTTCCAGCTAATGCCAGATATAATAGATATCTGATTAAAGAATATATAAATAAAATTTAGAATAAATTTAAAAAACTAAGTTTTTCAAATACCTAGAAAAGCTTTTCTGCCAGACAACCAAATGGCTTCCTCACCTCCTTCAGGTCTTTGCTGGAATGTTGCCTTTGCTTAAATGAGTCCTTCTCAGTTCCAACTACTGAAATTTGCAAATCCTTCCAACGATCCCTATACCTCTTTGCATTATTCTTCTGCAGAATACTTACCATGCTCTTGTACCCTATATATTTTACTATTTCGTTGACTGTGTAGTCTTCCCCAACAGAAGGGAAGTTCCACAAAGGCGATTTTTGTCTGTTTTGTTTATTGTTATATCCTTTGCATCTAAAACAGTTACTGGCATAGAATATGGGCTAAATAAATATTTGGGTTTATTTAAAAGGTTTATTTATTCGAGAGAGAAGAGCATGTGCATGAGTGGTTGGGGGGTGCAGAGGGAGAGGAGGGGGAGGGAGAGAGAGAATCCCAAACAGGTTCCATGCTGAGCACCGAGCCTGACACAGGGCTCGATCTCAGGACCCCAAGACCATGACCTGAGCCAAAACCAAGGGTCCCACGCTCAAACGAATGAGCCACCCAGGCACCCCTAAATAAATATTTGTTGAGTGAATTAACTGAAAGAACATTCTAGAGTCCATTCCTAACTTTGGGACATAGTATCAAGCAGGCAACCTCAACCTCTCATAAAATAGCCCTTGAAACTTCAATCGATTCTATCTGCCTACTTTTGACTACGGTATCAAGCGTTTATTTGTGAGGCTCACACTATTGTCAAGGTTTCCCACTCTGGGGCAGTTAAATATAAATCCACAGATCCCTAGAGGTCTCTCTCAAGGAGTCTGCAAAGTAGTCAGACTATTTTCATAGTTATTTAAGATGTTATTTACTTTTTTCACTCTTGCTCTCTCATGATAATACAGTAGAATTTTCCAGAGGCTACACAAAATGTGTGACAGCAAAACAGATTGAAGGCAGAACCAGATATAAGAATCCAGCTGTTTTCTATTAAGCCAGACATTAAAAAGAATTGCCAAAATGTAAAATAATGCCACTCTTCTAATTTTTTTGTTTTAAAATAGTTACTTTTATAAACATATTAACTAGTACTAAATTGGTTTATTATTTGTTAATTAATTAATACGTTTAAAGTTTTGTTTTAATTTCTACTGGAGTAAATATTAATTAGATGTAGCCACAAAATCAGCTCTTTTGAGTCCTCAATAATTTGTAAGAGGGTACGATCATTTGTACAACCAAAAAGTTTGAGAACTGCTGCACTGTAGTATTCACACCATGATAAAAACAAAAAACCTTCTCATAAATAACAGGCCTGGATTACTTGATAATGTATGTAACACTGTTGACCTACTTAGGCAACACCATGTTTTCTTAGCTATCCTCCTACCTCTGGGCGACTTTTCAGGGTTTGGGGGGGGGTTGTTTTTTTTAAATGAAATCCTCTTGCTCATCTTTTAAACATTTTTGTTCCTTGAGTTTTAGGGTTTTGGTCTGGTTTTATCGACTTACTTTACGCACACTTCTTACTCGACACTACTCAGCACACACACTGTCTTCCCGGACTCCTACGGCTTCCTTACCCCACTCGCTTGGAGTCGTCCCCAAGTTACATCTCTGGCCGAGAGTTCTCTCCTGAGGTTTAGGCCCATGTACGCAGCTGCCACGACACTTCCACGTGGGGCTGCCCGGGTGCAGAATACCAAGCTAAACACACCTGGCACCAAATGCAGTATCTTCTCCTCCAAACTAGCTTTTTCTCCTCATTTTCTTCTTATGGCACGGCCCTAGCATCCATTTAACGCTCTCTCTCTCTCTCTCTCTCACTCCCTACACCCACCTAGTCCTCACAGTTCTACCTTAAGCAGCCCTGAAATTGATTCACTTTTTTCGTCTCCACCACCACTGCTGTGATTAGGTCATCCTCAACTTTTTGCCGGATTACCTACCATTATCAGCAGCCCAATCGGCCTGCCTGCCTCCACTCTGCTGTCCCCTCCGACTCTCCCCTACACTGTAGACAACGTGGTATTCCCAAAAAGTGAATCTAATGTAGCCACCCGGCCTTCAGTCCACTCCTCGCTGCCCTCACAAGTGTTTATTATCTTATAAGCCCTGATTATCCCTCTAACCTCATCGCTTGCTTTCCCATGCCTTGTACTTGGTGTTCCAGCCAAATTAAACTCCCTTCATATTTTCCATGAACTAAGTTTTGCTTGTCTCCAGGCCCCTGCACATGTCGTTCCCTCTGCCTGGAGTAATCTTTTGTCCCCCATTCCCCACCCCATCACTGCGTATGCACTCACGCGTACTTTCACGTGGGCAACTGTGTTCCCCTTTTTGGGCTCCCTTTCTCTGGAACAACTTCCATGGCCTCCCAGGTTGGCATTACGTGTTCTTCTTGCATGTTCTGAGAGCGTCTACCCATCTATTGTGATGTGCACTCCACAGTATTATAATTGTGTTGAATTGTTTGAATGTGCGCTACTGGATCAGACTGCTGTCCTTCATTGTTCTGTCTCCAACATCTAGTATAATGTCTAGCATAGAGGCCGAGAGTAGTCGCTCCAGAAGTAGTATCAACATAAAAACCCCAAGTCAGCCTCAGGAAATCGGAATGATGTAAATCTGCTTGTTAGTTTTTTTAATATAAATTGGGATGTCTCTTGACTCTCTATCTTGAATATGAGGAGGAAACCTCAGTAACTCTTAATGTACAACCATTACCAAGTACTGCTAGAAAGGAAGCAAGCATTTGTGCACAGATAAGGCAAAGTAGCATTGTGTGTGTGTGTGTGTGTGTGTGTGTGTGTGTGTGTGTGTCCTAAATGACTGATACAGGTAATACATGCTCTGGAAAGTCCGACCAGAGCAACTGGACATTGAAACTTAGAACAACCAGAAAAGGCTTCACAAAGAAAGCAGGACGTGACAAAAGGTACAGTTTAGATCAGTATACGCAAGGGAGCAACATTTCAGGCAGAATGAATTCATTATAAACAAAGGCATTGGGGTGAGAGGTGAATATCTGGCTAGGTACAGGAAGTCTTCAGGCAAGGGTGAGAATACGGTGGTGGCACGGGGCCTAGAAATGGAAGGCTGTCTACAAAAGACACAAGGGATAATTTGCAAGGGGCAATTAGTGAATGGCAAGGAGAAGAAAGGGGAGAGAAAAATATCAAGCATTTCTCTAATATTTTAAGCCTTAAACAGAAAGAGGTAGGAAAACGAGTTAGGCTTCAACCATGGTGAATGCCATATGAAGGTGGGCCTTGGACACAAAAATTTTCCGAACTCTTTTAGAGCTGTGGTTCTGAAATTCACTAAAACAGAACGATCCAGGTCAATGACATCCTTAACCAATGATTCGGCCGGGGTGCTCAAAATATACACTATTTTGCTTAAATCCCTGGAAAAAGAATCATTCTTGCTTAGGTTTCAGATATACTTTATTATGGTTCCATATACTAGTCTTAATTCTTTCTGCCATATGCAAAAAAATATCATGAGCTCAATCGAAGGCAAGATGCTTGAGGCCTGAAGCTGGAATTGTGATGGGGAAGGCCTCCTGAGGCCGCGCTGACCACAACATGCCCCCAGCAGTGGCCCCGGGAAGGGACAACAGGGTAGGAAAAAGATGGCATTCAGGCCGCTGACTTTTCTGTGTCTTTTTGCTATGCCTCTCAGCATCAGGGTGAAGAGAATAGAAATGCCACCCGCAAAACTTGAACGTTCTAACAGGCACCAACACGGTGCCTTTGTGTTTCATTGTGACTCATGGCTCACACGGGGCGGCTGTGTCCAAGTACAATAGGCCTTTGTGGCTGGAGTTCAGGTGCTACTGGTGAAGTCACACACCATTCCTTCCCACTCTCCCCACTCCCACAAGCGCCATTTGCCCCTTGCTGAGCAGAGTTTCTGAAATCAACCACACCTTCTGGGTACCTCCTGTCTCCATCGATAGGCACAGGAGCTTTGGTCTGCAGCCCTAGGATGAGAGGGGGACTCATCTCATTCTGGACTAGCCATATTAGGCTTCTTTTCTTTTTCTCATTCTTCTCTCTTTAATTTTATTTTTTTAATTTAAATTCAATTAATCAAGATATAATGTATTATTTGTTTCAGGGGTGCAGGGCTGTCATTCACCAGTCTTATACATCACCCAGTGTTGATTACAACACATACCCTCCTAATGTCCATCACTCACTCCCCTCCTCCAGCAACCCTCAGTTTGCTTCCTATGATTAAGAGTCTCTTATGGTTTGTCTCCCTCTCTGGTTTCTTCTTGTTTCATTTTTTTCCTCTCTTCCCCTGTGATCCTCTGCCTTGTTTCTTAAATTCCAGGTATCAGTGAGATCATATGATAATTGTCTTTCTCTGATTGGCTTATTTCTCTTAGCCTAACACCTTCTCGTTCCATCCATGTCACTGCATATTTGGCTTTGTAGCTAGACACAAGCAGGGCTGTCTCGGGGTCCAGGGGACAGGGTAGCCGAGACTGAGAAGAGGACCATTGTGCAGTTAGTCTCCATTTGACCTCAAGCCCATTGTAACCCATGCAATACCACTTCCTACGAAGGAATTCATTTTACAGCAAAAGAAATGTGGCAGAGAGCCCATGCAGGCCCTCAGACTTGACTGGCGTTTTCATCATACCCCCTCACCACCCAGAAGCGGCTGGTCTGTCCGACGGTGGAATAGCGGAAGGCAGGTTCAGCTGAGATGCCAGCATGAGGACAATACCCTGTAAGGCTGGAGTGCAGTAAAAACTTGAAACTTGCAACCTATAAACAATGCTGCTTTTCTCATGGAATTCATAATCCACAGACAGCATCTGACTTCCCAGGTCTAGATTACCTGCTATAGTCCCAGCTCTCACTGGGCTCCAGTACCATTACTGCCTACCTTTTCCCCTTCAGGTCTAGAGTGGAAAAGGCTTCCCCCTACATTAATCTCCGAGTTCCTCCCTTGTTGGTTGTTCTAATGTGATCGTGCTACTGTAGATAGTCCCTTGATGATAGTTTCTTGAGACTGCTCACTTAGATTCTGTTCGTTGCTAGGACCTTGACCAATGCAGCCATTCTCTTCACCAATTCACAGAAGTAAGCATTTAATGTTATTCCCATTTTTTAGTCAAAGAAATTGAGTCAGGGGTGCCTGGGCGGCTCAGTGGGTTAAGCGTCTGCCTTGGGCTCACGTCATGATCCCAGGGTCCTGGGATCGAGCCCCGTATCAGGCTCCCTGCTCAGCGGGGAGTCTACTTCTCTCTCTCTCTCTCTCTCTCTGTCCCTCCCCTTGCTCGTGGTCTCTCATCTCTCCCTCTCTCCCACACACTCTCTCAAATAAATAACTAAAATCTAAGAAAGAAAGAAAGAAAGAAAGAAAGAAAGAAAGAAAGAAAGAAAAGAAGGAAGGAACGAATGAACGAACTGAGTCACAGAGTTGAAGTGATTTGCCCTGGTCATACGCCAGGGGATGAAAATTGAATCAGGATTATATCTCCTGATATACTTCCATTATCTATATCATAACATTACCATAAACATGTACACGTTAGCTAAACTTGGAAAGGTTTATTTCCTCAAACACCAGTACCCAGGGGTATAGGAAAAGAAGCCTTAACTCATCTGATTATTTACAGTTTTGTCTCTTAGCCACAAAGGAAGAGAAATTTACTTTTGGGAATACTGATTAAATGGATAGGAGTTCTGTGCTATTCAAGTATTTGTATGAAGCTCATTTTCAATACTGACTAGAACATTTTTTAAAATATTTTATTTATTTATTTGGCAGAGAGAGAGATCACAGATAGGCAGAGAGGCAGGCAGAGAAAGGGGGGGAAGCAGGCTCCCCACTGAGCAGAGAGCCCAATGTGGGGCTCCATCTCAGGACCCCGAGATCATGACCTGAGCTGAAAGCAGAGGCTTTAACCCACTGAACCACTCAGGTGCCCCTGACTAGAACATTTTAGATATTTCATGTTGATGATATTTTCAGTTCAAAACTCCAAGTGAGCATTCTGATATTTGAACATGGTGTGGAATGGATAGACAACAATTCAAGGTAGACCATAGATTTTTGTGAAGACATATTAAGTGAATTGCTAATATTTACAGTGAATGATAAGACCATGATGTCAATAGACAACAACTTAAATTACCAAAAGCCAGGAAGAGATAAGCTAACAAAGGACCTTAAAAGAAAATATAGTGTTAGAGGTATTTTTTTTATTATACCATTAATTGTGAGTTATTAATCAATGTAGTCTGAGAATCTAAAACCTAGATGAACCTGGTATGGATACACCTGAAAGTCTATAGTTTTGTCTATACTATCTTTGTCAAGTTTGGGTGTGTTGGCTTCATAAAGTGAATTAGAGAATGGTCTGTATTCTATTATCTAGAAGAGTGTAGGGAATTAACCTAAATTCAATTTTATTAATATTTTATTTATTTATTTGAGAGAGAGAGAGAGAGAGAGCATGAGAGGGAGGGGCAGAAGAGAGGTAGACTCCCCGCCTACATCATGACCTGAGCTAAAGGCAGCTGCTTAACTGACTGAGCCACAAAGGCACCACAAACTAAATTCAATTTGAACTTAAGTCTTCCTAATCAGACAACAAAAAGAAATAAAAGGTATTCAAATAGGCAAAGAAGAAGTCAAACTCTCTCTCTTCACAGATGACAGATACTTTATGTGGCAAACCCAAAAGACTCCACTCTCCAATTACTAGAACTCATACAGCAATTCAGTAATGTGGCAGGATACAAAATCAATGCACAAAAATCATTTCTTTTCCTATACACAAGCAATGTAACTGTAGAAGGAGAAATTAGGGAATCAATTCCATTTACAATAGCACCAATAACCATAAGATACCTTGGAATAAAACCTAATCAAAGAGGTAAAGGATCTATATTCTAGAAACTACAGAATACTTATGAAAGAAATTGAAGAAGACACAAAAAGATGGAAAAACATTCCATGCTCATGGATTGGAAGAATCAACATTGTTAAATTGTCTATGCTTCCCAGAGCAATCTATACTTTGAACACCATCCCGATCAAAATACCAATTGCTTTTTCAAAGAGCTGGAACAAACAATCCTAAAATTTGTATGGAACCAGAAAAGACCCTGAATCGCCAAAAGAATATTGAAAAAGAAAAACAAAGCTGGGGCATCACGTTGCCTGATTTCAAGCGATATTACAAAGCTGTGATCACCAAGACAGCATGGTACTGGCACAAAAACAGACGAATAGACCAATGGAACAGAATAGAGAGCCCAGATATGTACCCTCAACTCTATGGTCAACTAATATTCAACAAAGTAGGAGAAAATATCCAATCGAAAAAAGATAGTCTCTTCAATAAATGGTGCTGGGAAAAGTGGACAGCTATATACAGAAGAATGAAATTCAACCATTGTCTTACACTATACACAAAGATAAACTCAAAATGGATGAAAGGCCTCAATGTGAGATAGGAATCCATCAAAATCCTAGAGGAGAACATAAGCAATAACCTCTTGGACATTGGCCACAGCAACTTCTTTCAGGACACATCTCCAAAGGCAAAGGAAACAAAAAGCAAGAATGAACTTTTGGGGCTTCATCAAGATAAAAAGCTTCTGCACAACAAAGGAAACAATCAACAAAACAAAGGGGTAACCCAGGGAATGAGAGAAGATATTTGCAAATGACATTACAGATAAAGGGCTGGTATCCAAGATCTCTAAAGAACTTCTCAAACTCAACACCCAAAAAACAAATAATCCAGTCAAAAAATGGGCAGAAGACACAAACAGACACTTCTGCAAAGAAGACATACAAATGGCTAACAGATACATGAAAAAATGTTCATCATCAGTAGCCATCAGGGAAATTCAAATCAAAACCACATTGAGATACCACTTTACACAAGTTAGAATGGCAAAAACTGACAAGGCAAGAAACAACAAATGTTGGAGAGGATGTGGAGAAAGGGGAACCCTCTTACACTGTTGGTGGGAATGCAAGCTGGTGCAGCCATCTTGGAAAACAGTGTGGAGGTTCCTCAAAAAGTTAAAAATAGAGCTACCTTGTGACCCAGCAATTGCACTACTGGGTATTTACCCCAAAGATACAGATGTAGGGAAAAGAAGGGGCATATATACCCCAATGTTCACAATAGCCCAACTGTGGAAGGAGTCTAGATACCCATCAACAGATGAATGGTTAAAGAAGATGTGGTTCACATATACAATAGAATATCACTCAGCCATCAGAAAGGATGAACACTTACCATTTCTATCAACATGGATGGAACTGGAGAGGATTATGCTAAGTAAAATAAGTCAAGCAGAGAAATAAAATTAGCATATGGTTTCACTTATATATGAAACATAAGGAATAGCATGAAGGTCATAGGAGAAGGAAAAGAAAAATGAAGGGGGAGGAATCGTGGGGGGGAGGGAGGGAGATGAACCATGAGAGACTATGGACTCTGGGAAACAAACTGAGGGCTTCAGAGGGGTGAAGGGTGGGGGATGGGTTAGACCAGTGATGGGTATTAAGGACGGCATGTACTGCAAGGAGCACTGGGTGTCATACACAAACAATGAATCATGAAACACTACATCAAAAACTAATGAAGTACTGTATGGTGACTAACATAATAATAAAAAAAAAACCTAAAAATAAAAGGCTAAATAAATAAACTTCAGTCTTCCTTAAATTTTTCATAGAATTCACCAGTGAAACGATCTAAGCCTGTGCTTTATTTTTGAGAAGGTTATTATTGACTTTATTTATTTAAATATTGGGTAGGATTAGTGTTCTTCTTTACTTATTTCGTAGAATTTACCAATGAAACTATTTGAGATTGGAGATTTTCAAAAGAATTTTAACTGAGAATTATTTTAAATAATTATATATATTCATATATACATACGGTTTTAATATATAGTATATATAATATAAATAAAAATTGTTTAACTTGAATATAGTGTGTGTATATATATAGGTTATCTATTATATATATGTTATATATATGTATAATATATATAGGTTATCTATTTCATCCTTAGTCAGTCTAGGAAGTTTGTGTTTTGTGAGGAAATAAATGAGTCTATTTCACCTAAGCTGTTGAATTTATGTAAGTAGGGTTACTATCCTTTTAATATATCCAGTATATGTAGTATTTCCCCCCTTTTTTCCCCCTGAAAAGAAGACAAAGGGGCTAAGTTCCACACTCTGAGTTTAAAAGTTATGTTTTCCACTCAAGTCACCACCAGAGGACCTTTCCTAGAATTCTCTTTCTGTGCCCCATTGCCCCATTGTCAGTCGTCCTGACATCGTGCTGAGGCCAGGAAATTTTGAAAAGAAAAATAATGATAAACACTGCTGGTTTCGTGGTATTTCAAATTCTAAGTCTTCTTTCCCAAGCCATATGCTATTTACTTTTCAAAGTCCTTAAATAGTTGCTCCGCTCATTTTTTTTCCAGGCTGTAGAGCTTTATTCAGTGGGAGAGAAGAAGTGAAGTATACTCATTACCTCTTACCTGAAAGCAGACACTTTGATCAGTGCCTTTTGAGTTTTGGAATTTCTGGCCCTCTAGTCTACTCAGAGGGCTAGATCTATTGGGTAACAAAGGATAATCTACCATGTCAAAAATTCAAACTTCAACAGATATCTTCCATTAATGTATTTGAAACATAATGATTTATTTTATGATGTGCCATTCACAATTCTTGATACACACAGAGAGCATCATCGGGGCTTGTCCCAACTATTCTCAGCCACGTATTTTTGTCTGTTAAAGAACTATCCATTTAGGAAGAGGCTGCCTGCCCTCACCCACCACCACCAGAACCCAGTACCACCTCAAAATCTCTTGCCCTGCTGTTCTCACCTAAGCGTGCTTCTGTTAAGTATGTTTGTAATTCCAGGATACCAAGACGTGTAGACAGATACACAATATGGCAAGTCTGGGACCCTAACTGACTCTCTTCTACCTAGAGGACTCAGGGCTCCCCTAGTCTTGGTGCTACGGTATCAGCACCCTATCAGTACCAAGCCAGCTGGCTGGAACCTGCTTCCGGCTTCATTCTTACCAGCCTCATTTCCTGGGTGCTGGATCTTGTTCTTTTTCTCTAGTTCTGAGATAATTCTTAGAACGACCTGGCTCTCTAGCTACTACTCCCACTGTCCCCATTCCAAGGCAAGCTTGTGCCCTCATCCTTTAGATGGGGTTCTCTTCGTTCATAAACTGGACTGAATCTGTCTATTTTTGTTAGTTTTGGGCTTTTATGGATAGAACATTTCCCCCACCTTCTATCCATAATACTTTTTATATATGCTTTCTCCCTTACTGCATTAACTAGCATTTCATAAAAAAAAATTAATAGTGATAATGAACACCATTTTTTCTTGTTCCTAATTTTAATGGGAATACCTATAGAGTTTCGCCTATTGTTTATTTCTCATAACTTATCAATGCAATGTATTATATTAATGAATTTTATTATATCATGGTATGCTAAGATAAATCTTGATTGATTTTGGCAAATTATTCCTTTATATGCTGTTCAGTTATATTTTCTGGCATATTATTTATGAGTTTGCATATATAAATATATTCCTCGGTGAGACTAAGATACATTTTCCCATAAATCACTTTCACTTAGACATGGGCAAGCACTGTAGGGATCGTTCTAACATAATTATAGATATACCATTCTTTATGGAAGGATTTATTGTGGTGTATATGTTGCTTTTTACCCTAAATCTATCTCCCCCTCTTCTTATTTGACACTCTCCCTATATTCTTGGGAAACTCCTCCTTTAATGTCATTTGAGAGAAGTTGATCTCTTGTCTCATCAGTCTTAGGGGGTGGCTCATAACTGAGGCCTAGGTCCCTAGCTCGCTCCCCTAGTCAAAATGATTTAATTCATGGATGGGCACATGATTCAGTGGGATGAAATTCTAGGACTCTTACTAAAACTGTCAAGAGAGAGAAGTCAATTTTACAAGAGATACTGAAAGGTTAAGATATGGGCCTGAAGGTACTGGGAGCCCTCTCACTATCATGAATAAGAACTTGAACAGAGCCCAGAGGGAAGAAGGTAGAGCCACGATCTAGGGACAGAGAGCTCCCAATACCACCATTTGATCCCCTGGATGGAGCCAGACTCACAGCCAGATGATCACAGATCTTTCTCTTATATGGGCCAGTGGATTCCCTTTTTAAAGAAAATTATGAATTATTTTATTAACTTTTTTGAGAGAGAAAGAGCGAACTATCATGGGGGGGGCAGTGCAGAGGAAGAGGGAGAGAGAGAGAATCTCAAGCAAGTTCCACACCCAGCACAGATCGTGACATGGGGGTTGATCTCATGACCCTGAGATCATGACCAGGGCCAAAATCAAGAGTCAGACTAGCTTAATTGACTGAGCCACCCAAGTGTCTCAATTATGAATTATTTTTAACATGCAGATGAGGGTAGAGAATATGAACATCCAGTTTTATCTACTACATTAAGCATCATAATTTAGGTGTTCTCCATGTAAGGCATCAAACATTGCAGATTTGAGACAACCTGTGTGCTCCCACCAGATCCCAATTCCAACCCAGAGATAATTACTATCATAAATTTAGTGTTTATCATACCCAACATGAAATTATATTTTTGCTACTTACACCTGTTTTTTAGATTTTTTAACTTTATAATTTTATCAAATTACACATACTCAATGCAACTTGACATTGTCATTCAGTTTTGTTTTAGAGATTTACCTATATCATGAGACACAGCTATAGTACATTTAAAGTGCTGTATTCTAAATTCCATAAAACTATGCATTCACCATTCTATCTCTGATGTTTCCAGTATCTGGTTAGTATACCTTCTTTTCCCTTAAGCTAGGCTGGGTTTGCATTTCCCTTACTTGCTAAACAAGTCGTCCTGACTGACCCATTCAAGAAACCTCTAAAAGTCCCCCAGATATAGCTGTCTTCTCAACGTGCCTAAAATCCCAACTATCAGCAGCAATCTTGGTTAAGGCATTGCTTTTGGAAGGCTCCCATAAACTAAAGGTATTTTCCAAAAAGAACCAAAAATGAACTCATGACATTTTGCATAGAACATGGAACTGTTCCTACTTTGGTAGCTATTTCTTTTTTAAAAAGGGCCTTCAGTGGAGAACACTACATGGCTCTCTTCATGTGGGACTAGGAAGGAGGACAGCAGGCCTGAAGTGGGTCGTAACTGGGGGAAATTCTGAACTCAGATTTGGCCTAAGAGCACCAGGCACCTGAGAGGGCTCAGCAGCTTTGTCTTACAGGGGAAATGTGGAAGATCAATGTTGTCTATGAAAGTCCGCAAGGGTCTAATCATCCAGACCTGGTCTCAAAGCTTCATTCAGTCACTCACTATCTGTGTGACTGGAGGCAAGCCATTCAAGTTTTTAAGCCCTGATTTCTTCATTTGTAAAATGACATGAGTTATACCTACCTTTAAGGGTTAATCATATAACATGATGAATATATAGTGACTGCTGAACAACAGTTCCTCAATAATGATGATGATGATGATGATTATCATTAATCCAGCCAGTCCCATCAGTAAGGACTGCCATTAAGAGTTGGTGACTCCCCAGAGGTTTTATTGTGGAAGGATGAGTTGACAACTATTTGCCTGGGGCCCAGTTTCAAAGCTAGTGCTTCAAGTTTATTAAGGGGTACACTTCGTTTTCCAGCAAAGACATCTCTTAGAAGTCTGGAGTTTGGACCAAACTCTCCAGTATAACCTCCATCCTCCTACCCTTCAAATATTAGGTTAGAAGGAATATGAAGGAAGAGGCAGTTCTTTCTGCCCACAGGCCCTGTCCCCGTGCTTTAATAAAACCACCTTTTAACAACCCTCCCCCAACCAAAAAAAAGAAAGAACATGAAGAATTACTGAAAAGGGGGAATGAATTTAAAAAAAAAAATTTTTTTTTAGGTCAGTATGAAGAGAAGGGGGCAAAAAGAAAAGGTGGAATTTCTAATTACTTAAAACTCATGGAGAAGGGTGTAATAGGAGTCAGAGATGTTTGGGGCTAATTTCATATCTGTGTGTGGTACCCCCACCCCCAGGCTCAGTGACAAGTCACCTCTGGGATGTCTTCTCCAATCACTGCACATCCTTTAGTTATTGCATCATTCAGGTGGTGGAGGCCAGGTGCAGTTCCAAGGAAGGTCTTCTGGACATAATACTTCCTAGGGGGAGAGAAAGAGCCAGAAAAAGCAGGCACGTGAGGATGTGAAAGAACACAGGGACTGATTTCTTTTCTGTAAGAGAAATCCTCCAAGGCCGAGCCAACTTCTCTCTCTCTCTCTCTCTCTCTAGACCTTTCCTAAACTGAATTTCTGGGATACGCCCCTCCCTGCCAGATCGGATCCCCTCATATCACCAGTGCAACTCAGAAAAGCCATCAGAAGGTAGCTGGTGAGTGACTGGTGACTGGTGACAGTAAAACTGCCTTTGGAGACATAGGAGCCACTTGTTCACGTGGCTCTGTGAAGGGAAACCCCGTGTTCCCAACTGAAAGTGACCCGACGAAGGCACCTCCCATGCTGGAGTAGACTCTGCTTCCCCGGGCAGGGGCTTCTAGAGGTCAGATCTTCATCGCAGGGAACCCAGCAGATCTGGCCAATGGAAGGAGACTGGGAAATAGTGGCGGTGTTTTGCCCGTTTCCAATAACTTAAGTCCATTGGTTGGAAAAAAAGAAAAAAGAAAAAATGCCCTACCCTATGTTTGAGAGGGAGTTAGGGGATCAAGTCTGGGTAAATCTTCAGATTACCCCAGATTATTTATAATACCCAAGATTATTATACTCTTGAGAATGTAATTAGAGTCGCTGATAGGCCTAAAAGTGAAATAGAGGGGAGCTGCAAGGAGAGGTAGAGAAGTTCAACCTTTCAGAAACATCTGGAACTTGAGAAGTATCAGTGCTGGACCCTACCCCTGAAGAGACTCTGATCTAATTGGCACATGTGAGCTGGGGTCGGGGGTGTGGTTTTGGCTGGTTGGTGGGACTTTTTTTTTGGTTGGTTCTGGGTTTGGTTTGGTTTGAATTCTTCAATACTAATATGCTGCCAGGGATGAGATCCACCGGGGGGAGAGAAGTCTATGCTTTGGGTCTCCTATGTGCTGACACATTACAGTAGAAAGTGGCAGTGTCGGTGATCCTAAGGGCAATATTTTCACCTGCAGTAGTGTGAACTCTGTTGGGAGAGCTGTAATCACTTAATCACAATAGGTAATACCTGTAGAACCCAAAGAAGATTGGAGTTTCTTGGGTGTCTAGGAGAGAACCCCATCTAGGAAAGACCCATGGGCTCTGAGAAATCCCAGGATTGGGATACGAGGGATTTCTCCCCCTTCTTGAACCCCTGAACCACGATATTAACACCATCACTACATTCTCAATGACTTGTGTACAAATAATATAAGCAGGGGCGCCTGGGTGGCTCAGTGGTTTGGGAAGCTGCCTTCGGCTCAGGTCATGATCCCAGCGTCCTGGGATCGAGTCCCTCATCGCGCTCCCTTGCTCCGCAGGGGGCCTGCTCCTCTCTCTGCCTCTGCCTGCCTCTCTGCCTACTTGTGTTATCTCTCTGTTAAATAAATAAATAAAATCTTAAAAAAAAAAACCAAATAATATAAGCAATCGTGCCTCATGTGGTGAACTTCTTCTGATTGTATGCCAACACAGTAATAAAAAGTTACTCACTGCAATGCTCTTGGTTAGAGAGCACATGCCGCCATGCACAGACTCTTTGTTATTAGAAAATCCTACACTGGTTGGTAGAGGGAACAAAGAGGCTTCTGGAATGCTTGTAATGTTCTGCGTCTTGTTCTGGACGCTGGTTACATGGGTGTGTTCAGTTTATAAAAATTAATAGAGATGTACACGTAGGAACTGTGTACTTTTTGGATATGTATTTGATACTTCAATAGAAAGTGTTTTAAAAGATAAAAAACAGACTACTGCTTCCTTCCAAGATGTGTAAGGGGGTGGCCAGACAATTCTTTATCCATGGGAAAATAAATGTTATATTGACCTCTTCTGCTTACAGAGCTTGGGAGGAGGAGAATGGGGGTGGGGTGGGGACTAAGGACAGGCAGAATTGCCAGTCCTTCAGTGCTGCATAGGGTGAGTGTTTGAGGAGATGGCCTTTTGTTTAGCAGAGTGTTGAATGCATCTTCCAATAGGTGGGGATGGATCCCAACCTGAGGAGGGGGTGGAGTTGATGACTCCGCCCTGTAAATGAAGGGAATCTAATTTAGGGGAGAGCTAAAGATGAAGGGATCTAGAGGGAAAAGACTGATGAAGCTGTGTGTGATGGCAGATTGAAGCCAGGGAAAAAGATAGCCAGAAAGAATGGGGTGCATTTTGGAAATGCAGTAGCTGAAGGACTTTTAAGAAAAGGGGTGTCCAGTACTTAATTCCAAATTGTTTATCAATTGCAAGGAAATCGCCCTCCTTTGCCCCAATCCCCAGTAAAGTCTGTTACCCTACCTACCCTGCTACCCACATGCCCTGTAATAACCCAAACCAGCCAGATGGAAGGCCAACATAACTGACTGACCCAGAGAGAGCATGAGTGATTTGGTTATTTTAACTAGCCCAGTGCAAAACACGGAACTGAATTTTCTTTGAAGGGTAAGACTTGGCAGATTTGGGGCCCATCAAACTCAAAACAGAAAAGTGTAACACTCCTATAAAAAAGGACTTGGGCCCCTTATGAGATAGCTAATTCTGACACATAGATCATAATTGCTATTTCAACATGGGATGTAAAAGATCAGTGCCTCCCTAGCAGCTCTGATGTGGGATAAAGAGTAGTTACACTTGAAGTCAGAAGATTGACTACATTTCTTGGGAAAGTCACTTACCACCTCTAAGTTTGTTGATCATCTGTAATATGGAGGAAATGATTCTCCTGTAGAAATACTCCATGATCTAAACGGAAGAATGTATTTAAAGTAAGTCCTTCAGTGGATGACCTATGGTCAATATAAATACTGACTCCTCTCCTTCTTTTAATTCCATAATATCGTATATAGAAATATTTTGTAAATTACAAAGCCATAAAAATTATTTGTAAAACCAGTGAGAAAATTTGTTGATTATTTGAAAAGTATGTTCCTTCATAAGAGCAAATTTCCAGGAGCAAAATAATATTTTTGTGCAGTGAATTAAATTAGTGGCTTTAAGTGCAGTGATTTTCAGCTGGAGTGATTTTGCCCCCCGCGGGCCATTTGGCAATGTCTGGAGAGTGCTATCAACATCTAGTGAGTAGAGGCCAACAATCCTGCAAAATATCCTTCAATGCACAAGGCAGCTTCCTGCAACAACAACTATCCAGCTCCAAATGTCAATAGCACCGTTGTTGAGAAACCCCATTTTGGTGGTAAGGCAAGTTATTCTGGTTAGTCTTGGTTTCAACTTTATTGATGCCTATGCCCATATTAACATTCTTTAACCTTAAAGTATTTCTTCCTTAGCCTGTGAACCCTCATAAAGAATGAGAAAATTCCCCTCTAAAGTACCCCTATGATTATATGTTCAGGGATATAACCCATGCACTTGTAATATCAATGCAAAGCTTGTGACCCGCCCCAGAAAAGCCTAGAAAACACTGTCCCTACCCACTCTTCCCCATATCCCATGAAAACGTGCGTTACATTCTATCAAGTGCTACCATTTTGAAATCGGTCCAGTCCCGCCTGTCTTAAGCACTGCTTAGTAAGCCAAATCCCACCGTATTCAACCCATTTCATGATTCCATAATGTGGATGGAGCTCTTTCTGGCGCAGCTGGTGATTGCCTCAGAGTAAGAGACCCTCCTCCATACCAACCCTCAATCTGAATTTTAGAGATCAGAGTGAAAGAACCCAGAGCTAGAAGAAACGACTGTTCAGAAACATTTCTGACATTGCGCAATACTTTTCAGAAAGGGGCCCCCCCACCCCATGGCTAGGTCTCTAACAAAGAGCGTAGCTAATAACCTGGAGCAACTGAGCTGCTGGGACCGCTCTGCTCAGGTTCCTCCTCTCCCATTGTCTGTGCCTCTACTGCTGCCACCCTATCACTGGCTCCAGGAGAGGTTCTGGAGGTCCCACAGCAAGGTCAGAGCCAGGGCAAGGACAAAGGATGCTGGCACAGGGCAGGGGGATAAGCTGCACAGAATTGTTCTAGAGTGTAGTAAAAATGATTCTAGAGGGATGCCTGAGTGGCTCAGTCAGTTAAGTGGCTGCCCTCAGCTCAGGTCATGATCCCAGGGTCCTAGGATCAAGTCCCACATCTGGCTCCCTCCTTGATGGGGAGTCTGCTTCTCCCTCTGCCTGCTGCTCTCCCTGCTTGTGCTCTCTCTCTCTCTCTCTCTTTCTCTCTTTAGCAAATAAAGAAATAAAATCTTTTAAAAAAATGGTTCTATACTTCACTTGTAATTTTTCCAAACATATTATCTATTGATCCTTTTAACAACCCAGTGATGTAGGCAAGATAAGTAATTTCATCCTAGGTTACAGATGAAAAAAACAAATAACAACAACAACAAAACCCAAAAAACAAAAAAGCAAAAACCCCCAGACCAATAAAGTATGAGTGCCTTGTCCTAAATTATTCAACTATTAGATGTCTGGGATCCAGATCCTCTAGCTCTTAATCCAGAGTTCTGTACCCTATAAGTACACAAAAATATCAACCCTTCCTTAAGGTCCTTTCCTTCCAGTTACCTGGACTTGTCTTAGTTGTAGGAGCACAAAGGAAAACTGGGGGATACAACCTGGTTGGAGCAGGGCCTGCAGTCTGCAGAAAAGAGGCAGAGATCTTTCTGCAGAACAACATCTGAACTGGCTGGTAGTCTCCATACCAAAAAGGACCAGCCCTACAAAAATATTTGGGGAAACCATTTGTTTCCTAAAAAGTCATTTCCATACCATAATCAATCATCCTGGGAGGATTTTTCAAAATTAGTCTTTAAAAAAAATAATAAACAATTTTGTTCTTGTCTAATTTTACCCTGGCACTCTAATTTAAACCATATTACTGCGATGTAATGTGCTTTTCTTCCAGATCATTATTTTAAAACCATATGAAAACAGCTTGTTCCAAAGGACCAATGTCAGGGCCTGAATACATTTACTAATTCCCTGTGTTGACTCTCTTAACTATTCATTCTCCCTTGAAAGGATCTTTGATTTCCCTTAACTTCCTGTTACTTGAATACTCACGTAATTGTTTGCATATACAGAACATACAGATCTTTTTTTTTTTTCCTTTCTGAGAATGTGGAGCCCCACTTGTTCCACTTATAGGAAGTCATTTCGATGAGGGTTTTGTGTGTTTTTGTGTACAGAGATCATTCTGGTTTCATTTTGTTGGTTTTCAGGGAAGTTTCACAACTACCTCTTGGTACTATTTAAGGGTTAGAATTTTTTTATATATAGCTACACAATTACAGCTTGTCTTTCTAACTGTGAAGGACAAAACCACGAATGCAGTGTTCCCCCCAGCAGTATATAGGCCTTGAATTAAGAAGATACTCCTTTTAACTTCTACAAGCACAATTCAGTTATACTGTTATTGCTTTTTACGACTATACTTTGGAAAGTCATAACTTCAAAAACAGAGCAGAACTCTGATTCATTCACTTCCTCCAAATGAGAGGGGCCACAGCTGGACAAAACTGTTCTGTTCTCGTATCATTTACTTCCAGGAGAAAAGAAGGAGACAGTTATCTAAGATGAGTCCCTATGAATGCACAAAACTTCAGCACAGATCAAGAGGGGCAAGAATGTCATCGGATGAAACCAATTTGCTTTAGCTCACCAACTCTGTAACACTTCAATCCGATCTTTGAACTATACAATAATGACTTCTCTTCTTGTAACTACATGGTTATTTTCTCATCCTCAATCCATTTTTTTTAAGATAGCAAAAATTCTATCATGGTTGGCAAACGCCTGCTTCAGTGAACAAATAAGTTTATTGGGACCACAGTCAATCCAACCAAGAATCAATCAATCTCTCCATCTCCAATCTCTCTCTCCCTCTCCCTCTCTCTCTCACTCACACACTTTATTGTGAAATATTACCACATGTAAAAGGTATGTGCGTAGTTGAATAGCTAAAATATCACATGCCAACGCAGCCATCCTGTAGGTCACAAAATAGAAGTTTCCCAACGTAGCAGCCACCCATCCTGCAGTCCTTTCTATTCCCAAAACCCTGCTTCCCCCCGAAAGAGCTCTGCTTATCTCCACTGTTATGCTAATTATCCCGCTTGACTTTTATGCTAATCTTTTCCTATTCTCCTTTATATTTTTACCACGGAAGCCTCCATCCATAAATAATCTGTTTAGTGTCGCCTGTTTTTAAATTTCTTAGGTGGAATGATCTATTTTGTCCTGCTTATTTTCTTAATTTGTTTATAACTTGCATCTATATTGTATGTAGCTATAATTCCCCCAATTCCGTTGCTAGATAAGATCCTACTTTGTAAAAACACCACAATTTATTTATCCTTTCTGCCAATGATGACTCTTTGGGCTGTTTCCAGTTAGGGGTAATTTTTTCTTAAGACGTTATTTATTTATTTGACAGAGAGAGAGCGTGTGCCCGCGCAGGGGGAGCAGCAGGCAGAGGGAGAAGGAGGCTCCCCACTGAGCAAGGAGCCAGATGATGGACTAGATCCCAGGACGCTGGGATCAGCACCTGCCCTGAAGCCAGCAGCTTAACTGAGTAAGCCACCCAGGTGCTCCTAGTTTGGGGTAATTTTATCAACAACACCGCTGTGAACATTGTTGTAACATATGTCTCGGGTATAACGAGGAGTGGCATCTCTGAGTCCTAGGGTAGACATATTGTGAACATTACCCTATAGTGTCAAACCATCTGCCAATGTAGTTCTACCAATTTATACACTCATTTATTCTACTCTACATATGCGTTCTTGTAGTTCCATATCTTTGCCAATTCTTGGTATATTGTGAGACCATACCATTTTTTTCAATCACGTAGCAACATACATGTTGCAACCAAATGGTTCAAGGGAAAAAAAAATGTTTTGGGGGTACCATTCTTTCAACTTTTCTGTAAATTCAGAATTGTTTATCAAAAAGTCCTCATCCAGGAGCCTGGGTGGCTCAGTCAGTTAAGGGTCTGACTCTGGGTTTTGGCTCAGATCATAGACTCAGGGTTGTGGGATTGGAGCCCCAAGGGGGCTCTGCGCTCAGTGGGAATCTGCTTGAAATTCTCTCCCTCTCCCTCTCCCTCTCTCTCTTTCTCTCTCTCTGTCCCTCCCTCCCCAAACTAAATAAATGTTAAAAAAAAAGTCCTCATCACTTAACTCCAGCTAACATTTCTAACAAGTAGAGCTCCACATCCACGTCTAGATATTTAAAAGATATAAGTAGCTAATAAACAATGAAACTGAAAAGCCACCAATTTGATAACACTGAAGTAATATCTCATGATTTTCATCTACATTTCCCCAATCACTAATGAGATTGAGCACCTATTCGCATGTATGGGTATTTGGATCTCCCCTTTGGTAAAGTGGAGTCTTTTGTCTCTTTTTAGGGTTCTCTATCTTTTTCACATTGTGAAAGTTCTCGAAATGCTCTGAATACTAGTCCTCTGTCAGTGACATAGTAGAAATATGTCTTCTCCCACACTACCGCTTGAGTTTTCACTTATTTTATGATTTTTTTTTAAATATTTTTTTATTTATTTGAGAGAGAGAGAACATGAGATGGGAGAGGTCAGAGGGAGAAGCGGGCTCCCCACTCAGCAGGGGGAGATGTGGGACTTGATCCCGGGACTCCAGGACCATGACCCGAGCCAAAAGCAGTTACTTAACCAGCTGAGCCACCCAGGCACCCTATTTTATGATGTTTTTAAAGGAAATTCTTCATTTCAATGTAATATAACTTATGTTTTCTTTATGTGTTTTTTGGGGGGTCATGTTTAAGAAATTCTTCCTTTTCCTGCAGCAGTGAAGATAGTCTCCTTTATTGTCTTCTAAAACTTTATAGTTCTGTCTTCCCATTTTGGCCTTAATCTGATTGTTTTTTTTTTAATCTGATTGGTTTTGACTTTTGTATCTGATATGAGGTTGGGGTTCAGTTTCATTTTGTTCCATATGGACACCCCATTACCTGAGCACTTTTATTGTAAGAACTTTCCTACTAGTCTTTCTGCCACTTCTTTCATATAACAAGGTCCGCGGAGGTGCACAAGCTTTTATGAGCTCTCCTTTTGTCCATTGCATTACTAATATCAGGCTATCTTAACTGCTACAGTTTTAGAAATCGTCTTGATAGCCAGTAGAGGAAATCCTGCCATCTTATACATCTTCTTTAAGAATACCTGGCTACTGGGGCGCCTGGGTGGCGCAGTTGGTTGAGCCACTGCCTTCGGCTCAGGTCATGATCCCGGAGTCCCGAGATCGAGTCCCATATCGGACTCCCGCGTCTGCGGGAAGTCTGCTTCTCCCTCTGACCTTCTCCCTCTCATTCTCAGTCTCTTGCTCTCTAATGAAGAAATAAAAATCTTTAAAAAAAAAAATAAAGTTTAAAAAAAAAAAAAAAAAAGAATACCTGGCTACTTTGGCCCTTTAAAATTCCATATGAATTCTGGGGCGCCTGGGTGGCTCAGGGAGTTAAAGCCTCTGCCTTGGCTCAGGTCATGATCCCAGGGTCCTGGGATCCAGCCCCACTCTCTGCTCAGCAGGGAGCCTGCTTCCCCTTCTCTCTCTGCCTGCCTCTCTGCCTATCTGTGATCTCTCTCTCTCTCTGTCAAATAAATAAATAAAATCTTTAAATTAAAAAAAAAAAAACAAAGAAGGAGGCAACCCATAAAAGACTCTTACTTAGCTCTAGGAGGCAGAGGGTTGCCGAAGGGGAGGTGGGTGGGGAGATAGGGTAAAAAGGTGAAGGGCATTGAGGGCACATGATGTGATGAGCACTGGGTGTTACATGCAACTGACGAATCACTAAACTCTACCCTGAAACTAAAAACAAAATACAACAAAACAATAAGAACAACAACAAAATCTATAGGGTCCTAAGCCCTGCAAAGGGAACGTGCTGGTCCTGCCCTCAAAACCCACACGGGGGCAGCTGTGTGGCACAGTTAGTTTAGCATCTCTTGGTTTGGGCTCAGGTCATGATCTCAGGATTGTGAGATCAAGCACCACATTGGGCTCACACTCAGTAAGGAGGTGGCCTGAGACTCTCTCTCCTCTCCCCTCCTCCCTTTCTCTCTCTCAGATAAATAAGTCTAAAAAAAATTCGAAGCTAGTGTTGACCTGAATCTACCAAAACTGCAACAAAGTCCCTACTCAGTTCAACTAAAGATTAGATTAACTTAGGCCCCTACATTTACTTTCTGGGAGTAAATATTATTTTCCTCTCCATTGTTTTTTCACAGATAATTGCCTGATCTAATATTAAAAATTATGGCACATTCAAAGAAGGAAGAAAATGTGGGCCATGTTTGAAAAAAAGAAACAATCAATAAAAATGAACCCAGAGATGGCCCAGACGGTGGCCTTATCAGACTGGGACATTAAAATAACTATAATAAATATGTAAAAGAACCTAGTAGGTAAAAAATGGACAATGCATAAATATCCAGATGGGCAATATCCAGAGAGAGCAGGAAACTATAAAAATGAAACAAATAGAAATGTTAGAAATAAAAACATAACAGGGGTGCCCAGGTGGCTCAGTCAGGTAAGCATCTGCCTTCAGCTCAGGTTACAGTCCTGGGGTTCTAGGATTGAGCAACCCCCCCCCCATCACTCCCAGTGGGGAGTCTGCTTCTCCCTCTTTCTCTGCCCCCTCCCCCTAATCATGCTCTCTCTGTCTCAAATAAATAAAATCTTTAATAAAATAAAATAAAAATAAATAAAATTAAAAACAGAAATAGAAACATAACAGATATGAGAATCATTCAATGGACTCAAGAGTAGACACAGCAGAGGAAAAGAAATCAGAGAGCTTGTAGACAAAGTCAACTGAAATTATTCAAATTAAACTAAACAAAGGTGGGAGGGACAAAAAAGGTTAAAAAATGAGGTTAAAAAAGAGAGAGAAGATCTGAGTTCTGTGGGATCATAACAATAATGACCTAACATTGTGCATGAAATTAAGTCCCCAAGGGAAAGAGAGAGTGGAACATACGAAAAATCTGAAGAAATAACGGTTGAGAAATTTCTTGGATTAATGATATCAACGCACAGATTCAAGAATCTCAGGGGCCTCCAAGCAGGATCAACATGAAGAAAACTGTTCCTGGACACAACAGAGTCAAACTGTTAAAAACCAAAGAGGAGCAGCAAATCTTACGAGCATTCACAGAGAGGAGAAAAAAATTTGCTTTAAGAGAAATAATGATGTGAATGATGGCTGAATTCTCCCAGAAACAATGAAAACTAGAAAACACCAGAACCAACCACATCTTTAAAGTCCTGCATGGGAGGGGGCTGACAAAACTAAAATTCTGTACCCAACATTTTCAAACAGAGTAAAACTGAGAGAATGCACTGCCGATAGAATGTCGCTGCAAAAAAAGCCAGCAGAAAATTTTCAGGCTGAAGGGAAATTACACCCAATAGAAGCAAGAATGTGCAGACAAAAGGAAGAGCACTGGAAACTGTAAATATGTGGGTTTAGAGCAACTCAGCCTAAAAGCATGGCTTTCATCCCCAAGCCCTGTGGTCACCAACACTTTTTGCCCAAATAGATGTGTGACGGGAGGTGGGGACCTGTCCCCTACAGTGTGAGCTCTCTGGCTGGGGCCAAGAGTTGGCTACCGTCTCTAGCTCTGTTGTGACAGTTGTGAACCCTTCCCTACAGACGCCGTTTTTGGGGTGCTTCCTTTCTTTCCCCCTGATGACCGTTCTTCCGGAAAGATCGTTGTATACGGAAACCTATGACGCCTCCTGCCAGCGATGTGGCAGGAGCCGCCGGGTCTGAGTGGACCCAGAAAGGCAAGAGGCTTGGGGTGGGACCGGCGGCGGGGAAGTGCTGAGGGCTCGGGATTCCAACCGGCTCCAGGCAGTGCTCTGAGCTCGTGTGCAGCAGGGAGCCGGCGGAATGCCTCCGGAGTTTCAGTCCAAGAGAGCGCCCTGGTCTGGCCAGGCAGTTGAAGTAAAGCAAAGCCTTTTTCTTTCTTTATGGCTGTGACCCCTGCTGCTTTAGTTTAGAATTCACTGCACACAGAGCCCCAGAATGTGTCCCTTACTTAGCCCACCGCCAGTGATATAATAGCGCAATTGTCTTTCAACTTTGCAAGCAGTCTTTTTTTTTAAACCCCGCCCCCCCCATCGGCGACTTTCCCGTACTGTTTGTTTCCAGTTTTTGCCCCTTTGTGTATCTTCTTGGGTATTTTAATGGGAAAGTTACAGAGGCCCCACCACCAAAACTAAGTATAGTTTTCTTTTTCCCTTTTATTATGTAAATTTTCATAGATACAGGGAAGCAGAAATAATTTGACAGGGGATAGTCTACCTAAAGTATTGCCTAGGATTGATAAAGTTTGATTTTTAGACACATGTGACAATAGATTTTAGTTGAAACAGGTTGTTGTTATGCACGTTCTCAGGACCTAACAAGCATTAGATAGGCTTTAAAAATAAAAAGTAATTCACCATGGAAATAAAAACTGGAGTATAAATAATTGGGGTATAACTGATAGTCTGCCTAACATTAATGCAGGAGAACCAAAGCAATTGTTCCAACTACACATGTTTTAAAACTTTTTTTGTGAGAGTTACTTGCCTAATTTTTCACAACTATCCACCGCATTCCACAGATAAAAATCAGTCAAATGGGGGAAAGGAGGAATCAGTGACCTCGATGTCAATATGGGCCTATGTTGTGTGCCAAGTACAAATTTTCCTTAAACGTAAATCAGTCTTAGAATTCAAGAGACCTCCTTTTGTAGATGCTCTTTAAAGGATATTATCTAGTCATAGAGTCTCACGCCAGGTGATGAGGACAGGAATGAGAACCTTCTTCTTGGCTTCTGGGACTCATCACCTTCTCATACTTTCAAGATGTGGGAGAAAACCCCAGCAGCAGCAAATGGGGTGACTTCTTGAGAAGTCACAGGATGGGGGCACCTGGGTGGCTCAGTGAGTTAAAGCCTCTGCCTTCGGCTCAGGTCATGATCTCAGGGTCCTGGGATCGAGCCCCGCATCGGGCTCTCTGCTCAGCGGGGAGCCTGCTTCCTCCTCTCTCTCTGCCTGCCTCTCTGTCTACTTGTAATCTCTCTCTCTCTGTCAAATAAATAAATAGATAAATAGATAAATAAATAAATAAATAAGCAATCTTTAAAAAAAAAGTCACAGGATGGCCTCAAAGTCCTTTAAGAGGGGTACTTACACTCCAATTTTTAAAAAAAGGGTATGTTTTATACCAAAGCCTTGCTTGCAATATTCTTTCACATTACATCCCCCACCCCCATATACAGCATTTTGAAACATCCCAGCCAAGGGACCATAAAGCATTCTTACTCTTATACAACAATTCCCTGCATATTATTATTATTATTATTGTAAAATTACATTCCCCTGGCACGCATTACAAAGAAGTTTTCCTACAGATCAAAACTGAGAGCTTGGACGGAGCCAACGTTCATTTCAACTTGAATCACCCCCCACCCGGGCCTGACTCAGGCTGGCAGTCCAAGGGGAAAATCCTGCCTAAGTGCATTAGGGACTCTGGATGGGTCCCCTGCTCAGGTGCACAGAACCAGGTTAATCAGGAGAGGCGACAAGGCAAATTTGCCTGGAGATGAATTCTGGGAGGCAGCAGGGCCGAGGATTACCCAACCGCTTGGCAAGGACTTAAGTAGAAATGACTTTTGAGTGGAAGAGTTTGAGAAAAAACAAGGTTGTTCGTGATTCCAAGCCAAGAGCTTGCTGAAGCTTTCAGCTAGAAATGCTTTCAAGACAAGGTTTCTCCTTCTGGAGAAGTTTAAGACCTAAACACCAGCCATCTTTTTGTTATTATGAAACTTCACAAGATATAAAACTTTAAAACAAAGACTCGTGTTCAAGAATCATATTAAAATACAAAGAAGCTAGAATTGATCTGTTCGTTGCCTTTTAGAGATCCCTTTCGGCTCGAGGTTTTTACATACCAGAAGCAGGATCCCTTTTCAAATTAACTTTCAGGAAAAGGAAGGGGAGTTTTATTGGATCATTATTGCTCTTTCCTTTTTCCTATGGACCAGATTTTGCCAGGTGGGTAAATAGTGTCTGAGGGCTGAATCTAGCTTTAAATATCTTTAATTCTCTTAAGTAGCCAGGATATTGCTTAGTTAGGACAGGCATTAATTACCCTCTACCCAAGGGCCTAGCGATGTGGTGGGTCTCCTAAGAAGTTGGTGGGGAGGAGATGCTCAATGCCTTCTGTGGGGTTAGTCAAGAACCCAGAAGCCAGGGAGACCGTGTTGGTTGCCCTTGGAGGTTTACTCCAAGTGACTGTTTGGAGAACCCTGAAAGCATTTCCAGCTGCTCCATCGAGGGTGGCTGGATGGATAGACTGAGACAAGGTCCTTAATCTCTAAGGCCCATTTCCTCATCTGTAAAATGGGGCTAATAGTAATGCTAATAGTAATCATCGTGCTGTTTTCAGGATTAATGATGCACGGAGAGCACAAAGTAAACGTTAAACATATGTTAGCTTTGCTCTCAGATGTCTGTCTGTGTGTGACTCATAGAACGGCAACGAAGACCGATTTTTTGTGTGTGCCAGTAGGATTTCATTGTCAGCTTTCGTCAGATAGGCCATGTTCTTAAAATTTTTTCACGGCCGTGAAAAGATCACAAAAAAGACCGACAGCGGAGGCAGAGGGAGAATAGGGATCCCCCGGAATGGCTGCTCTCAGTGCCCCTTACAGTTCCCAGCACCATTGAAAACTACCTTTTGGGACCAAGAGAGAGCACTCTTGGGGGCCTCTGTGAAGCAGGCTTCGTGTATGTATGTGATTATTCTCAACAAAAAGAGGAAACTCTGCTTTGGGGATACATGTCATAGATCCACAAAAAAGAAATCAGTAGAAACATTATGGACCTAAAAAACTCCGTAGGGACCTCCCTAATGCTCGGTTAACTTATGCTGCGTATATTTAAGAAGACACCCTTAACTACCCAAAAAGGCGACCCAGATAGGGACAACATAAACATGCTTTTAATGTCACTAGTGTCCAGATGGCTACAGTTTAGTTGCAAATAAATTCACAACAAATGAAATTGCAAAATGCAGCTTCTGTCCCCATGGGATGATTTTATGGCTTTTGTATCAACTTTGCCAAGTACATTCTCAACCTGGAGGCCTGTCTACCTACTGATAAAAATCACTAGATACTAGGAAATGAGCTACACTGAAAGGCATTCAGGTTCTTGGGAATTTCGGCTTTTTCTTTCCTATTTTATTTTTTCTAAAAGAAAAATGTCATTTTTTTTTTTTTTTTTTTTGCTTGGGGCCAGAGAAACATGGAAGGACTCTTCATTTTATTTGCATTTGAAAAGAGGTCGGAATATCACACTTTGGATCCTGACTCCTATTCAGACATTCTGAGCCACAGGGGAGCGCAGCTCACAAATTTAGGACGGGAATTCACACTCAAATTCACAATGTGGCTGTTGACATCATAGGGAATTATTTTATTGTTCCATTGGCCAAATAAGAGGGGAGAAATTCAGACACTGAACACGACTCTACTAAATAGTAACAACATCTTGTAGCATTCATAACACACTGTACTCTGGTCTCACCCAGAAAAGATATTTTCTCTAGGTTAAATTCTTGATTTTCATCTTCTGAGATGGTACAATGGCTACAGAGGTCTCATAAAATCATAGGGGTCTTAATTTTATACCCAGACAGTGGCATGAAACTGAAAGGCTTTAGTTCAGCCACTCTGGTGAATATATTCCTATAGAAAGCCCCCAGACTAACATTAGACTGATGCTTTAATTTTGCCAGAAATGTAGGAAATTCAGGAAAATGATAAAACCGGGGACATTTGATTTTGACAGTCTAATTGGTAAAAGATTGTTAATTTCTTAAAACCGCAAATCCTCCGATTCCTTTTGGACTTATTTTGCCAAGAGATATTTTACAAACACTAACACAATTCCTGACGGTGCGAAGGCACTTGCCTTAAAATATTTACGGAATAGTATTTAACTTCTGAAATTAAGGGACCAATGTTACCAACTGTTTGTCAATTGAGGATATTAACAGGTAAAACTCTACCGTTTGTTATCCCACCATCATTTCAGCTCAAATGTGATATGTCCAAAAACAAAACTCCTGATCCCCTCCTGCCAACACAAATCGGTTTCTCTGGTGTCATCCAGCTTGGCCAATGGCACCACCAATCCACCCAAGGAGGTCTGCTCAAGCCAAAGGCTTAGGAGTTATTCCTGACTTCTTACTTAATTTCTCTCACACCTGGCATCCAATTCAGCAGCAAATTCCTTTGGCTCCACCCTTCCCAATCATCCCTAATCCAATCACTTCTTAGCTCCTTGAGCTCCTAGCACTCTGGCCTAAACCGTCATTATTTCTAGGCTGATTGACAGCAGGAGGTTCTTAACTGGTCCCTTACTTCCCCTCTGGCCCTCGGTCCTTAGCCTATTTTCCACAGAGCTGCGAGGGTAATCCTTTTCAAAGGTGGATTAAATTATTTCACTCCCTTGCTCAAAAAACCCTCCTGTGGCTTTCCCATCACGTTAGAATAAACCCAACTTCCTTCCACGGCCTCCAGGGCTCTACAGGACCTGCCCCTTGCTCATTCCTGTAACCTAACGCTTTCTCACTCTACTCCACCCAAGTACGCAACCTTCCCATCCCGAGAGCACACCAAGTACGCACTCACTCACCCCAGGACTTGGCCTGTGTGGTCCATCTCCTTGGATTGCACTTCAGATAGACTCTTGGCTCATAGTCTGTGCTCTTTTGGGTCTTTTCCCACATGTGACTGAGGCAGAGAGGCAGTCTCTGACCACCCACCTAGAGGACACTTATGTCACTCTCTAACCTAGTGGTTCTCAATTCTGGCTGAACATGAGACCTACCTGAGGAGCTTAAAAATCCAGATGCCCACGCCGTACTCCAGAGCAACTAAAATAGAATCTAGCCAGGTGGGATGAAGGCTTCGGCATTTCTTAAAGCTCCCAGGTCCTGGGACGCCTGGGTGGGTCAGCTGGTTAAGTGTCTGCCTTTGGCTCAGGTCATGATCCCAGGGTCCTGGGATCGAGCCCCACATTGGGCTCTCTGCTCAGCAGGGAGCCTGCTTCCCCCTCTCTCTGCCTGCCTCTCTGCCTACTTGTGACCTCTTCCTCTCTGTGAAATAACTAAATAAAATCTTTAAAAAAAGAAAAAAGAAACAACAAACCAGCAAAAAAATAAATAAGAGACAAACCAAAAAAAACCAGACTCTTAATTTTTTTCATTGAGTAAACTCTACATTCAATGTGGGGCTTAAATTCACGACCCCAAGATTAAGAATGCATGTTCTACTGACTGAACAAACCAGGTGCCCCCCAAAAAACAGACTCTTCACTATGGAGAATAGCTCATGGTTCCTGGCAGAAGGAGGGGTAAAATAAGTGAAAGGGATTAAAAGTACACTTATCATGATGAGCACTGAATAATGTACAGAATTGTCAAATCACTATATTGTACACCTGAAATTAATATAACACTGTATGTTAACTATACTGAATTTAAAATAATAAAGTAAAATAAAATAAAAAGGAAACCCAGTGTCATTGTGTATCTCTGAAAAAAAGAAAGGGTGTCCTCCCCTCGTGATTAAGTTGGGCATATTCCAATTAGAAGAGCAGGACATTTTTGGGGGGTTGGATAATCTCTGTTCCATCTAGACCGTATCCTGGGGAATTGAATTCCTGAATAACTTATCTCTTCTCAGTATCTAGGATAATCACTGGAGACTTAGACTAATTTACCTCACAAAAGGAAAAACCAGTTCAGAGGGTTCTTAACTATCCTATTCTATAGGGTTGCTATTGTTGTTGTTTTGGGGGGGGCGGTTTGATGGCAATACAAAGACTACAACTTCACTTAAAAATTTCAAACTACACAGAATTAAAATGTAGAAATCTGCCAATTCCACATTATCCATTCATCCTTCAAGGGCAACTACTATCTCCCCTTTGGGATGAATCCTAGACATGTTCTATGTAGATTACACAGACACGCATGTGTGCACGTGTAAACACACACACACACACAATTATCTCCTCCATTCTATGATGCCATCAAATGCAAAGTCCAGGATTAAACAGGGACGATCTCTAGGCTATAGTCCTCCTCCACTGATGCTGTGCCCCAAGTGTTGGCACAGGCAATCCTGAGAGTGTCTACAGTGACCGAGACCGGGGGGGGGGGGGGGGGGGGGC
>CM052807.1:10748098-10790354 GCA_028533885.1 Nasua narica
TGCTCTGGGATGAGACAGCCCAGGTTCATATCCCATATACTCACTAATACGGCATTGAACAAATTACCTGGGTGTCTCAGTTTCCTACTGGCGAAATGGGGACGGTAAAGGTACCATCTTTAGTGTGACCCCCCAGGATAATATTAAATACCAGTGAAGAGCTTAGAGCCACACTGGGCAAGAGTGCTCAGCATGAATTAAGTTTTAGCATCTCTTCCTAAAATCCACAGGTTATGCCGTAAGGCAGAAAGCAGCGAACTTTTACCAGCTCTGTAAAGGCCAGGTAGTAAATATTTTCGGCTTTGGGAGCCACAGGGCCTCTGTCACAACTACTCAGCTCCACCATGGGGGAAAGAAGGCAGAGGCAGGCACCACACAACAGAAGGTGACCTGTGGATGCCCAAATCGAAACTTCACATAATCTTCACGTGTCATGAAATATTATTTTAAAAAATTTATTTCTCAATCATCTATGTAAAAACCCACCCTTAGCTCCCAGGCTCTATAGAACTAGGTGCTGGGCTGGATTGGGCCTACGGGCTGAAGTTTGCCAACAATCTGCCCCCCAAGACCCCTGTTCCCTGCATCCCCCACCCCTACCCCCTGCACCACAGTAGGGTGTCCCTTACTGGTTGCTTCACTCCTTGACTCTGTCATACCAATGACTGTTCATATCAAAGCTTCCCTGCATCTTTTCTCTTCAGGTCCCCAGCTCCCTGGTTTTGCCCATTTTTCCTCTCCAGGAGAAAGCCACACTCAGTAACCATCTTTCCACCCTGTCATGACACCAGAAACCATGGAGCCTCTTTGTCTCAGACTCTAAGCGCCTGAGGGAGCTCTGGCCTCACTGTTGCAAACCACGGGGACCACGGGAAAGAGCCACATAAGTTGTAGAAGGTCCACTGCCTTCTCTGAGAGAAATATCTACAACTCTAGCTACAGCCATATGGCTCCATGGCTTCATCCCGGTCAACTGTTTGAGTCTACTGATTCAATTGTCCTTTGTTAATGAATATTCATATTCTATTCTTTCCAGACTCCAGGTTTTCATTATGACAAAAAATGCCGCATTTCTCCTATAATTGTCACATTCTGTGAGATGGGAACATTTTCTTTTAAATCTCATTTTACAGATGAAGAAGAGAGCGAGACACCGGGAAATGAAGGAACTCGCTAAGACCACGCATGTAGTAAGAGGAAAAGGCAGAATTCTAATCCAGAGCCTGTATTTCTTTACTACCTTCTGTTGTCTTCCTGCCAAAAAAGGGGAAATATACTAACCTTTATTTAATAGATTAAGTAAGATGTTGGAGGAGTGCTGCAGTGTGCCCACCAGCGGCTTCACTATCATTTGTAAATGGTATTTTCTCTGCTCAGCTCGTGTTTATTTTTGTGCCTCTTACTTTACATGGTTGTTACATAGGATCTTTCATACGTATCATCCACAGCACAATTAAAACGGTAGAAAAACCAGTTTAAAGATGTGTGGTAAAGGGCCCCTGGGTGGTGCAGTTGGTTGAGCGACTGCCTTCAGCTCAGGTCATGATCCCGGAGTCCCGGAATCGAGTCCCACATCGGGCTCCCAGCTCCATGGTGAGTCCGCTTCTCACTCTGACCTGCTCTCTCTCACTCTCTCTCTTTCCTAATAAATAAATAAATAAAATCTAAAAAAAAAAAAAAAAAAAGATGTGTGGTAAAATCTAAAGACATGTTCTCTAGATTGCTTTAAAATTTTTGACCTATTCCAACGTGGCTGAGGAAAGGAGAGATTGGAATGGTGATCTGGGAACCCATGGAGAGCAAATCTCAAGTTCGGTCACATAGTGGACTCCATAATAGTTTATCTGGCACCCCTTTTCTAGAAACTTCCTTTTACCCAAAACTCATGGTTATGGTGGGAGGCACTATGACCCCACTTTTGGGACACAGTTGATTGGCCCAAGAGTGGTTACTTGATTATTCAGAGATTGTTCTGGTGGTAATTCATTTCCCAGCCTCAGCCAGTTGGTCTATAAGCAGGCACATGACTCAGGCTAAGCCATTCAATGTCCTTTTCTCAGAATCTTAGAACTGGAATTGGCAATCTATTGAGTCTGGTGGTTGGTATTGAGGAGGGCACATATTGCACGGACCACTGGGTGTGGTGCATGAACAATTAATCTTGTAACACTGAAAAAATAAAAGTATTTGGGGGGAAAAACAGAGATTTAAATTTTTGCCTGTTAGGACTTTTAGAGAAAAAAATCCATTTGTATTAAAAAAAAAGAAGAAGAAGAAGAAGAAGCCAAGGCAGGCAGAAAATAGATGAGTCACAAAAACCTTGATGGCATTCAAGGCTTGGTCCCAGATCTTCCTGAGGCCCAACTAAACCCTAGACCTTCTAGAAGCTAAGTTGCCTTATAAGAGTCTACAGTCTACATTTAACAAATTATTATTATTTTATAAAGGATATGGTTTTTTTGAAGATTTTATTTATTTGACAGAGAGAGAGAGATCACAAGTAGGCAGAGAGGCAGGCAGAGGGAGAGGGGAAAGCAGGCTCCCCACTGAGCAGAGAGCCCGGTGCGGGGCTCGATCCCAGGATCCTGAGATCATGACCTGAGCCAAAGGCAGAGGCTTTAACCCACTGAGCCACCCAGGTCTCCTTAAGTACTTTTTTAAAAAAGTTTCTCTCACTTTTACCTGACAGAGTTCTAATTTCTTTGTCAGTGAATCAGCAGGTAGTGCTGTAAAAATCACAAGGCAGCTAAGGGGTATCTGGGTGGCTCAGTTGGTTGAGTGTCTGACTCTTAATTTCAGCTCAGGTAATGAGCTTGTTTCAGGGTCAGGCTCCACAGTGGGCTCCACACTCGGCATAGAATCTACTGGAGATTCTCTCTTTCTCTCCCTCTGCCACCCCCCTCCGATCATGCTAAATAAATATATATACTTTTTAAGTTACAAGGCAGTTATCAAGACTGTTTCTCTGATAGCCACTGAAAGCTTAATAGGTTATAGATTGAGGACAAGTATTTCTATTGAAAAGTCAAAAGAAAGTACAGTTAGCAAACCAAGAAGTACAATCTATTTAGCTATGATTTAAAAGCAAACAAAGGAAAAGTTACAAGAGTTGCAGAACTTCCTTTGCTAAAAATAAAGAGAAAAAAATTGAGAAGCAAAGTAGGAATAATGGGTCCCCATTAACAGGAATAAACCGTTTAAACTCTTCTTCATGTAACTTCCTGTTTCATATAAAATAAAAGAGGTAGGCCAGATAACTGCCTAGCTCCGCATTAGTTCTGTTGTTGTTTTTTTCTTTTGTTTTGTTTTTGGTTTTTGTGTGTGTGTGTGTTTTTGTTTATTGTGGGTTTTTTTTTTTTTTTTTTTTTTTGAGAAAGAGAGAGGGAGAAGAGAGGGATGCAGGGGGAGGGCAGAGGGAAAGGGAGAGTTGTTTTTTGGTTGTTTTTTTTTAAGATTTTATTTACTTATTGGACAGAGAGACAACAAGAAAGGGAACACAAGCAGGGGGAGTAGAAGAAGGAGAAACAGGCTTCCCGCTGAGCAGGGAGCCCCATTCGGGGCTCAATCCCAGGACTCTGGGATCATGACCTGAGCCAAAGGCAGATGCTTAACGACTGAGCCACCCGGGCGCCCCGGGAAGGGAGAGAATCTTAGACAGGCTCATACCCAGTGCAGAGCAGGACCTGATCTCACAAGCCTGAGATCATAACTGGAGCCAAAATCAAGAGTCAGATGTTTAACCCACTCAGCCCCCCAGGAGCCTCCCTCCTCGTTAGTTCTAAAATTCTTTAGCTCCGACGTTAAAGACAACAACAGTAATTCGTAAGTTTTTGAAAGTCCTAAAAATAGGATTTCGCATTGAACGTAACTGTCGAAAATGAAGGTCTTGGCTGACTTAGTTCCAATAGTAAAATCAGACCAACTGCTTCAGAATATTCTTTATGGGTTAGTCAACGAATCTGTGTTAATGAGAAATTGTTATTAGCTCTCAGATGTGATTTGTGAAATATAAGTTACAGCCTATACTTTTTAGATGCTAAAAATACATAGAAAAGTTGCACACAGATCCAAGAAAGCCAAATCCAAGATCTATCGTTTTATTTCGGTATGGCTTTTAATTTAAAATTGTTGCTCAGCTCAAGATCCAATTCATATTTATTTTCATTTTGAAGTCTGGCTTATTTTTAATTTCACACCAGTGGTTCACTTTATTATGAATATTTTCTTCACTGTGACTTAGTACAATATGTATGTGTGTGTATACACACACACACACACACACACACATATATATATATATATAAAATTAGAGTAATGATTACCAAACATTTTGACAAGTATGGAAAATAGTAGTTAATGTTTTCCATCTGCTACACGGTATGTCATCCAAAGAACCATTGATCCTACAGAATAAGGAAATGCCTACACAAGTACATGACAGAAATATAAATGTCTAATGAATTTATTTTGATCATTTACTTACACATTTTTATAAATGTTACCATATGTTGTTGAAATTACCCATTATCACAATTAGTGCCTGAATGCTGTCACTTCCAGAGCATCACTCTGAAAAGCGTTTTAAAATTGTAATTATTTTCTTCCTGTAAAATGTATAATCCTTTATTTCTAAATATCTAATTTCTAAAATTCAACTTAAGAGCTCTGAAATCTCTTCCTTACAACAGCTTTAGCAGTGCTGCTGCAAAATCTTTCGTTCATTTGGCAGTCCTGAGTTCTTTCAGGAGTCAAAACCTGTATCTACCGACCTCAAATTCAAAGTGCAAATGGCAGAAAGGGAAGGCAGAATGCTTCACACCTTCCATCTGCAGGCCTGGAAAGAAAGCACTGCAGATTATCCATGTTCTAGGAGCTCGCCAAAGAGCGTGGTGACCCATCTGTCCCCGCACCACCCAGCCTTCCCAGGGACTGTGCTGGGGCAACATCGGAAAGCCTAAAAAACCTAAAAACCCTTCCTAGATTAACTCCATTTCACCAAATTGGCATAAAAAGAGAGCTCAGAAAGGCATCTCCAAACAATCGCTTTAGGTATTATAAATACTGGCATAGGTCTTTTGTTGCGTATTGGGCATTTATTGAGTTGTACCAAGTGCTAGCACTATTTTACACTCCTTAGAAGCAGGAGCTCTAGTTGGCCCCCACGTAACTTGCCCCAAAGTTACACACCAAAGATGTCGCCCAGCTGGGAGGCGAACACAGGCGCCTCACTATAGAGCTCATGCCACTGACCGGTGCATGATGCTACCTCTGAATAAATGACTGTGAGGGGCTAGGTACAAATGACACAAACACAATTTCCTGTCTTCTTGCCCTAGGTTATATCATTAGGGATTTAACTAAGTCTAGCCTGACTTTTTTTCAGTCTTTTTTTTCTTCTTTCTTCTTCTTCTTCTCCTCCTCCTCGTCCTCCTCTTTCTCCTTCTTCTTTTTTAATTTATTTGAGAAAGAGAGAGAGAGAGCATGAGGTGGGGGAAGGGCAGAAGGAGAAGCAGGCCCCTCACTGAGCAGGGAGCCCGATGTGGAACTCAATCTCTGGACCTTAGGATCTTGACCTAAGCCAAAGGCAGATGCTCAACTGACTGAAGCAACTCAGGCGCCCCTATTTTTTTTTTTTTTAGTCTTATATTAATGTTTACAGACTCTGGTGTATCACAGTTAGTACTGCATGTACAAATTCCTCACAGTAAAACAAAATTTTTTTAATAGGAATGAAATCACACAGCTGTCCCATTTGCTGGGACAGTCCTGGCAAAGTGAGTATCAAAGAATCTGCTCTGCTCTCAAACTGCTACATCAAAAACGAGCCCCACAGTGTCATGAGCTCCCGAAAACAGGCAAACCGTGAACACAGGTGCACGTACACATTTCCCCTGAGAAGATGGCACATGGCCTTTATCAGATATTCACATCCTAAAACATGAAGATCCACTGCACTAAAATCTCTTAAAATGTGAAACTGCCTTCCCAAATTACTTTCTTATCTAGGAAGAATGTGAATCTATAAAAGAAAACCTGGCCTGTGATACATTTTTCAAGGTAATGTAGTAAGTTGGTACGGTGATCTATTCAAAGGCAAAGTTAGAGAAAAACTGAAAAGGTTTGCAGTAAGGTTTACAGTGAACAACTATGTTAAAAGAGGAAGCAACATTAAGTTGATAGTGTTGACGGTTGCATCAATATGTGGGCTCATTCTCTGAGTAATCTTTCCTTCCCGCACTCCTGAAGGGACAACAACACATGATTCTGTTCTGCTTACAATAGCTCCTTACAAGAGGCACAGTGCTGAATTCACGTCTGAGAGATTATCCTTCATTAGCTTCCACCTTTGAGTTCAAATGCATTGTTATGACAGGAATTAAACACTTAAATTAAATTAAACTTAAATAAAATAAACTTAAATAAAACTTAAATTAAAAACTATATGTTGAAGATAGAATGCAATCACTTGACATCTTTGATAAAAAGTGCCTAAGGGGGCGCCTGGGTGGCTCAGTTGGTTGAGCAACTGCCTTCGGCTCAGGTCATGATCCTTGAGTTCCGGGATCGAGTCCCACATCAGGCTCCCAGCTCCACGGGGAGTCTGCTTCTTCCTCGAACCTTCTCTCCTCTCATGCTCTCTCTCACTTTCTCTGTCTCTCAAATAAATAAATAAAATTTTTTTAAAAAGTGCCTAAAGTGTATTTATTGCTGAAAAATAGCATATTTTAGAAATTCAACTATGAATGTCCTGAATCCTCCATCCCATTTTGCAGAATGGAGGAGGGAACGTGAGAAAGAAGAGAACTGATGTAGAATGTAACCAACTGGAGAAAATTAAAGCTTACCTACAGCACATATTCCCCTCAGTATACAAACACACTACAGCAAAGAGATAAAATGATCTTACCCAATCCTGATATCGCTTCTCTTTATGCAGCAAATGAGTGCACGTCATCTATAGTGTATAAGGAAATTGCTTTTGAATCGTACAACATGTGCTTTTGTTGATTTTTATGTTACAGAGAGTTAAGAATTTAATCTCTTCTTTTTTTGTGAGAGAGATAGAGACTGGGCACGTGGGTGTGGGTGTGCGAGCAAGGGGGAGGGTTGGGGCAGGGGAAGAGGCAGAGAATTTTAAGCAGACTTGGCAATGAGCTCAGACTCCTAGGTGAGACTCAATCTCACGACCCTGAGGCCATGACCCAAGCCAAAATCAAGAGTCTGACTCCTAACTGACTGAGCCATCGGGAACCCCAGGAATTTAATCTGTCCTAGGAGTTAACAAAAATAAGGATTCCATCCTTCGAGTTGCAGGAAACAAAACAGAATTCACATTCTTGTTATACTATCACTATACAATTGAAGTGCTTGAGTCTAGACCTGTCAATGCACTCTAGTAAGTTCAATGACATTCATGTGGTATCCAGTAATTGCTGTACTTGCTTTTGTTTTGTTTTGTTTTAGATTTACTTATTTATCTGGGAGCGAGAGAGAATGTGCACATGAGTTGGGGGCAGGGGCTGAGGGAGAAGGAGAGAGAGAATCTCAAGTGGACACCACACTGAACAGGGAGCCCAACTAGGGGCTCGATCTCATGACCTGAGCTGAAATCAAGAGTCAAGAATCAACCAACTGAGCCACCGAGATGCCCCAAGTGTGCTTTAATATTGATAATGAATGAAAGGAGTTTCCTCCTTCTTTTGCAAAATAAAGGAACTCTATGGCAGTCTATACAAGGAAAGGTTTTTTCCCAAAGTGGACTACAATTTTTGGTCCCAAGTACACATTTAATATTTGTTGACCATCAGCATAAAAAGAGATAGAATTATATATAGAAATACAATGTATCGCTGAGACATGATTGATGCTCTTGCTTTGGACACTTATTCCAGATGTCCAGAAACATTCTTAGGGCATTAAAATGACATTGATGAACAATCCAAGACTTCTGTTTCTTTACTATTCTGTTAGCCCAACAATACCAAGCTCACAATTTAAAGCTTCAGGTAGAGCAAAGCCAAATGCTTAGAAAATCAAATAAGTCACTGACAAAGTGATCATGTACAGTAGAAATGTCCATCTTAATCCAAAAGCAAAGACAACGGAGGGTGAGGAGGGGAATCTAATCCAGAAACAAAAGTGACTGATAGAAAAACATGTAGAGCATCAATAGGAACCCAGAGCCAATTAAATCTTGGGCCAAGGGTCCATTGAGGCTCATGATAAAGTAGCCAAAGAATTACTTTTATCCTTATTGTAGAAACAGACATTTGAATTAGGGCTCTCCTGACCAAGAAAACACAATCATGCTTCTTCTTTTAAGAATTTAAGCCCAGTGGGCATACACAATCTTTGAATACAGCCCCTATTATCAATGGAAATCACAGCAGAAATCTACCGGCTGATTTCCTAATTCCCAGATTTCACTCATTTCACACTGATAAATTCTTTGACATTTTACACCCCATTTTCTCTAATGGTGATTTTGCATTCTTTTTTTTTTTTAAAGATTTTATTTATTTATTTGACAGAGGGAGAGAGATCACAAGTAGGCAGAGAGGCAGGCAGAGAGAGAAGGGGAAGCAGGCTCCCTGCTGAGCAGAGAGCCCGATGCGGGGCTCGATCCCAGGACCCAGAGATCATGACCTGAGCCGAAGGCAGAGGTTTTAACCCACTGAGCTACTCAGGCGCCCCTGCATTCTTTTTTTTTTTTTTTTTTTAAGATTTTATTTATTTATTTGACAGAGAGAGAGAGATCACAAGCAGAGAGGCAGGCAGAGAGAGAGGAGGAAGCAGAGCAGAGAGCCCGACGCGGGGCTCAATCCCAGGATCCTGAGATCACGACCGGAGCCAAAGGCAGAGGCCCTAACCCACTGAGCAACCCAGGCACCCTGTGATTTTGCATTCTTAATCACCTCTCCAGAAACTATATTTCTTTCAATTAGGCATCCTAATAAAAGTGTATAAACGCATTTATATGAACACACATCTTATTCTTCCTTAGCTTTTCTCTCAGCCTCTGAACCTGCAAATTTTTAATAATTTACTTAGAGTTTCTTTTTCTTACATTGTCCATAACAACACACCTGATATTCTTTCCTTTGGAACTCTCAGCAAATTTAATGATACAATGTGTGAACTTGGTTGATAAAAAGGAAATAGGTTTTTTTTTTAAAGATTTTATTTATTTATTTGTCAGAGAGAGAGAGAGAGTACAAGGAGGGGGAGCAGCAGGCAGAGTGAGAGAGAGAAGCAGGCTCCCTGCTGAAAAAGAAGCCCAATGCAGGGCTCAGTCCCAGGACCCTGGGATCATGACCTGAGCCGAAGACAGACACTTAATCGACTGAGCCACCCAGGCGTCCCAGGGGAATAGGGTATTATAAAATTTATTTTTTGGGTTTTTTTTTTTTAATTTCTAGATTACTAATCAAGTCATTTATTTTTTTAAGATTTTATTTATTCATTTGAGAGACAGAGAAAGTGAGAGAGAGCATGAGAGGAGAGAAGGTTCGAGGAAGAAGCAGACTTCCCATGGAGCTGGGAGCCCGATATGGGACTCGATCCCGGAACTCAAGGATCATGACCTGAGCTGAAGGCAGTTGCTCAACCAACTGAGCCACCCAGGCGCCCCAAGTCATTTATTTTAATTCTCAAATTATTATTGCTATTACTATTATTTAAGACAAAGGTGGGTTTTTTTCAAAGTTATTAGCAAATTAACTTAAATCCTCCCAAATATTTCATGGCAATACAGTGCAGAGATAAAATCTCTTTATCTGGGGTACTTAAGCTGCCCCCTTGCAACTGGTGTCACTCAGGCCGAGCAAAGCGGTCCCCTCTAAGGGAATGAACGCCTAGCGTTCCTCATCCAGCAACCCATCCTGTTCCTTCTCCCCATCATGGGAGACAGACCTCGACAAGTATAGTACCCAAACCCGAAACTGCCAAATCTGGCAGGAAAATCAGTATCATAAAAGAGATGTACCAAACTTCATTAACACAACCAATAATGGAGGGGGAAATGCTTAATAGAGCATTCAAAATGAAGCTTTAATAGGAGTGAAGTTACTATCCTCAGAAGAACATCGTAACTATGAAAAAAAGAACAGGTATTATAAAAAATGTAACTTTAGATCTTAAAAATAAAAAAATGTTTTATTATTACAATAAAACTTAATATATCTGCTGAACGATGGAATGGACACAAATGAAGAGCAAGTTAAGAAGCTGATGACCCAGCCCTAAATGCAGCACACCAGAAGGAATGGGTGGGAAGTATGACAAGAAAGCCGAGGCTTGAGAGGGACGCCTGGGTGGCTCAGTCGGTTAAGCATCTGACTCTTGGTCCCCTCGAAGGTCATGATCTCACAGTTGTGAGATCGAGCCCTCCCTTAGGCTCCATGCTCAATACAGAGTCTGCTTGAGATTCTCTCTCTCTCCCCCTCCCTTTGCCCCTCCCTCCTGCTCCCTCTTTCCCTATCTCTCTCTCAAATAAATAAATCTTAAAAAAAAAAAAAGAAGTTGTTGAGGCTTGAGAGAAAGTTCCAGAAAATCTTGCATCCATCAAATAGGAGTTCCAAGGAAAGGAGAAAGAGAAAGAGGGCTGAACAAAAAGTAATAAAAGCAATAACAGGAGAACATCGAAAGAAGCGAGTCTCCAGATTTTAAGGGACTAATAAAAATGAAGCAGGAAGAAAAGCAACCATAGATATTAAAGGGGTTCAAAACAAGTCTCCCCAAAATGTGTCACTTTGGCATGTGCACTATCTTAAACTGAAAACAATCAAGACCCAGAAAATTCAGGAAAAACTTCTACTACTCCCTTAATGACCTGAAAGAATTTAGATAGGGGGCCTGGCCCTGAAAGACAACTACTGCCAGAGATCATTTTTTTTATCTGAGTAACAGATCCATATGGCAAACATCTAATTACCAAACACCTGCTTCCTTATTGTCCTGTGCATCACCCTCCTCCCCTTTGAAACACCAGGTCCCCATCCGATTCCTTAGCTGAAGATGGCATATAAGCAGGAACTGCCCAGCTTGCCCTTGGGTCTCATCTTCTCATGGCGCCCCTCATACATATTAATGAAATTTGTTTTCTCCTGTTCATCTGCCATATGTTAATTTAATTATTAGGCCAGCCAAATAACCTTGAAGGGTAGAAGGAAATTTTTTTTCCTCCCCAGTAATAGTTCTTATAAAATATTACAAGAGAAGAGTTATATCTTAAAAGCCTCCAAAGAAGAAAAATAATTATCTGCAAAGAAGCAAGAATCCTATTGGTATTAAATTTTATTATAGCAATGCTGGATACAACAAGTCAATTTCCAAAGTAGCAAATGAAAAGAATTTGAATCTAATTTAAATGTGAATCTAAACAACTAAACTATCCACCAGTAACAGGATGATTAGATGAGATAGAGTATATTCATACGATATACTACGATTCGGCAGTTAAATATAATGCCGTCTCTAAGGCATATTGTTAGTGAAAAAGCAAGTTACAGAAATATATCCATCAGTCATGGCTCAACCAGAGAAACAGAATCAGTAAGAAATATGTAATAAGAGATTTATTGCAAAGACGGCTTACGCAATTATCAGGGCTGGCTAGGCAAGCTGGAAAATCATAGGGCAGGCCGTCCAGAAGGGAGTTATCCACAACTGTCGGGCACATACTGAAGCTGCTGCCCCAGACAGAATTCCCTCTTCAGAGAAGACCAAGTGCTGCTCTTAGGACCCTTCAAGTAACTTAGTCAGTTCCACCCAGATTATCTAGGATAATCTCCCTACCTAATAAGTCAACTGGTTTGGATTTTATTTTATTTTATTTTATATTTTATTTTACTTTATTTTATTTTATTTTATTTTGTTTTATTTTATTTTATTTTATGAGAGACAGAGATAGTGAGAGAGAGCACAAGTGGGGAGGAGAGGGAGAAGCAGGCTCCCCACCAAGCAGGGAGCCTGATGAGGGGCTCAAGCCCAGAACCCCAGGATCATGACCTGAGTCAAATGCTGATTCTTAACTGACTGAGCCACCCAGACACCCCTGGTTTGGACTTTAATCACTCTACAAAACACCTTCAAAGCAACACCTACATAAGCGTTTGATGGAATAACTGGGAACTGTATAGCCTAGCCAAGTTCACACGTAAAACTGATGATCACAACCACATGTATATGAATGTATATACACACTTGTAAAATGACACAGATGCACTATTGTGCTGTATGTGTGTCTATGTGAGTACAGAAACTGAGTGTCTGCACTCTGGGTGCACACCAAATTAATAACAACGAAACAGAATAAAAATTTGCACGTTGAAAAGGGGGGTGGTATAGGGCAAAGAGGGGATTCACTTTTTACTCTTTATAGTTCTGGTGGGGGATGTTGATAATGAGGGACACTGGCATGTGCAGGGATAGGAGGTAGATGAGAAAGCACTGTGCCTTCAGTTTCTCAGTGAACCTAAAATTACTCTAAAAAATAAATTATATTCTTTTTTAAAATTTGTGTATTATTTTTTATTTTGATTCATTCATTTATTTTTTTTAGAAAAAGAGAGCATGCATGAGCAGGGATGGGGAGAGGCAAAGGGAGAAGGAGAGAGAGAACCTTAAACAGGCTCCACGCCCAGCATAGAGCCCCGCATGGGGCTTGATCTCACAACCTCAGGATCATGACCTAAGTCGGAATCAAGAGTCAGATGCTTAACTGACTGAGCCACCCAGGAGGCCCTACGATTTTATTTTTAAGCAATCTCTACACCCAACATAGGGCTTGAATTCACAACCCTGAGATCAAGAATCCCATGCTCCACCGACTGAGCCAACCAGGTGCCCCCTGTTCTTTCTCTTAATGACAGATTACCTACAAAAACAACAGCAACCACCACCACCACAACAAAAAAAAAACAACAATCAGTTGTTAGCAGCGCTCTCATCAGCAAAAATAAATGCCAAAAGATACCAGGAAAATGTCTTTTACATACCTAAGGTAAAGAACTCATAACCTAGAATTCTATACATAATAAATGATTTAAGAAGGAAGATAATTCAATATATATTCAAGTATGAAAAAATAAGAGTTTACTCCTCACTGACATTTGTAAAGGAACTGCTGAAGAATATGCATCAACCATAAAACTGATTCGAAGAATGAAAGAGGAAATTCAATGGTGAGCAAGTTCACTTGAAAAACACAGCTAAGCTAAATGAAATATTGAATGAGAAAAAATAACCACAGTAATGGGGTGCCTGGGTGACTCAGTTCGTTAAGCATCTAACTCTTGATTTTGGCTCGGGTCATTATCTCATGGTCCTGGGATCAGGCTCCACACTCAGCAGGGAGGCTGCTTGAGGATTTTCTCTCTTCCTCTGCCTCTCCCCACCCTCCCACCCCACTCTCTTTCTCTCTCTAAAATAAAAATAAATAAATCTTAAAAAGGAAAAAAATAACAACGTTAATTTTCATGGATGTGTTTAAAAATCAGAAAATTCTGGATAACAATACTAGGAAAACTGATAGCAGGGTGTTTCAACTTGAAATAAAAAATTATAAATATTTTCACTGCTTTTGGAAGAGAACAGTAATTAACCTTAGAACTTGTTGGAGAGGGGCATCTGGGTGACTTAGTTGGTTAAGAACCCAACTCTTGATTTTAGCTCAAGTCATGATCTCAGGATCTTCAGCCTGAGCCCTGGAGTCAGACTCCCTACTCAGAGAGGAATCTGCTTCTCTCCCTCTTTCTCTCCTTCTGCCCCTCCCCCTGTAGGCATGCTCTCTTCCTCTCTAAAATAAATAAACAAGTCTTAAAAAAAAAAAGAAAGAACTTGTTGGAGAAATGTAAAACTAAGATACGTTTTAAAAATTTAAGAGTGACTTTGAAAACAAACCACGAGAATTAAGAAAAATGTACTACTCCAACAAAAGGAGCAAGAATAAAAGTAGAAAAAGCAAGTAGGGATAAAAGCTTGATGGAAAGATGACATAAGATAGGATAAATTCTAAGGAAATTAGTAGATTTTTGAAAATTTATCTTTAGAACACTACTCATCAAAACCTAAAGGGTCATTAATCCAGTATATAAGCGAAAAGTCATAGTTTTATAGGCATTTATTACAAAACAAGAAGCAGTCAACTTAAATCTGAAAAAGAATTTAAAAAGTTGGAAGGAAGAAATAAAAGCAAGGGTAGAAATTAAAGAAACAATGATCAAAGAATTTTAAAATAGAGTTAAACTGCAAAATCAAAACCTGCTTTTCTTAAAAGAGTAGCAAATTTAAAAAGCTTTAAAAGCTTTCCTAAGGAAAAAAGAGAGTAGACACAGATTAATATTAAGAATGGAAAAAGGGTCAGAAGTACAGATAAAGAATAGATTTTTTCTAATTTTAAAAAATGTTTGACAATGTTATGGCAATTTAAAAATTAACGACAAGGGGCGCCTGGGCTTCTCAGTGGGTTAAAGCCTCTGCATTTGGCTCAGGTCATGATCTCAGGGTCCTGGGATCGAGCCCCCGCATCAGGCTCTCTGCTCAGCGGGGAGCCTGCTTCCCCCTCTCTCTCTGCCTGCCTCTCTGCCTACTTGTGATCTCTCTCTCTCTCTGCCAAATAAATAAATAAAATCTTAAAAAAAATTAATGACAAATACATTTTTAGAAACATTATCAAATTGGCTGAAGAAGAAATTTAACACATAATTCACCTAGTACTGTCAAAGAAATTGAATTGGTTCGTAAAAATGTCCATCTCTTAAATGCACTAGACCCAGATAACTCACAGGAGAGATTTAACAATCTTCTAAGTAACAAGTTATTTCTGGTCTGCTGGGAAGAAGGTGGGGTAGGAGGGCCCTAAGCTTGTCTCCTCCCACGGATGCAACTAGATAACACTCACAGCTGTATAAATCACCCAGAAAATGCCCTAAAACTTACAGAAGAAAGAGAAGAGGTCACATTGAAGAAAGTAGGAAGGGTGAAGTCACAGAAGACACGGTTGAGGAGCTAAATGGACTGTGGACATGCTTGGTGGAGAGGGAGCTGGTAGTGCAGAGAATGGTAAAAAACAGACTTTCACACTGGGGAGCCCACAAATGGGGATGACAAATCCCCAAAACATTCACCTTTGAAGGAGAGAGAGAGGCCAAATTTCATGAGTTCTTATAACTACACGGACTTAAAACCTGGAATCTTAAAAATTGGCAGGCTCAGCTCTACGAGAGCCCAAAGGGTCCAGGAAAGCAGAGTTCCCATCCTTAAAAAGACCCCATGAGGCTATCGGCAGATTTTTCAACAGAAATTTTGCAGGCCAGAGGGAGTGACATGATATATTCAAAGGGAAAAATATGCAGTTAAGAATATTCTGTCCAAAAAAAAAAAAAAAAAGAATATTCTGTCCAGCAAGACTATCATTCAGAACAGAAGGAGAGACAAAGAGTTTCCCAGATGGGGTGCCTGGGTGAATTGGTTGGTTAAGCCTCCAACTCTCTATCTCAGCTCAGGTCTTGATCTCACGGTTGTGAGTTCAAGCCCCTCATTGGACTCTACGCTGGCTGGGGAACCTACATTTAAAAAAAAAAGTTTCCCAGACAAACAAAAACTAAAGGAGTTCATGACCACTAAACCAGCCCTGCAAGAAATATTATAGGGACCCTTTGAGTGGAAAGGAAAGACCATAAGGGAGAATATGAAAAGTAAAAAACACAAAAGCAATAAAAGTAAGTATTTCTGTAAAAATCAGTCAAAAGATTCATAAAATAAAAGGATGTAAAATATGACACCACATACCTAAAATGTGGAGGGAGAAGAGAAAGAATGGGTTTTAACTTAAGCAACCATCAAATTAATATAGACTGCTATATACAGAAGATGTTACATACAAACCTAATGGTAACCACAAATCAAAGACCACTAATAGATATGCAAAAAACAAGGAGAAAGGAATCCAAGAATATCACTAAAGAAAGCCAACAAATTATGAAAGACAGCGGGAGAGAAAAGTCAAAGAAAATCCTATAGAAGCAACCACAAAACAACTAACAAAATGGCAATCGATACGTATCTATCAATACTTCCTTTGAATGTAAATGAACTAAAGGCTCCAAGCAAATGACATACAGTGACAGAGACCCATCTGTATGCTGCCTACAAGAGACTCAATTCAGACCAAAAAACACCTGCAGATTTAAAGTGAGGAAATGGAGAAACATTTATCATGCAAATAGATGTCAAAAGAAAGCCAGAGTAGTAATACTTAAATCAGACAAAACAGACTTCAAACAGAGATTGTAACGAGAGACAAAGAAAGACAGTGTGCAATAAAGGGGACAATCCAACAAGATGGTATAACAATTGTAAATATTTATGCACTCAAATACATAAATCAGTTAATAAAAAACATAAAGGAAATAATTGATAGTAATACAATAATAGTAGGGGACTTTAACACCCCACATGCATTGAAGGATGGATAATCCAAGCAGAAAATCAACAAGGAAACAGTGGCTTTGAACTACACACTGGAGCAGATGGATTTAACAGACATTCAGAACATTCCATCCTAAAACAGCAGAATACCACATTCTTTTCAAGTGCACATGGAACATTCTCCAGAATAGATCACGTATTAGGCCACAAAACAAGTCTCAACAAATTCAAAAAAATCGAAGTCATACCATGTATCTTTTCTGACCATAATGCTATGAAACTAGAAATCAACCACAGGAAAGAATCTGGAAAGAGCACAAATACATGGAGGTAAAATTACACACTACTAAACCATGAATGGGTCAAAAAAGAAATAAAAGAAGAAATAAAAAATTGTATAGAAATGAATGAAAATCAAAACACAATGGTCCAAAATCTTTGGGGTGCAGCAAAAGTGGTTCTAAGAGGGAAGTTTATAGCAATACAAGCCTGCCTCAATGAGCAGGAAAAAATCTCAAATAAACAACCTAACTTGTACCTAAAGGAGATAGAAAAAGAAGACCAAACAACATTCAAACCTAGCAAAAGGAAGGAAATAATAAAGATTAGAATAGAAAGAAATGATATAGAAACTAAAAGAAACAAAAGAATAGGTCAATGAAACCAGCAGCTGATTCTTTGAAAATATCAACAAAATTGATAAACCCCTAGCCAGACTCATCAAAAGAAGAAAGAAAGAAAGAAAGAAAGAAAGAAAGAAAGAAAGAAAGAAAGATGAAAAAGAAAGAGAGAGAGAAAGAAACCAAATAAACAAAATCACTAATGAAAGAAATAACAAACACCACAGAAATACAAATAATTTTAACAGAATATTAGGAAAACCTATATGCCAACAAATTCAACAATCTAGGAGAAATGGATAAATTCCTAGAAACATGTAAATAATCAAAACTGAAACCAGAGGAAATAGATAATTTGAACAGACCAATTACCAGGAGTGAAATTGAATCAATAATCAAAAAACTTACAAAAAACAAAATCCAGGACCAGACAGCTTCGCAGGCAAATTCTACCAAACATTTAAAGCAGAATTAATACCTATTCTTCTCAAACTATTTCAAAAAATAGAAAGGGAAGAAAAACTTCCAAATTCATTCTGATGAAGCCAGTATCTACCCTGATACCAAAACTAGATAAAGACACTACAAAAAAGAGAACGAGAACCACAGGCCAATATCTCTCATGAATATAGATGCAAAAGTCCTCAACAAAATATTAGCAAACTGAATCCAACAGTACGTTAATAAAAAAAAATCACATACACAATCTAGTGGGATTTATTCCCAGGATGCAAGGGTGGTTCAATAGTCCTAAAACAATCAACATGATATGTCACATCATTGAGAGAAAGGATAAAAACCATATGATCATTTCAATAGATGCAGAAAAAACACACAACAAAGTACAACATCCATGCATGATAAAAACTCTCCATAAAGTAGGTCTACAGGGAACATACCTCAATATAATACAGGACTTATATGAAAAATCCACAGTCAACATCATAGTCAATGGTGAAACGCTGAGAACTTTTCCCCTAAGGTCAGGAACATCACAAGGATGTTCACCACTTTTATTCAACACAGTACTCGAAGTCCTAGCCACAGCAATTAGACAACATAAAGAAGTAAAAGGCATCCAAATTGGTAAGGAAGAAATAAAACTCTCACTATTTGTAGATGACATGGTATTATATATAGGAAATCCTAAAGACTCCACAGAAAAACTACCAGAACTGGTACATGAATTCGGTAAAGCTGCAGGATACAAAATCAAGGTACAGAAATCTGCTCCATTTCCATATGTCAATAATGAAGCAGCAGAAAGAGAAATTAAGAAAACAATCCCACTCACATTTGCACCACACACACAAAAATATCTAAGAATAAACTTAACCAAAGAGGTGAAAGACCTCTGAAAACTATTTAAAAAACTGATGAAAGAAATGTAAGATGATGCAAAGAAATGGAAAGGCATTCCATGCTGATAGATTTGAATAAAAATGTTATAATGTCTCTACTACCCAAAGGAATCTACATATTTAATGCAATCTCTATCAAAATATCAATAGCATTTTTCACAGAACTAGAACAAACAATCCTAAAATCTGTATGGAACCACAAAAGACCTTGAATAATCAAAGCAATCTTGAAAAAGAAAAACAAAACTCGAGGCATCACAATTTCAGATTCTAAGTTATATTATAAAGTGGTAGTAATTAAAACAGTATGGTACTCGCATAAACATAGACACATAGATCAATAGAATAGAGTAGAAAACTCAGAAATAAATCCATAATTATATGGTCAGTTAATCTTTGACAAAGGAAGAATGAATATACAATGGGGGAAATACAGTATCTTCAATAAATGGTGCTGGGAAAACCGGACAGTTAGTTACATACAAAAGAATGAAACCAGACTACTTCCTTTCACCATACACAAAAATAAACTCAAATAATCCGATTAAAAATGGGTGAGCCTGGTGGTGGGTAATGAGAAGGGCACGTATTGCATGGAGCACTGGGTGTGGTGCATGAACAATCAATCTTGTAACACTGAAAAAATAAAATAAACATATTTGGGGAAAAAAATAAAAATAAAAAACATTGGAAAAAAATTAAAAATGGGCAGAGGACATTAACAGACATTTCTCCAAAGAAGGCATCCAGATGGCAAACAGACACATGAAAAGATACTCATTATTATGGATCATTAGGGAAATACAAATCAAACCACAATGAGGTATCACCTCATACCTGTCAGAATGGCAAAATCAAAAACACAAGAAACACGTCTTGGCAAGGATGTGGAGAAAAAGGAACCTTCTTGCACTGTTGGTGGGAATGCAAACTGGTGCAGCCACTGTGCAAAACAGTATGGAGGTGCCTCAAAAAAATTAACAAAGAACTACCCTATGATCCAGTAATTGTACTACTGGGTATTTCCCCAAAAAATACAAAAACACTGATTCAGAAGGATACATGCACCCCTATGTTTATTGTAGCATTATTTACAATAGCCAAGATATGGAAGCAGCCTAATGTCTCTCGACAGATGAATGGATAAATAAGTGATACACACACACACACACACACACACGCATGCATGCAGACACACACACATATAATGGAATATTATTCAGTTATAAAAAGGAATGATATCTTGCCATTTGCAATGACATGGATGGAGCTAGAGAGTATAATGCTAGGCAAAGCCAAATAAGGCAGGCAGAGAAAGACAAATACCATATGATCTCACTCCTATGTGGAATTTAAGAAACAAAACAAACCAGCAAAGGGAAAAAAGAACAAGAGAGAGAGAAACTAAGAAACAGTCTTAACTATGAGAACAAACAGATGGTTACCAGAGGGGAGGCGGGTGGGGGGGATGGGTGAAACAGGTGATGGGGATTAAAGAGTACACTTATCATGCTGGAAAAATAAAATAAAATAAAATAAAGAAAAAGAGGGGGAAAAAAGAAACAGGTTATTTCTATCTCATATAAACTTTTGCAGAGAATAGAAAGAGAAATTAACCCTAATAAGGCTCCTATAACATTGTTACCCAAATTGGACAATAAAAGAAAATTAGAGGCCAATCTCACCTCAATACGAATGCAGTAATGCTATATAAACTTTGCTAAATTGAAACGGCATTATATTCTGACATTTAGGGTTTTCAAGCATTTTTTCAAGATTAAAAAACAATAATAATACCATTTGCCACATACATAGATGGAAAGACTCCATATGTTCTTCCCAGTAGACTAACACACATAATTTGATGAAAATTTAATTCATTCATGAAAAAAATACTTTGTAGCAAACTTTTCCTTACCTTCATAGAGGCATAAAACTAAAACAAAAAAGAAACCCCCCCTGGGGCAAATAATACATTATATGCTAAGAAAAAAGAAAAAAAGGAATCCCATTCAATGGTGAAAATATTTCTAATAATCAGCCCTTATTGAATTTCATGTATTTTAAATAATTTCACGTTTTAAATAATTTAATCCTAAGGACCCCGATAGCAAGGTATTATCTTCTCCATTTGACAAGTGGAAAATGTGACAGAGAGAGGTTAAGTAACTTGCCCAAAATCACACAGGTAGTAAGAGGTAGAGCTGGGATGTGAACCTAAGCACATCAGCCTCAAAGTCCATACTTTTAACTAGGATGCCAGAATTCCTTGAAAAAAATCCAAAACTGCTTAACTTCCACTGCCTGTGTAGACCACGTACTCCTGGATTGAGTGTGGATTCTGTCCAGTCCTGTTGGAGCAGAGCTTATGCGGGCCCTAGAACTTGTGTCTTAGGGTCACTTCCCCTGGGTTCTCCCATCCATTTCAGCTATGGCAGCTTAGCAGATTCCTGAACAGAATCTGTTATTCATGCTCCTGAAGTCTATGCCCCTTGGGGCCTAATGAGGTTCAATACTTTTGCCATGTTCTCTCCCCCCCAAAACTAATCTTAATCAGCTTTTGGATTTTCTATACTCTTAAGAACTTACTTGACTTCAGTGGGATGCAGAAGATCTTCCCTTTCTCACATTGTTTTCTGCGGTGGAGATCCATGACAAAGACTACCTGCTCTTCCACACTACGTTTCCCCCTACTCTTTTTAAGAAGGTTCCCTTAGTTTTAAAAATCTTATCCTGCCCCTCGCAGTGATCCCTTTCCTTCTCAAAAAACCTGTAAGCAGCCCTGTTTGGTGAGACTGGGTGTTCTCCCTTCATTATTTCCCCTTGAGTTAGGGCTCAGACATTGCTTTGTTAACATAGTCTTCTATTTTTGTTTTGGGAAGGCTCCCATAGGACAGAAATGTAAAGCCAAGGAGTTACTGAATGATCAAACTACCCACTATTTACTGAATCTTGCCCACCTTTGCCTCCATTGGAAAAATTCATACTCTCCCAATGGACTTCAGGCCCAGGTCAATCATTTTGGTCCCTCCTGGTTCCTTGTAGTATTTCTCCTCTTTCCTGTGCTTCTCTTTGGAGAAGATTTAACTCAAGAAATTCTTGGTCCCCTAGGGCTCAGGAGATAGGAAAACTTTACCTAAATAACTTCATCACTTCGAGACTGACTTAATGATATGGGAAAGGGTCTAATTTAGTTGCCCATGTTCTAGACTTGAAAGTCTGTTCAGGTTTTTTGTAACCACTGTGACTCGCTCTCTTGTTCTTCAAAGGAACATCTCCAAGGGCACCTGCAGTTACTCAGTCATCTCCTGGATTTGTGCTCCCTCTGGGAACATTAACCTGGTTTCCTCTGAAACATTTTTTAAGACTAGTCACTCCCTCTAACCTATTAATTTTTAATTACTCTCTGCTTCTTTAAAGTCCCCTGTCAAGTCTGGTTATTGTTGCTGTGTTTTCCTTTCTATATGTTGAGTGCGGCCTTCAAGATCTCTACTTTCCTGTTCTAACGTGTTCTCCCAAATTCCAGCAATTCCTCTATTTTTCTTTCTCTCAAGCACTCTCCAGCTGGTCTTCTGCTATTTCCTGAGCCATGTTTTTGGGCATCACTATACTATAGAAAACAAGAAATTCACCTTATTATATAAAAAGGAATTTAATGAAGGTCAATGATAGAGTAACTACTTCAAAGAGTTTTACCATCAGCATTGTGAACCCCAAGTCCATAAAAACCTGAGTTCTCTTGCTTCCAAGAAGGCAAATCCCAAATGCATAAGTACTTGTCAACCTCGTGCTTGTGTCATAGTTGCTGATGTCCCCTGTAAGTCACGTGGCCAAACCCAGAGTCAATGTGGGAGGGAACCACGAAAAGTCATAAATACTGGGAGCCATGATTCATTGGAGACCATCAGTATAAAAGCCTACCACTCTACCATAATATGCATATGCGTTTTAACCATATGTTTCTTGGGGCACCTGGGTAACTCAGCCAGTTAAGTGTCTACTCTTGATTTCGGCTCAGGTCATGATCTCCGGGTTGTGAGATGGAGCCGTGGGTCAGTCTCCACACTGGGCATGGAGCGTACTTAGGATTCTCTCTCCCTCTCCTTCTGCTCCTTTTCTCTCTCGCTCTCTCAAAAAAAAAAAAAAAAAATGTTTCTTCCCCAACACTACATTCATGATCAGTTCTTGCTGCTGTCCCTTTTCAGTTTCTTTCTTAGTTATTCATCTTTCAGTTTTAGAGCCTCTTCTCAAGGGCCCCTTGATTTAGTAAATCTTTAGATTTCAATCTGGAAAAGGAAAACTGGGTGACTTCATAACGCTCTGTGATAGATTATCATACGAGATAGGAGGAACAGTTATACTCTTTTAATTTCAACAAGGAAGAAAGGAAAAGGGAAAAGGCTTGAGATAGGGCAGATGAAAAGTTGCAAAATGATACCTGGTGTCTCAGGTAGAACATAGGCATCTGAGTGGACCTACAGGATCTCCAGAATGCATTTCAGCCATTATTACATCTGCCATATTTGAATTATATAATTTCTAGAGCTGTGGAAAGACAAGCAGTATCACCTAAGTTAGGACTAACATTAGAGTGTCCTCTGAGTAACAAAAACAAGACGCACTCCTTGTCTCTGAGGGGCTCATACTCAAGATTAGGAAACAGATTAACAAGTAACTAAAATACACAGTTAAAAGAGAAGCATCTTATGCATAATAATGGGGCAAAATTTTTTTTAATAAAAATAAAAAATAATAGGCAACTGCCCTTTATTTATACCAAATTCAGTGTGGCTAACCTGAGAGAATGAAACTTAGAAAAGGAGAAATAGGGGGAAGAGAAAAAAATGGGACATGGGGGCTTCTTTAAGAAGGACTGGGGAACAGAAGGAAATGGAATCTACATAGCGATAAGAGATAAAGAAAAGGTAATGCTTGGCCTGTTTCATTTTATCTAGACTGAAGTTTGATAAGAGGTAGACTACATAAAATTTTAAGTTCTAAACTATATTCTCGAATTCCCAGTACCCACCTCCTTCTCATCCAGAAGGCATTTTACAAAGAATGGAGAATGCTATCCTGACAAAGTAGACACCATTCTCAGATTAAAGGCCAGAGTGTTGTCTGAATTGAAAGGAAGAAACTTAAGAGACTTGTCACTTAAGACATGTGACTTCCAGGCCATGTTCCAGCTGCACTTGGTATGGTCTAGAGCTCCAGAACCAATACGGAAAGGTTTCACAATTCAAATATAGCAGATGAGCTCATTTTAAAAATGCCAAATTCCTTGTATGGAATGATACAGAAAAACTGGTGGGGAATAACTATTAGTGGTATTTTTTAATTGACATTCTAAAACCACACAAGCTTTAGTAATCTAGATAAGTAGACTAGTAAAATTAATCTAGAATTAATAAACTAGAATGAAGAAACTCGATAAAATCAAATCTCGAGGTACATATTTTTCTATAGAATTTAGTACTTTAAATTTGGTGGCTGATTTATGAGCAATTGTAGAAATTTAGGCGTTGTGTTTTGAGAACAAAAAAAAAAAAACCACGCTGATGCTGTGCTAAAGAAACACTATAAAGATGGGCAGTAAAAGGCCCTAGTTTTGCCCATTACAGAGTACTTGTGAACACTCTCCCTCTAACATTTCATCCTAAATCTTCAGGAAAACAGCTGAAGCATTCTCTCCATAATCTAGATATGGTTTAACAAACGGAATTCCCAAATCAGTTCCTCCACTTAAATGTGATACAGATGCCATTAGATTTATACGACACCAATGATAGACTCAAGATACAGCTATAACTAGGACTTGCAACATGCAGTTAAAGGAGAAAAGAAATCTTCCAGCCCATTTACCATAACTTTTGGAACAGAAAACGGGTGCCACCTTGGAGTTATTAAGGTCACCCTTAAACAATGATTTTCTGGAAAGCCAACTTAATATCTCCTATTTCTTTCTCCTTTAAAATACTGTTAAAGAATCTTCCTTAAACTCTTGGACTTGATATTCTTACAATCTAGAGATTTCATTAAAATACTATATCTCCGCACATAAAAACACAATCACAATTAATGCTAAGTGACTGCCCACCGTGGAAAACATGGCAAGCAATTTTCCTAATTCTAGGACCCACTCACCACCTGCCTTTTAGTTACCCGCACATTAAAAGGTAGGTGAAGACTTTCATAAACATGGTGACGTGAACACAGGGGTCCCTCCATCTTGGGAACTGTGGAACAGGCCAAAGATAAACCCTCACCTTTCATTCTACATATTGACTTCCAACTTTTTACGAGGAGAATGTACATGTTAGGCTTGTAGTTAATAAAAATAATAAGTAAGTGTACCAGGTTCGCCTTACCCAAGAACTGTGTTACGGGATGATCCCAGAAAGGTTAGAACACGTGTGTGTGTGTGTGTGTGTGTGTGTGTGTGTGTGTGTGTGTGTGTGTGCAGCACGCGCGCGCGCAAGCCAAATTCCCCCCCAAAATGTAAGTCTTGTCGAACAGGCACGCATCTTACCTTTAAGAAGTGTTTCTGTATTAACTCAACCCCTGAGGGCACGGGCACACCACACACAAATTTGGGGCTAGCCAGGCAATGGGTCAGAACACGTGCTCTCCAACGAAGCCTCCAGGCTCCGGGCGCGAGCAGCCGGAGCTCAAACAGACTTCCTTAGAATTTCTCCAGGAAACCGTTGGGTGGGGTGGAGATGGGCGCTCACTCTCATAGCTGCTGTCTCATCTGCTGTCCAGTTTGAGAACGTTGCTTTTCCTTCCCGGAAATGAGCCGCAGTCCCACCAAGGTTGCGCCCAAGGCCCAGCCAGAGGCGGAGGCGGAGCAGGAGCCCGAGGCCGCAGCAAATAAGCCAGAGCGGGAGCCAGGCCCGGAGGCTGAGCCGCAGCCGCAGCAGGAGGGCAAGTGGGAAGTCTTGGTCGGACCAGGGCCGGACTCCCGGAGGCGGTGGGAGGTGAAGGCAGACCCATGGTCAGAGCCCCTCCCCGCCTCCAAGCAGGAGCCAGGGCGACCCTCCAGGTCAAGTCAAGGACGGGAACCCGAGCTTAAGTGGGCTTCAGGGAAGCGCACGTATTCCCTTAGGGCGTCCCATTCCCAGTCGGGGTCAGCGAGGGGACATTCAAGCCTGCCAACATCACGGTCACGGTCACGGTCACGGTCGGCAAATCAGTCATTCGAGAGACCCAACTGCCACACCGACTGCCTGGAGGCGCCCCTCTCCCGTGCCTTCGGAAGGCTGGGGTGGGTGGTGGGCTCGCACCCTTGGATCTTCCTGCTGGCGCCCATAGTGCTGACGGCCATTCTGGGCACCGGCTTGATTTACTTGCCCAAGGATAAAGAAGAAAACCTTGAGGAGCAGTACACCCCCATAGGGAGCCCCGCCAAGGCAGAGCGGCGCTTTGTGCAGGAACATTTCACCGTCAACCAGTCTTACCACTTCTCCATCGCCAGGAAGAGCACCGAAGTCAATTTTGCTTGTATTCTGGCGGTCTCCAACACCACCTCACTGTTGAAAGAAGAAACCCTGGAAGAAGTTAGTAAATTGAATGACGCGGTACAGGATCTGTACGTGACCACCGAAAACGGAACCCAGATCAACTACAATCAGGTGTGCGCTAAGAACCTGGATGTCTGCGTTCCCTCCAACCCACTCCTGGCCCTCTGGCAGAGGAACAAGAACCTCAACCTGGGAAACATCACCTTCCCAATCTTCAACCCAGCAGGTCAGCCCATCTACCTGGCCGGCACCATTGGAGGAACCGTTTTAGGCGAGTGGATGGGAAGGAACCAGTTACTCCAGGAGGCCAAAGCCATGCGGCTACTGTACTATCTAAAGACTGGGGAGGGAGAAGTCAACGAGTTTAGCAAGATGTGGTTGGTCCATTTCCTGAACCAAGTTAGCAACATCGAAAAGAGTCTGGCCTTGAAGGAGATCCAGGTACCTGGTGGCTGGGCTTTAGAGGGAGGCCAGGAGAAAGTGGGAGGAATAAGGACCCTTTCCCCAAGGATAACAGCTGTAGCACTCCCTGATTATTTGATGGAGTCCTTGACTTGAAGCTGAAAGTGCTCTACTCTCTTTGGTACTTAATCCAACCTCCTTAATCTCACACATCAAAAGATGCCAAAATTTTAAACCCTTACTAATGTTCTGGTGGAAAACACAAATCCTACATCCTCAAGGTAGGTCTGTCCCATACAGGCATTGATCATCAGGTTTCCTCGTCACATGCTTTGAAATTCCTACTTTTAGTTAAGGTCTTTGCTGTTTGGGGGAGTCCCCTAAAACTTGTTTGGAGTTCACTGAAATTTAAAAAACAAACAAACAAAAAATCTTCAAGCAGAAGTTCATGGTGTTTTTGAAAAAAGAACTAGCTCGGCATTTTCTGAGTAAGTTCTAGCAAAGTGCCAAGCACATGCTAACTATTATGTAATATTGGGCCAGCAAGCCCTCTAATATTTATGAATAAGCCTGGTCAAAGTGAAACAACTACTGGAAAAAGCCTTTGAACACCAGATCTTTCTGAGATATAAATGCAATGAAAATAGTAAAAGAGAGCAACCTAATAAATTTTAGAAAAAGCCACATATTTCTGTGGCTATTAATGACTTCACGGTCTTCTACAGAACTCAGATTTTGTACATTTAGGAGTTTTAAACTTTGGATTTTTGCAAGAGACTTCGGAAAGCACACCATAGATTTGTGGGAAGAAGCAAATCTATGTTGTCTTCTTTATTCCAAAGTCATAATTCACAAATTTTAACATGTCATTTCAATGAATAAGCTGTAGTGTTTCCGTAGTGCTTGTAACTTACACACAAATACTGGAATGAAAAGTTATTTACTTGGGTATATTTTTTGTGGCAGGTGGTCTACTTTACATCACTTTCCAGACAACAGGAATTTCAAGCCACTTCTATGACAGTGATCCCTTTGTTTCACTTGGCGTACCTTCTAATCATATTATTTGCAATCATATCATGCTACAGGTAAAACAATTTTAATAGTTGTTTAACTCTTTTTATTTTCATTTTTTAAAATATTTTTTTAATTTATTTATTTGACAGAGAGAAAGAGACCACAGATAGGCAGAGATGCAGGGAAAGGGGAAGCAGGCCCCCCCGCCAAGCAGAGAGCCCGATGTGGGGCTCGATCCCAGGACCCTGAGATTATGACCCGAGCAGAAGGCAGAGGCCTAACCACTGAGCCACCCAGGCGCCCCTGTGTTAACTCTTTTTAAAAAATATTTGTGTGTGGTGAAATATATATAAAAGATATAAAATATGTCATTTCAATCATTTTTCAGTGTGCAACTCAGTGGCATTAATTAGATTCACACTGTTGTACAACCATCACAATTATCTGTTTCTAAACATTTTCCATCACCCCAAACAGAATTTGTATAAGTCTTAGGTAGTAACCCTCCATGGCCTCCCCAGGCCCAGTCCTGGTTAACTTTTTTTTTTTAAGATTTTATTTATTTGATGGAAACAGCGAGAGAGGGAAGACAAGCAGGGGGAGTAGGAGAGGGAGAAGCAGGCTTCCCGCCAAACTGGGAGCCCCATGTGGGGCCTGATCCCAGAACCCTGGGATCACGACCTGAGCCTAAGGCAGACATTTAACCAACTGAGTCACCCAGGCACAATCCCCTCCCCCCCAGTGAACCTTTATCTGCTTTCTATCTCTATGAATTTGCCTATTCTAGCGATTTCATCTAAGTGGAATCATACAATATTTGTTCTTTCGTGACTGGCTTATTTCACTTACCATAATGTTTTCAAGGTTCGATTCTGATGTAGCATGTATCAAAACTTCATTCCTTTTCGTGACTAATATTTCATCGTATATAAATAGCACTGTTTATTCATTTATCTGTTGATGGGCACTTGGAATGTTTCCACCTTTTGGCTATTGTGAATAATACTGCAGTGAACACTGGTGTAAAAATATTTGTTTCAGCTCCTGTTTTCAGTTCTTTTCAGTGTATACCTAGGAGTTGAATTGGCGACTTACATAATTCTGTATTTAGCTCTTTCAAGAAGTGCCAAACCACTTGCCACAGAGGCTACCCCACTTTATATCCTACCAGCAATGTATAAGGGTTCCAATTTCTGCACATCCTCACCAACATTTGCTAATTTTTGTTTTATTGATGATAGCCATCTCAGTAGTGGTGAAGTGTGGTTTAATTTACATTTCCCTAATTACTAATGATCCTAAGTATCTTTTCATGTGCTTATTGGCCATTTGCCTGTCTTCTTTAGAGAGATGTCTATGCGAGTCCTTTGCCTATTTTTTAACTGGGTTGTTTGTCTTTTTGTTGTTGATTCCTGTTGTTAATGAGTACTTTGTGTAGTTTGGATGTTAAACCCTTATCAGATTTGTCGGGGCGTCTGGGTGGCTCAGTTGGTTGAACATCCAGCTCTTGGTTTCAGCTCAGGTCATGATCTCAGGGTTGTGAGATCAAGCCCTGAGTCAGGCTCGGTGATGGGCGTGGAGCCCACTTAGGATTTTTTCTCTCCCTCTCTCTCTGCCCCTCTCCTCTGCTCATGCTGTTGCTTTCTCTCTTCCTTTCTCTCTCTCAAAAAAAAAAAAAGATACATGATTTATGAATATTTCCTCCCACTCCATGTACTGTCTTTTCACTTTCTTGATAATGTCTTTAATGCACAAGAGCTTGTAATTTTGATGAAATCCAATTTATCTTTTATCATTTTTCTTTTGCTACTTATGCGTTTGGTGTTGTATCTATGAATCCATTGCCAAGTCAAAGGTCATGCACATTTTCCCTGTTCCCTTCTAAGAATGTTATGGTTTTAGCTCTTATATTTAAGTTGTTGATCAGTTTTTGGTTCATTTTTGTATATGGTGTAAGTAGAGGTCTAACTTCATTCTTGCACATATGGAAATCCAGTTGTCCAAGTACCATGTGTTGAAGAGATCGTTCTTTCCCAGTTGATTGGATTTGGCATCCTTATCAAAAATCAATTGACTGTAGATGTGTGGGTTTACTTCTGGATTCTCAATTCTATTCCATTAGCCTACATGTCTGTTGATATGCCAGTGCCACACTGTTTTAATTGCTGTAGCTTTGCTGTGAGTTTTGAAACCTGGAAATCTCAGTCCTCTAATTCTTTTCTTCCTTTTCATGATTATTTTGGATATCCAGGGGTCCTGGCAATTCCATATGAATTTGAGGGTTAGCTTTTCCATTTCTTAAGAAAAGAAAAAGGCCATTGGCATTTTGTAATAAAGATTATGTTGAACCTATAGGTTGCTTTAGGTGAGGTTGACATTTAAACAATACTCTCTTCCTCCGCATGTACTAAGGATGTCTTTCCATTAATTTAGGTCTTCTTTAGTTTCTTTTACCAAATTTTTGTAGTTTTTAGTCTTTCATTTCCTTGGTTAAACTTATTTCTGAGTATTTTATTCTTTTAGACACTATTTAAATGGAATTGCTTTCTTCATGTAATTTGTGGATTATTCATTGCACATAAATAGAAACACAACTGATTTTTGTGTGTTGATCTTGTATCTTGCAATTTTGCTCAATTTGTTTATTAACTCTATTAGTTTTATTGTGGATTCTTTGAAATTTTTATGTACAGAATCATGTAATCTGTAAAAAGGAATAGATTCTTCACTTCCAATTTGAATTCCTTTTATTTCTATTTCTTATCTAATTGCTCTGGCTAGCACTTCTACTTCAATGTTGAATGTCATTGGTGAAAATGGGCATCTTTATCTTGTTCCAGAATTTAAAGGGAAGTCTTTCAGTATTTCACTATTGAGTATAATGTTAGCCAAGTAGTTTTCATAAATGCACCTATCATTTTGAGGAAGTTCATTTCTATTTCTTGTTTTTTTGGTTTTTTTTTGTTTTTTTAAAGATTTTATTTATTTATTTGACAGAGAGAGATCACAGGTAGGCAGAGAGGCAGGCAGAGAGAGAGAGAGAGGGGGAAGCAGGCTCTGCGCCGAGCAGAGAGCCCAATGCGGGGCTCAATCCCAGGACCCTGAGATCATGACCTGAGCTGAAGGCAGAGGCTTTAACCCACTGAGCCACCCAGGCGCCCCCTATTTCTTGTTTTTTGAGTGGTTTTTTTTTTTATCATAAATGGGTATTGGATCTTGTCAAATGCCTTTTCTGCATCTACTGAGATGATCATGCAGTTTTTATCCTTTGTCCTATTAGTGCGGTATATTACATTGATTGATTTCCCCATGTTGAACCACTCTTGCATTCCTAGGATAAATCCCACTTGGTCATGATGTATAATCCTTTTAATGTGCTATTGAATTGGGTTTACTAGAATTTTATTAAGGACATCTAGATCCATATTCATAAAAGATATTGATCTGTAGTTTTCTTCGTGTTCCTTTTTCAATCTTTTGGAAGGATTTGAGAATGATTGGTGTTAATTCTTCCTTACATGTTTAGTAAAATTCACCAGTAAAATGATCTGGTCTTGGACTTTCTTTTTTGGGAGATTTTTGATTATAGATTCAATCTTTTTACTTGTTACATGTCTGTTGAGATTTTCTATTTCATCTTGAGTCAGTTTATGTCATTTGTGTGTTTCTAGAAATTTGTGCATTTCATCTAGGTTATCTAATTTGTTGGCATAAGTTGTTTATAGTATTTTTTTATAATCCTTTCTATTTCTCTATAAGCAGTAGTAATGTCTTCACTTTCATATCTGATTTAGTTATTTTGATCTTCTTTTTCCTTTGTCACTCTAGATAAAAGTTTGTCAATTTGTTGATTTTTTTTAAATACCCAAATTTTACTTTTGTTGGTTCTCCTTTGTTTTTCTATACTTAGTTTTATTTTTTTCTATTCTAATCTTTCATATCTTTCCTTCTGTTAGCTTTGGGTTTTGTTTTGTTTCTATTTCTACGAGATGTCTAGTACAATAAGGTGATTTAAGATCTTTTTCTTTTTTTAATGTAGTATAAATTTATCTGTGAGCACTGGTGTTGCCACATCCAGTAAGTTATGGTATGCGGCGTATTTGTTTCCATTTGTTGCTAAGTATTTTCTAATTTCCCATGTGATTTATTCTTTGGCCCATTAGTTATTAAATAGCGAGTTAATTTCCATTTTGAATTATCCAGTTTTCCCTCTATTATTGATTTGGAACTTCACTCCATTGTTAGTTGAAAAGATACTTTGTGTAATTTCAATATTTTTACATTTTCAGACTTGTTTTGTAACCAAACATATGATCTATTCCAGAGAATGTCTCATGTGCACTTGAGAATAATGTATATTCTGCTATCATTGGGTTGAGTGTTCTATATATCTCTTTAAGTCTAACTGATTTATAGTGCTGTCCATTTCTTATGTTTCCTTATAAGTATCTGCCTAGATGTTCTGTCCATTATTTAAAGTAGTATATTGAATTCTCCAACTGTTATTGTAGAGCTACCTATTTCTCTCTGCAAGTCTGTCAATATTTGCTTCACATATTTTGAGTGTTTACTGGCGGTGCATGTATATTTGTAGTTTTTAAATCCTCTTGATAAATTGGCCTTTTTATCAATATATAATGTCCTTTGTCTCTTTTAGCTATTTTGAAAATAAAGTCTATTTTGTCTTATATCAGTATATCCAGCCCCGCTGTCCTTTGTTACTATTCATAGGGAATATCTTTCTTCATCCTTTAACTTCCAATTTGTTTATGTCTTTGAATCTAAAGTGAGTTTCTTGTAGACACCATATAGTTGAATCATGCTATTTTATCCATTCTGTCAATCTCTACGTTTTGACTGGAGAGTTTAATCCCTTTACATTTAAAATAACTGCTGACAAGGAAGGACTTCTGCTATTTTGCTATTTGTATTCTGTATGTCATATAACTTTTTTTCCTCATTTCATCCATTATGCCTCTTGAATGTTTAGTTTTTACTTTTCTAGTGAGCTGTTTGATTCTCTTGTCATTTCCTTTGGCAATGATTTTGTGAGATTTTCTTTGGGGTTACCATGGAGATTCATATAATTCTCAGTTTAAAACAATCTACATTAAACTGGTACCAGCTTAACTTCAAATAAGATTCCCCCTTCCCTAGAGTTCACTGTTGCTTTTTAATGTGTTTATTTAAGACTGTAGTAGTCCATTTTCTTAGTGATTTTCCCAAACTATTATTGTAAAGACTGTAATTCTTGTTTTTGTACTCACTGAAGTTTCTGTACCTTAGCTTGTGTTTAGCTAGTATCTTAACATAGATTTCCTTGGATGCCAGGAGCTCTCCCAAGTTTTGCAAAATGGTTTTATGCCTGGATCCTCCTTCAACACTTAGCAATGCTTACATTGTGCCTGGGGATCAGCCCTAGGTGAAAGCTTAGAATTAGTTCCATACTGGCAACACAGCTGTTACAGCTTTAAGACTGCTGCTGCCTTAATACTATCGCCACCTTGAGGCTGTGGCCACTTTAACACTTGCCACTTTATGGTCACTGCCACTTTAAGACTTCTACCACAGTGGAGAGGGAGAGAGACAGGGCATGTAAAATCACTTTAAAACCTTCCAACTATTTTGGAGTGCTCCCCCACCTTTTCTTTTATTCAACATTTGTGTAGTTGTTGTAAGCGTTTGACTATTTTCCAGAGTTCACAGAATTCTGAAAATATATGCTTGTTTTTCTATATTTCTTGGGGTTGGGTGGGGTGATGAGACTTGGGAAATTCCTACTCCAGGTTTTGCGGATGTCCAACACTAAACTCTTATTTTTTGAACTTTTTCCCCATTAGCAATAGTGTGCAATCAGATAGAATAGTAAAAAGAAATAAAGAAATTGTGGCTAGGGACGCCTGGGTGGCTCAGTGAGTTAAACATCTGCCTTCGGCTCAGGTCATGATCCCACATCCTGGGATTGAGTCCCACATGGGCTCCCTGCTAGGCCTCCTTCTTCTCCCTCACCCTCTGATTGCCACTCCCCCTGCTTGTGCTCCCTCTCTCTCTCTAACAAATAAATAAAATCGAAAGAAAGAAAGAAAGAAAGAAAGAAAGAGAGAAAGAGAGAAAGAGAGAAAGAGAGAAAGAGAGAAAGAGAGAAAGAGAGAAAGGAAGAAAGAAATTGTGGCCAGTTTTGTTTGATTTGGCTTATGTTTTTTACTTTACATATTGTGCCAATTATGACCATTTGGAGGCAGATATGCTGATCGAACTAAACAACAAGTCCTATTTCTAAGTTTGAACTAGTACTTTTAACTATATAAAAATAATCTTTAATTTAATTGACTTAGATATCTTCATTGTTCTGATGTGGGCTTTACCTTGTTAAGCACTTAAATTATCTAGGCCTTAGGATTAATTTGGCCTCTTGTGATCAGAAAGCTAAAATGTGAAAAATATCAGCAAATAAAAGAATTTAGGTGTAGAAAGAACCCCACAGATTATGTCATCACAGTGATTCTCACAGCAGAGTCAGAGAACTCTAAACCCACATATTCTGAGCCCTGCCCTATTGAATCATGTCTCAGGGGGTTCAGTTTGAAAATCTATATTTTAAAAACTTCTCTAGTTGATTCTCATGTGTAGGATGATTTGGGAACAAATGAAATAATTCAACTCTCTAGATTTTAGGGCAGAGAAAAATGAGGCCCCAGTAGGCAAAGGGAGTCAATTAACTACAATGGGTACCTCTTTAGAGTCAAAAACCACCTCATAACTTTGTTATTCTGGAAAGAAAGACTACAATCATTGCCCTAGAAAACAAACCAACCAAAATACTAAAGGTGAAGTATAGGAGGGAGGGAGGGAGCAAGTGAGAGAGGAAGAATGGGGAAGGGAAAAGACAAAATTTGGTCTTTTTTAAGTCAGTAGAGTTAAAAATATATATATGTTAAACTAGTGTGGAATCTACAAGGTACCAACAACTGGTCTGACAAAACTTTTCTACTAGATAGTTGGTTCTGAAGATACAAGTTTCTATCAATCCTTGCTTATCTTTACAAATGATTATGGACAGTAATACAGAAAATCCTGTACCAAAGGCAATTAGAAAATGATTTCTATTTATTTGTCTTTGAAGACTTTATGTGTATGTAACCAACATATTGAACATATAGGACTCATGGTGTATAAACATACAACAACTTTATTTTTGCCTCCCTTTGTTCCCTTTAAGTTTTGTATGTAGAGCAGTTCTTCTGCCCCATGAAAACTCAGGCAGGCCCTGTGACTTTTGTGGTCATTCTTAGGTAAGACAAAATCCTCCAGTCAGAATTAAAATGTCCATGTCCATGTAATAAACAAAACAAAACCATGTTATAAAAATAAACAACTAAACAAAAAATAACTAGATTTGAAGCTAAGGTTCCCCCCCAGCACTCTCAGCCAAAGCGTGCTACATGGGATAGTCCTTAACGGGGTAAAAAGGGACTTACCAGCCCTCTTGTATCACTTCTCTTCCTACTTCCCATCCTGCTAAGTTGGCTCGCCAAACTCCTACAGTGTTCCACTTTCAAATTTTTTCTTCCGTGGTCTATTGAACATTGAAATAAAGGTCACTGAGAGAAAGTCAACTCAGCAACTAACTAGTCAAAGTAAAATCATACCTCCCATCCTCTGAAAAATTTACATCAAAAAAATCTGGAAATTTGAAAGAAGGAATGGAAATAAATGTGTCATATGTAACTTTTATCCTCCTTAATCTCTCTGATTTCAGAGTTCATGTTTGTTACTGTCTTCTTTTAAACTGCTATAACTAGTATTGTTTTAAGAAAGTATTCATTATAGTCAAATTTTATTCTAACAAAGCAACTTACTTTTGCTCTGGAATCTTGTCTGTGTGGTTGATTTAGGGCCCTGGACTTAACTCCTGCCACTGGTAGATTGACAGAAAGTGAAATTTTTTGTACAGATTTTTTTTTTTCATTATAAGAAAGCTTAGCTATTTTACTGTTACAACAGTAAAAGGTCTTTAGTTGTGTTCTTATTGTATTAGAATCAGCGCTTCCATTTCCATAGTTGACTCTTCATTTTCAATACAAACTTGGTTTCTCTCTTCTACTGAAAATATCTAGGGACGAATATCAGTCATTTGTTTTGAAGAAGTTAACAAACAAGTGAAATATGAAACCAGAGATTGCCAATGTTTTAAAATGTAATGTGGCAGGCATCTGGTTGGCTCAGTCGGTTAAGCATCTGCCTTCAGCTCAGGTCATGATCCCAGGGTCCTGGGATAGAGTTCAGAATCCAGCTCCCTGCTCAGCAGGGAGCCTGCTTCTCCCTCTGCCTGCCACTCCCCCGCTTATATTCTGCCCCCCAACAAAAAATAAATCTTTTTAAAAAGTATAATGTTGTGGTTGTTGAGTAGGTAAAGTACTGAATCCATACTTTAGAATGTTTTCTATATATTCCCATTTCTGGGAAACAGGCACAGGCTGTGTTACTCTAAATGGACTACATTTCCAATTCTTTTGCAATTAGTAGCAACTTTTCTAGAGCCCACTTCAGCAGTAGATGAGAATCCTGAAAACGTCTTAGGAGGAGTCTTTCTACATTTTGCTAACCACAATACATATTGAACTGGCTCTGAAATACAGGAGCTATTTAGGCTTGCATCTACGGTGAGCTAGAGTCAAGGGTTGGGTGAAAAGAGCACAGGATACGGGTACTTTCTCTGCTACGGCTTGCCTTCCCTTTGCTGTTGTAGTCCATTTACACCCTTTGAAGAGCAGAGTGGAATTAACCATCGGGAGTGTTTTAGTATAACTTTGTGGTTCTCAACTACCAATCAGTGGAGTAGTGCTTGCTTAGCTGCAGAAGAATCACTCAGGAAGTTTGGTAAAAGCACAGATAACTTTTCTGTTCCCTCTCTCCTTTTTCTCACTTGGGCTGGGATGGTGCCTGGGAATTAAAAGTTTCCAGTAGACAAGGATGGTAATTATTGCCCAAGAGCCTTCTGAACAGGTGTCCAAGTCAAGAAAGTTATAAACTGATGGAATTTTAGTATAAAACCTACCACCACAAATCCCATGATTTTTCCCTCCAAATTTACAGGTGTGACTGCGTACGCAACAAAATGTGGGCTGCAGCCTTTGGGGTGATTTCTGCTGCCTTGGCAGTGGTGAGCGGCTTTGGCCTGATGTTGTACGTGGGGGTGCCATTTGTGATCATAGTTGCAAATTCACCATTTCTTATTCTGGGTGAGTAAAACCAACCATGAGGCTACATGTCGTATATGTGAGGGTGTGGGGTAGATAAGGGAAGGAGTTTCTGTTAGATTAAGCAAAATAATTATATTTAGGTGGGTCTATGGATCCAAAATGAGGTGACAAGAAAAAAAGAAAATCAAATTGAATTATGTGTCTTTAGAGGTAGAAAAATCTAGTACCCTAAATGGAAAAACACAGACAAGGGACATGACCACGTGGTTCACATCCCAAAAATCCAAAACATGAATCACTGGAAATATAAGAAAAAAATAATTTGACCTCTCAATTAACCAAGGCATGCAAATTAAAACAAAAGTGAGACATCTTGTTTTCTTATCAGATTAATAAATATCAGCGTGATTGTATGGAAATAAACATTCATTCTACTAGGGGAAAATTGTAAACTGGTACACTCTTCTTTTAGTCCAGTTTTACAAATCGAAAGACTTAAAAATTAAACAGGGAATGCCTCTGACTTACTGATGCCACTTTCTAGGAATTTGTCTTTATAATTGGACAAGTGCTCAAAAAGTAGAGCAAGTATGTTCATTTGGGCATTATTTAGAGCAGGAATGTTTTGAAAACCATCTATTCCCCTATCAACATGGGATGGGGCAACTCAGACACAGTGCGTTAAAATTTCGAATCATATTCAGTGCTTAGAAAGAGGTAGTTTTATAAGATAGATAAGGTAGATATAAGATGTATCACCTCTACCAGAAAAATGCTTGTCATGAAACAGGGTGTTCAAAACAGAGAGATATAGTTGTATGGGTGTATTTGTATAGAGCAAATGCTGGATGGGTATATATAAAAATGAAGGGTGGAATTACAGTTGTTTAAATATTTTCTCCGTATTTTCCTGTACTTTCAGATAAAAAAAATTTATTATAAAATAAATTTAAATTATAAATATTTAAATTATAAAATAAATTATTTTATTAAAAAATAATAAAAAATTAATTTATTTTATAATAAGCACGAGAAAACAAAGGTATTTCTATTTGAGAAAGTAAGTAGCTTGAGAGAGGTAGTCTTTGGTTTCCTAGGAGAGACAGTGGATGAGCTGTATGCTGGATGTCAGGGCATCTCTTCCTAGTACACAGCCATACTTAGTCACTCACCCCCCCCCATAGCCATTAATAATTATGGTTAAGGTGTATCTAATTGATTTCAGGTAAACAAGGATTATATAGTTTGTGTATTCACAGGAGTGTGAATGGCTCTGTGTGTGTGTGTGTGATTTAAGCAACTCAAGAAATGTGTGAGGACAATTTCCAAATAAGATTCTATAAATGATAAAACTAGTTTTTAAATACCTTGTAAATATCAATGAGTTCATTCTTGGTCCTTAGTACTTCTGAGTCTTCCCTTTAGTCCAGCTGAGTACGACTGAAATCCTCAAGGCTGCTAGCCATGGGATGGTAGGATGCAGTTTGTGACAAACTAGGTAGCCTTTTGTCCATTTAGATCCTTCTGCCTGCTTGTTCATACCCAGAGAACATCTGATCAGATGCAAAGTTGCAATTCCTAGAACCCTCCCAAGGAGAAGATATCACCAAATTGAAATGAAGATCAGGATTTTCTTCCACTTTGTGTATTTCCTTGTTGGTTTTATTGAGTTTGTATCAATATACTTGGGTGAAAGCAGTGTCAACTCTAGTAGAAAGCTTGAGGCAAAGGCTTATGCTGTCCTTACTAATCCCCTTTCTTCTTTCTAGTCCTCCTTTCCAAGTTTTCAGTGGTGATTTCAAATTCCTCAAATGTTCTTCTGTCCTCTCTATTCCAAACCCATCATGAAACATCCCTGTGGAAAAGAATTACCTAGTAGATATTAATATACAAAGGATTCTTGAGATTTACTTTGGCGCACACATCTGATCTCAAGAGTACTCGTATTTTAATAATAATGCCTTAAACTAGGAAAGTAAATTTAAGTGATAACATTCTGGGTATCAAAAATAGGCTAGGAGGAAAACGATGTGTGTGTGTGTGTGTGTGTGTGTGTGTGTGTGTGTGTGTGTGTGAACTATGTGGTGCCTCTCAAATCCTACCACATTGATAGTTAGATGCTAACTGTAAAATAGATAAGTCCAGCGTATATTTTAAGCAACAGAATGTTGGCTTGAAGTGTCTGTGCATTTGTGTAAAATGGTTTATGAGGGAAAATGGTCTCTCAAATAATCCAGTAGAATAAAAGATAATCCTGCTTCAACGAACTAATCCTAACTTGCTAATCCAAATGACTAACTTGTTAATCCTGCTTTGACTAACACCCACAAAGGTTTCCTGACTCATCATTAAAACATACTACATTAAGACGAGGAACAGAGTATCCCGTATATCCCGTGCTGTGTACAAATAACGGGAGGTCACACAAAGCCCAGAGTTATTACAGAGGAAGGGGTGAATGCTGGTGTGGATTCAGAGGCAACCAGAGAAGGCAACAGAGAACATAGTATCAAAGCACAGATTGGGCAAGATAAATTAGACCTTAAGAGATGGACAGAGAAGATGGTTTGGGTTTATATGTTTAATTTTTAATGGCTGTTAACATGTATGAAGATGCTTTCTTTTTTTTTTTAAACAGGTGTTGGGGTTGATGATATGTTCATAATGATTTCTGCCTGGCAGAAGACCAGCCTCATGGATAACATAAAACAGCGTCTGTCCAGTGTCTATTCCAAAGTGGCAGTGTCAATTACAATTACCACCATCACCAACGTCCTGGCCTTCTATACAGGGATTATGACCTCTTTCAGGTCCGTACAATACTTTTGCATCTATACAGGAACAACCCTGCTCTTTTGTTATTTCTATAATATCACCTGTTTTGGGGCATTTATGGCCCTAGATGGTAAAAGAGAAGTAGTCTGTCTACGCTGGTTGAGAAAGCCAGAAACTCTTGACCAAAAATGTTCCTTATTAAAAAGATCCTGCTGTCTCCCGTGTGATTCTCTCCCAGACGAACAAGAAACAGATATCCATCCAATGAATTTGTTCTTTCGAGACTATTTTGGCCCTTTTCTCACAAGCACTGAGTCCAAATTTTTTGTAGTGCTTATATATATTTTGTACATCATAAGTAGCATCTATGGGTGTTTCCAAGTGCAGGAAGGTTTAGACCTTCGAAATTTGGCAAGTGACGATTCCTACATCACACCATATTTTAATGTAGAAGAAGAATACTTTTCAGACTATGGTCCCACGGTTATGGTTATTGTTACTGAACCTCTTGACTACTGGGATGAAAATGTTAGGAAAAAACTGGAACTATGTCTGGCAGATTTGGAAAACAGTGACTATGTAGATAAAAATCTTACAGAGTTTTGGTTAGAAGAGTATGTGCAATATATGGAAAACAACCAACTAGATGTAAATAATAAGGATATTTTTATAAATGATTTGTCCATTTTTTTAACACATTATCCACTTTTTACATATGATGTTAATATTTCATCATCAAATGAAATCATTTCTTCCCGGGGCTTCATTCAGACGGTGGGTGTTTCTTCTTCAACCAGTAAGAAGATGATGTTATCCCAGTTACGAAGCAGAGCTGAAAAGTGCGAAATTGCCCTAATGGTGTATAACCAGGCATTCATATATTTTGATCAGTATACTGCAATATTAGAAAATACTGTTCGAAATGTCATTGTTGCATCAACCGCTATGTTCATTGTTTCCTTATTGTTAATTCCTCATCCACTGTGTTCCTTGTGGGTAACTTTTTCTATTGCTTCTGTGATTGTGGGAGTAACAGGTTTCATGGCATTCTGGAATGTCAATCTTGACTCCATATCCATGATTAATCTTGTCATTTGTATAGGGTTTTCTTTCGATTTTTCTGCACACATTTCTTATGCATTTGTTTCCAGTTCTAAGCCCTCAGTAAACCAAAAAACAATTGAGGCATTGTATCTGCTAGGCTACCCAGTGTTACAAAGTGCACTTTCAACAATAATAGGGGTGTGTGTTTTATCTGCAGCTAAAGCATACATCTTCAGGACATTTTTTAAGATTATGTTTCTTGTCATGGTGTTTGGGGCTGCTCATGGCCTAGTTTTTATTCCAGTATTCTTAACCTTTTTTTGAAGCTTTGTTTGAATATCCACTAACAAATCAAAGACCAATTGTAGAATTCCTGATTGCCACAATCCAATCTGATAAAAATGCACTATCAGAAATAGTCAATAAACTTAAAACAAAGGCATGTTTTCTTGGCTTGGAAATCCCATTTAAATATGTTATTTAAAATATCTTGAGAAAAATGAATTAGTCTTACATTAAAATATCTTTACTAAATTAGGAAGTGTTGTCATCTTTATTATAGTCTATACAATCAAGCATAAGGTATGACTTTCCAATTTTTTTTCCTTTTGTTTCATTGTTAGAAATTTATGCCTGGAATTAAAATATTTTATATATTATAATACAGATGGAATATTGTTTTCATTGTACTTCCTTTATCATTATTATGTAAAAGTACAACTTATTATTTATTCTCCCAGTCCGGGGCTTTGTATGCATTTTCTTAATGGTGTATTTTGATAAAATGAAATTTTTAAAGTTTTGAAATCCAATTTATCATTTTTTTATTTATCATTTTTTTAATGGCCAGTGCTTTCTGTGTCCTAAGAAGTCTTTGCCTATTCCAAGATTACAAAAAAAAATCCACCTACGATATCTTCTCAAAGCTCATAGTTTTAATCTTACATCGAGGTTTGTGATCCATAGATCTGTATTTGTTGAGAAGTGTGGATAGAAGTTCATTATCTTCCCATAATAGTTATCCATCCAGTTTTCCAGCATTGTTAGTAAAAAGACTATATTTTCAGCATAGGATTAATTTGGCACCTCTGTCAAAGAATCAGGTGACAATTTATGCGTGGCTCTATTTCTGTGCATTGATCTGTTTTTCTTTCCTAAACCCAATACCACAGTGCCTTGATTATTGAACCTTTATGTTAAATCTTGAAATTAAGTTGTATAATGTGTCCAACATTTTTTTTCTTTTCCAAATTATTTTGCCTATTCTTGGTTCTTACCATTTAGATACTAATTTTAGAATCACTTGCCAATTTATCAGAAAGTTTTCTGGGTTCATGACTTGGTTAGAGTGAATCTACACTTTAATTTGGGGAGAATAGGTATCTTAGCCATTTGGAATCTTCTAATCTATAAGCATGGTTTATCTCTCCATTTATTTGTGTCTTTTTTAATTTTCCTCAGGAATATCTTATAGATTTAGGTAGATTTACTTTCAGGTATTTTTATCTTTATGGCTTGTAAATAAATATAATTTCCTTTTCCATTTTGTTTTTACTATATAAAAATACAGTTGATTTGGGTATACCTAAATTATACTGTGTAACCCTGTTAGGTTCATTTATTAGTTCTTGTAGATCCTTGTAGTTTCTTTTTCTTTTTTTTTTAATAGAATTTTTTTTTAAGATTTTATTTATTTATCTGACAGAGAGACAGCATGAGAGGGGAGAAGGTCAGAGGGAGAAGCAGACTCCCCACAGAACCAGGAGCCCGATGTGGGACTCAATCCCGGGACTGCAGGATCATGACCTGAGCCAAAGGCAGTCACCCAACCAACTAAGCCACCCAGGCACCCGATCCTTGTAGTTTCTTTTTTTTTTTTT
>CM052807.1:10790854-10817183 GCA_028533885.1 Nasua narica
AATTTCTCTTTCTTCTGTTTTGCTGTTCATGTATAGGAATGCAACTGATTTCTGTGCATTAATTTTATATCCTGAGACTTGACTGAATTCCTGTATGAGTTCTAGCAGTCTTGGAGTGGAGTCTTTTGGGTTTTCCACATAAAGTATCATATCATCTGCAAAGAGTGAGAGTTTGACTTCTTCTTTGCCAATTTGGATGCCTTATAGCATTCTTCTTTATGGAATATGTCTTTTTTTCACCCGCTGCTTTTAAGATTTTTCCTTTGTTACTTGTTTTCGGCAATTTGACTATGATGTGATGTGTGTGTAGTGTTTTTTCTATTCAACTTTCTTTGGGTATCTTGAGTTTTTAGGACCTGTAGCTTGATATTTTCTATCATATTTGAAAATATATTAGCCTTTATTTCTTCAAATGTTTTGCTGCCACATTATCTCTATCCTCTCCTTCTGGGACTCTAATTACAAATATGTTCTTGTTATTTTTAGTTGGTGCACAATATTGTAATATTCTTCAAGTTTTCATTTTATCATTAATAAATTTGAATTTGTTGACACCTTCAATAGACTCTTCTCTATAGCCCATATTTTATTGAAAAAACAGTCTTTCCACATATGGTGAGATTCCTGGTAAGCTCGGGAATATTCTACTATGTGAAGTTTATTAATTATGCTTTAGTGTATGGAAATATTTAAAGAGTTCAGTCAACATATGTTCATCACTACTGTCCCTTTTTATTTCATTGAGATTATCATTCTCAGACAAATATTATATAACACAAAATTCATCATATACATTCTCACTATCTCTGATTAGCTTCAATATTTGGCCATAATAGGTCTTTTCAATTTCATTCCATTCATTACAGAATGTAAATGTATCCCCAAAATGGAAGCTCATCAAAAAATTCTTCTCCCAAGTTAAGAAATTACAAAACACAACTATAAAATATTGTAAAATTAAATCAGATACACTGTTTGAGCTCTCCTTGTTTGTTTTGTTCATTTCCTTCCTGGCTTTTGTAGTGACAAATTAAATGGCTTCCTATTCACACACTTTATTTTCAATAATTCCAATTTGCTAAAGGCTTCAAAACTTTAGGTTTCTTTGGTCTTCCTTTCATTGAACACTTGATTAAAAAGCACAACTGATTTTGAAGAAATTGCAACAAGAACAAATAGAGGACTCATTCACAAACTAGTCCAATACCATTGTAGAGTACTAGATTGATTTTCAAAGTAGTTTTTCAAAGAGTCAAGCATTTATAAAATCTGGCTGAGGTTGGACAGTTAAAAGGGAAAAATACATACTGTCATGCTTGAATATTTTTAAATTCAATGTCAGCTTTATCACCAAATATTTGTTCTTCACTTACTTTAGGTATTTATTAGTTCATCTTGTTCCTTCTTCATGTATTCCTCAGATGTAATCTTTGCTTATCCATTCATATTTACAAATGAAGCCTATTTTGCTTAGTAGAGGTCATTATTAAGTTTAATTCTATCTCCAGCAACCAAAACTGGTTTTCCACTGTTGTCCTGGTATACCACCTAATTTAACTTTGGATGTCTTTTTTTAAATGGAGTCTTATTAATAATAATAATAATAATTAATATTATTAATAATAAGTCTTACATTAATAATTAATAATAATTCAATTATTAATAATAGTTGAATTAAAATAAGCCTGGATTGGTTTGATATACTTCTGCTTTTTACTTTCAGATTCTGCCATGGTCTGGTCTAGTGATGAGGATGACACAGGTGCACTGAATAGAATTCTCACTTTAACACGTGGTTAATTCTGAAAGTCATCCACTGATAAACCACCTCCCTTCCAGGTCCTTTACAAATGCTCTGTAACTAACACTTGCCTTCCGCTGACAGTTGGCAGAGTGCTCACTGAGAAAAATGAGGTGTGCTCAGACATGAGTGGTTAGGGACAGCTATCTCTTCACTGGATAATTTACTGGTAAAGCCATACTAGCCACTTTAATAATAAGTCCCAACATTTTAGTGGCTTATCCCAATGGAAGTATGTTTCTCACTCATGTAACAATCACAGAAGATGTTCCTAGTCAGTGAGTAGCTCTCTTGACCATGGTAGTTCAGGGGCCCAAATTCCTGCCAACTTACAGTGCCACAATTTAAATGGGTTCCTCTGTTGCCTCTGGCTAGATGGTAGAAAAGAGAACTTCTTAAAGGTCTTGGCCCATAGAAGCATCACTTCTGCTTATATTCTGTACTTGATTACAGGCCACACAGCTACAGATGTAGGCCAAAGGGACTAGAAAATATAGTCCTTGAGTGGGCAGCCATGTTTCAATTGCCATTCCATATTATGAAAAGATAGCACAATTTTTGCTTGACAGAAAGCACTCAATGCCATTGATTCTTAACCTCTTACACTATACTAAAATAAATTCCAGATGGTTATTTAAATTTTTTTATGAAGTAGGTAATTACAATCACAGAAAGGGAAAAGTCTGTCTATTATGACACAAAATCTAGAATTCATTGAAGCAAAGTGTTAGTTAATTCACCTACAAACATGTGCCATGGTCACCAACAAAGGTGGCAAGTGTGGGTGGGTGGAGGGAAGAACTTATGACTCAAAATACAGGTGAAAGTGATCATTTCTCTAATATATGAATGGTTCTCATAAATCAAGAAGAAAATCACAACAGTCCAAAAGGTAAACCAGAAAAACACATAAGATGATAGCTTACCCAAAGAGGAAATATGATGATTCTAAGCAATAATATAAAAATAAAACCAAAATAAGATACCAATGGCACAAATGAAATGATTTGCTGACATTCTGGCATGGGCTATGCCAAAACAAAACTTCATACACTGCTTTTGAGGATGTAAATTGATAAACTCTAAGAACATTAATTTATCAATAGCTCTAGAAATTTGAAAGGGGATATCTTCTGGCCCAGTAAATCTACTACTAAAAAATTATCTCACAGATATGGATCTTGTGCTCTGAATAAAAGACATTCATTCACTTAGCATTGTTTATAACAATGCTGTTTATAACAATTTCTGCTTATAATAGAAGACTCTAAACAACCCACAGATCAATAGCATTATGACTAATTTATGTTCCACTCGTACACTGGAAAATTAGAGAACAGTTCAAAAGAATAAGATATCCATATGCACGGACATGTTAAGATCCTTGATTGTATTAGATGAAAAATGTAATTTCCATACACAAATAGTATATAACATTTATGAAAAACACATACTTGCATGTATTTTGAAATCTGTAAATGCACAGAAAAGGGTTATGATGAACACCCATTTTTCATTTTATGTAATTCCAACTTTTTAAAAAAATAATTATTTTTTCCCAATGTAATTCCAACTTTTTACAAGGAGAATGTATTTACCAATTACTTTTATAATTAGGGAATAAAAAATAACTAAATTAGGTGTACCAGGTTCACAAAAGCCTTACCTAAGAACTATGCTGCTGAATGATCCCCTAAAAGGTAAAAGAAAAAAAAAAAAGAAGAAGAATTCGTGTGTGTGTGTGTGTGTGTGTGAACAAGCCTAATTCCCCCTATAAACTGTGAGTCCTGTAGAACCTTTATGCATTTCATGCACCTTTAAGAAGTGTTTCTTGTATTAACCGAGCTCCCCACCATAGGAAGACTCCAGGATCTGGGCGCAAGCAGGCAGAGCTCAAACCAACTCCCTTAGAATTTCTCCAGAAAACTGTTGGGTGGTGATGGAGATGGGCGCTCCTCCAGTAGCTGCTGTCTTACCTGCGGTCAGGTTTGAGAACATCCTTATCTTCCCGGAAATGAGCCTTAGTTCCTCGAAGGTCGCTCCTGAGCGGAGTCCGATCACTACCCAGGACGGAACCTGGAACCGAGAGCCAGTGGAACTGGAAGCCAAACTGCGGCCAGAAGGGCGTCGGGGTCGGGGCCAGGACTTCTTGTCAACCCGAGAGGGGTTGTCAGCAGTCGTCAATCAGCACTGGGGTCAGAGCGGCTGCGATACCCAAGGGAAGGGTCGGAGCACCTCTAGAAGAAAGGGTAGTTGGGGGGGGGGGGCGGATCCAAACCAAACAACCGGACCTAGGTCATAAGTATTCTGCACATCAGATCAGGGGTCCTCAACTAAGGGGAGACCAGCCTGGGGGGGTTTCTGGAAGCGTTCTAGGTGTCAGAGCACAGGCTAAAAGTGGGCCAAGCAGGGAGTTAGCCCTGTTCCTTGGGATTGTTGGACCTGGGTAGAGATTTAAAGATGAGAAAGATGACCCCAGTAAGATAAAGGGACTTAACCACAGGGAGTAACCCTGATAAATTACCTCATAATTCCATTATTCTGGAATAATGGCAAACCACATCTCTCAAAAAACAAAAAGGAAGGAGAGGAGCAGGAAGAATGAAAAAAAAAAAAACTGGTGTTGTAAAATTAATGGGCTAAAACATTTTTTAAATTTCTCTATAAATATTCTTCTCATCAACTTGCTAAGCTGGTTCCTGGGTTAGAGCATGTCGGATGGGCTACACAGCTTCTCAGCGCCTCTGGTTAGGCTTCCTGGATAGGTGGGGCTGTGGGCTCTATTCTGCAGTACATAGGCTTTGAATTTGCTTCCCCGCCTGGGTGTAGTGACAGAACAGGTTCCAAGGCTGGTATGGCTGGCCGGATGGGTACCTGAATCAGGCAGAACTTGCCACCAAGTTTCCTGACCCGACGGACCCCTGGCTCAGCTCTGGAGATCAGAAGAGCCACTGGCTGGGCTCTCTGTGTGGCCACTACTATATATGGGGCTGTAGGATTGTCTATGCAGCATCCCAGGCACTCCGGTTAGGATTCCTGCTCTGGCAGGACAGAGGGCTCTGTTCAACATTAGGCAGGGCTTTGAGCTTGCTTCCCTGCCAAGGCAGAAGGACTGAACAGGCTCCAGGGAGTGTATGGCTCATTTACTGTGGACATAATCAAGCTGAGCTCCTCCATGGCCAGACAGGGCCACCAACTCAGTTCTACAGATGGGCAGAAGCACTAGCTACAATGCCCACTTGCTCACTCCTGCAAGGAAGAACGGTGTCGGCCAAGGTCTGAGCACTAGTTGCTGTAAATGCTACCCCAATCCTCCATCTCAATCTGACCCCAGGGATCAAACCTCACAGATTTCCCCTATGATCCTTGTGAGGCAAGACTCAAGTGGGCCCCCCCCAGGATGCATCCCACAATGCCAGAAGAGCTAGATGTTCACCGTGGGCTCTTTTTTCCCCCCACTGAAGAAACCATTGGCCCGAGGGGAGGGGAAGAAAAGGCGTGCATCACTCAGTGCATCACTGCGCTGGCCTGGGAATGGGTAGGCCCTTCCCCTTCTTACCCTTCTGATGCAGCCTCTTCTTAGTCTCTTGTGTTCCAGAGGCAGGGTGCTTCAACCCTACCTCCATGTTCTGGGATTTTCAAATGGTGTCTTGCCTGTGGATAGTCGCTAGTTGTTCTTGGGAGGAAGATTGCAGTTGGGAGCCACTGTGTTGCCATCTTGATGACTTCACTCCCCTCCACACCTGGTTTCATCTTGAGACCATGCTTTCCTAACAGGTCTTTGGATTTGGTGTTTTCCTAGAGGCTGGGAACTTTCAAACCTAGCAGTTCCTTGTGTTTAACAACTTTTTCTTTAACTTCTCTCTCTCTCTCTCTCTCTCTCTTTACATTGTGCAATAAACTGCAAAAGGAAGTCAGACGGCACCTGCAGCATCTTGCCCAAAAAGATTCTTAGTTTAATCATCCAGCTGACTTGGGGCCTTCTCTAGTTCCCAGGATACCACGGTAGCATGGATATTGACAGTGCCTCTCAACTTTTTGCCACCATATAGCAAGGATTCTCTCTTCAGCAGCCTCCACAATCACATTCTCCTCACTTTCCGCCTCCGTGGCAGCCTCCCCAAGGGCCACAAGGTTGTTAGTAGTAACTCCAAGGCCTTTTGCCTCTCACTACAAGTCTCCTTAAGATGTTCTAGCTTTTCCTTACCTTCTCAGTCCCAGAGTCACTCCTAGATTTGGGGGTTTTGTTATAGTAGCAGTATCAATGTCTATATTAACTCTCTATTGTTCCCTAAGAAATTATCCCAAAACTCAGTGGCATAAACCAATAATCACATTTGTTGTCTTTCATATTTTCTGTGGTTAAGGAATTGGAGAATGGTTTTGACTGGGTGTACTGTCTTGCAGTTCTCGTGAGATTTAGTCAGACGTCAGCTGGGAATGCATATATCTGAAGGCTTGACTAGAGTGGGAAGAAGATTCATTTTCAAGGTGGCTAACTCATGGGGATGGCAAGTCTCAGTGCCTCTCCACATGGGTCTCATTACAGGGCTGGAAGAAGCTGCTGGCTTCTTCCAGAACAAGGGATCCAATTGTCCTTCTGTCATAGCCTAGAATGTCACACAGGGGCACCACTAATGCACTCTGCTGGTCATACCAACACATACTCAATGTGCAAAGACACTAAAGGATATGACTCTCAGGAGGGGATGGTAACTGAGAACCATCACTGAGTCCAGCTACTATTTACCATTTGTTGATTTCTACCAAAGTTATGGGTCCATATTTTCCTTCTGTGCATGCCCAGTAATTTTGTATTGGATGCTGGACCTTGTTGAGTATATATGTTGAGTACTAGATTTCTTCGCTTCCTTTAAATACTTTTGGACTTTGACAGGAAGTTATTTATGTATCAGGTTGATCTCTTCAAGACTTGTTTTTAAGCCTTGCTAGGGCAAGTCTAGAGTAGTCCTTAGTCCCAGGGCTAGTTTTGCCATAATATGAGGCAAAACTCTCTGGAGTTTCTCCTGAAAGTCCCAGTGAGGACTCTGCATTCTGGCTGTTCCAAATATTCCCCAGCTCTGGAGGAGCTCGGACAACTTTGTAGCATCTATTTCTCTAATTATGCTTTGCCTCAGCTCATGGAGTTTTATCCCATGCATGTGTGGTTAAGTGATTAGTGACAGGAGCTGGCCAGGCTTTGCCTAACTTCAAAGAAGTTCATCATCCGCATCTGTGACTCTGGGGATTTGAGGACAAACTGAAGGGAACCCCCTGCACATTTCTGAGGTGCTTTATCTCTAGAGTCCCCTCCTCCCTGGCACTCAGCCTCACATAGTCCAGCCACTTCATCCCCCCCTAAGCTCTGCTTGGTCTCCTCGACCAAGCAGAGAGAAAATGCTGTGCTGTGCTTAGAATCTCCTTCCTGGGCTGCAGTCTGGAAGATGTCTCTAAGGAGGTCAGAGGGGTTCTATGGTTCACTTCATTTGTTTCCTTTTTTCCAGGGATCATAGTCCTCCACTGTTTATTGCCCAGTTTCTGAACACAGTAGCTCAACACATCTTGTCCCGCTATTTACAATAAGAGGACAGTCTTTCAATTATCTCATCAGAACTGGAAACGAGTCCCTTATCTTTTTTCCTATTTATGTCATTTATTTTGCTATCTAAGTTTACAGTTTGGGTTCACTCTAGTTCATCTCCTTGAAGTAAGCTTTGAAGTAAATTAATTATACGGGACTTCAATATATCTGAAATATCCCTTTTCTCTAGTTCCCAGGATACCACGGTAGCATGGATATCGACAGTGCCTCTCAAATTTTTGCCACCATAAATAAATTCAATATTTATGATATGATATAATAAATATGTCAATATTTATTGAATTTATTTATTATCAATAAATTAATAGCTATATAATGCAAAAAAATGATCTTATAATTCCCTTGACTGGCTCTTAAACTTTCTAAAATAACAACAAAAATACTTTGCTTTAACAAAGTAAATAAGTTTTCAAGGAAGTTGGATATATATATATATATATATATATATATATATACTATGCCAGTTGCCCAGAAAATTCAGAAAAGTTCTTCCATATAACATTTTTGCCTTCAAATTCCAAAGAATAGATCACCACTATAAATAATATCCTTTTACACTGCAAATCTGCAAGATAAGGTGACTTTTACCTCCTATTCCCATCCCCTCCCCAAACTTTTTTCCTTTTCTTCATGGAGAAAGATCCTTAAGGTGATTTAAGTATGACTTTGTTGGTTAATGTTTATCAAAGTAGATATTCATACTGTCTAAAGTTAAAAAATGTGTTGGCCATATAAGTATCAAACTGTAAGGGTGCCTGGCTGGCTCAGTTGGTAGAGCATGTGACTCTTGATCTCAGGGTTATGAGTTCAAGCCCCAAACTGGGTGTAGAGGTTGCTTAAAAATAAACCTTTTTTTAAAAAGTATCAGTTGAGAGTAGCTTTAAAAAAAAGAGAATCAAATTATAACACATCTATCCTTATAATGAAGAATATACAAGCATTTAAAATTATCACTTTGATTTGATATTCAGTCCACAACTGATATCTGTTATTGTTTTATATGTATGTACACATGTATATATGTGTATATATATATATATATACACATACTATATACATAATACATAATAAAATACTTATTATCTGATGCTATGCAGAGGAGAGCTGATATTCCTGGCAACTGTAGATTTAAAATGATCTTACCGTTTATTTTTCTCAAGTCAATAGAGACTGTCAGCATTCATTTTCTCTTTTTGCTTAGATAATTGAAAAGACTATATCCTTTTCTCCAAAAAGAAAAAGGCTTTAAGAACTCTAAAGTTTAGGGGCACCTGGGTGGCTCAGCAGGTTGAGGCCTCTGCCTTCGGCTCAGGTCATGATCTCAGGGTCCTGGGATTGAGCCCCTGCATTGGGCTCTCTGCTCAGCAGGGAGCCTGCTTTCCCCTCTCTCTGCCTGCCTCTCTGCCTACTTGTGATCTCTCTGTCAAATAAATAAATAAAATCTTTAAAAAAAAAAAAAGAATTCTAAAGTTTAAGATTTTCTCAGAGAGCATCTGACCTGCATCACAGTGAAATAATTGTGGACTTCATCATCTTCACGCTGCACAGACGATGCTCTGAGACGGAATCCTTCTGCCCAGATTTTCTTCAAGAGGCAGGACAGGAACTGCAAATGGCATCAGAATCCAGGAAGAGCCATTACAACCCCATCTCTTGTTAGGCATTTCAGTTCTGTTAAGAAGAACAGACGCAGAGAATATCCTTCTAAAAGAGGGAGGGTAGATGAGAGGTAGCTGTTAACACTTCTTTCTTTTTGACAACAGTAATAATAAATCTCCTTTCTAGTGTTAAAGGCATGCAATCCATTCATTCATTTCACAAATATTTTTTTTTTGAGCATTTGTACTGTGGCAGACACTCTTCTGGGCACAGACCACAAAGCAAAGAACAAAATAAACAGAAGTCTCTGCCCCTGTGGAATTTACATTCTAGTGGCCGAGGAAGAAAACACACAAGACAAATAAATACATGGTAAGTTAGGAGGTAGTAATTGTCAAGGAGAAACCTAACAGCAATTACGAGGGAGTCCGGAAAGGTAACGTGAGACCTCATCACCAAGTGTGTGTGTACATGTACAGGCCAGTTAGTGTCTGTGCATGTGTCCCCGTGTGTTGGTGGGCAGGGTAGGAAAGTGCCACAGCGGTTGATGACCAAACTGGTGGGGGGAGGGGTGAAATGAAAGCTTATTATATTATTATATTATATTAACATACATTAACCTGGAAAGTAAATTTAGGTAAAGAAAGCGCGACTCTCCTATATACTCTCAATCATGATTACTGTTGTATTCTCTTTTCTAAAATGGCTTGGGATCAGCATCAACTTTCTGGGTATCAGCAAGGAAACTGATTTTGAATTATAAAGTATGTACTTTATTTTAACCAAATTTATTAGATTTAAGGATTCTCTGTAAGGTTTTTAGTTTTTAGTAAGTAGAAAAACAATTTAAAAAAAAAAAGCGCTGACATTCCAGGGAGACTTCACAATAAAAAGCCCACACCTCGTTATTTTGCCGTAAGAAAAGTCTTCACTCACTGGACACTCGAGGCAAGCCCTCCAGATCTTCTCCACACTCTGGTGTGTTGAAGGAAACTCTTAAAAATGCAGGAATCATTAAATTTGTTCTGTGGAGTACTACCTTTTTAAAAGTAGAAGAAAAAAGGAATTCTGTAATGTGACACAACAAAATCCAACCGAAAGGGACATTTTTCTCAAGTCTGGTGTGATTTCTGTGCCCTAAACATCTACGGAGAATCAGTCTATCAGACACTACAAAGCATGTGGAGGTAGAGTGACTTCAGGGATATATGAAACCCAGTATCTAGCAGCAGAGAAGTATAGCAAAAGGCGTTGGCATGTGCTTTCAGGCAAAATAAGTGATTATGTTTTGTACAGGCATGTCAGATGGCCATAGCCTGCCTTCAGGGATTCAGAAAGGTACCATTTTTTTTCATCCTCTGTTATAATGTTGGTCCAACAAAATATAACTCACACACTTAAAGTTTCAGGTTGACTAAGCCCATATGACAGTTAATTCATTCAAATAATAACTATCATCAACAACACGATGAGGAAAATCATCAAGGTCATGATGTTAGAAGACCTTGAAAAAAATTAATAAAATTAAATAAGTTTTCTTCCTCCAAAATAAAAACTATATTCCAGGTGTTAAACTGCTATGGAAATCATAAAAGAAATGTTAATAGGAAAAACACACAGCTCATCAATAAAAACCTAAAGCCAACTAAATCTTGAGCCAAGAATCAATTGCAAGCCATGATAGAGCTATTGAGGTTTTTTAAGTCATTTATTGTAGAAACAGATATTTGGCATAGAGATGGTCAAACCTAAAACACCCTTAGTAGGTATGCTTAGTTTTTGAATAGATGTTGCCAATAGAGGTAGCAGTCACTAATCCCTCATACTTTCTTTCCCTCTCTCTCTCTCTCTCTCTCCTCTCTCTCTCTCTCTCCTTCTCTGTCACACACACATACACACAAGATTGCAAACAGATTCCCAAATATATTAATCCTTTAAGGTTTTACTTTCCATTTTTCTCTTTCTACTGAGTTATTTTCCCCACAATTATTTTTTCAATAGATATTCTCTATTCTCTAAGCAACTAATGAAACCACACAGATGTACACCTACGTAAAGAAACACAGACTTTTTTTTCTCAGTTTTTGTATCCTACCCATACTGGTTCTATCTATAAAGCAGTCTTTTACAATGTTATTCAAATAACAGGCCATCAGATATTGTTCCCTCTAAAAGCACACCTGTGTCTTTCATCAACTCTAATGGAAATTCTGGGAGCACACTACTGCTGCTGGGTTCAAGAGTCAAAGAGGGGACAGGGTTTGATGAATTTTTCAGATTGCTGACCAAGAAATATGGTTCATTTCCTACATTATCTATACCATTTAAAAGTGAAGGCCATAATATTTCAAGAACAGAAATTTGGTAACTTTATAAATCAACAATAGCTTACTTTTATTTCAATACTTTCTCTTGTGTTTAAAAGGAAATACATTATCAAGGCCTTTGCCAATAATTTGTTAGTAATAAAACGAATAAAAGCTAGTGTGTTGCACAATTCCTTTGCCAGTAAAGAATGAGTAAATATAATTTATAATTTCAATATCCCTTTCAACAATAGTTACAGATTTTCCACATCCCTGGTGGCTTATTTCATCTCACACAGGCAAATGCGTACAAGACAAGCCATTGTCCCCACAGCACTTTCTTATTATCTTACTGGAATGTGGTGAAATGCATTACAGTTTCAGGTGACTTCAGGAATGTTGAGAAATACTTTGCCCATTCCCTGAGAAAAAGCTTCATTATTTTCTTCATATGAATTCTGCTCCCGGTTGATTCCCTCCTGTATTAGTATTTTGAGACCAAAACTTTTCAGCAGACTGTTTTTCTAGGGTAGAGCTCTACTTCTCACAGTCTGTGTTTTCTTCACTTTGTCCCCATCGCCATTGGTTAGAGGGAATAGGTGATTTTGAAGTTTCTAGTCAACAAGGGCTACTTGCCTCAATTTGGCTAAGGCATCCTCCTCTGACCAAAGGAAGAATCTTCAAATCACCAAGGGTTGGCAGCACCAAAGGAACATATATGAAGATCCAAGATCAACTTAGGGTATGTTGTGCTGTATATTACTTTACCACATTTATTCTGGGGTCAGCTGTGCTGGGAAGAAGTTAGGTATACTTATAAATAAAGTTTGAAGGTACCTAGATTTCCATGTACCCCATTCTGAAATGCAGAGATGATAGCCCTGTGTGTGACTTTTGAAAAGGGCAGAGGTAGTCATCCTACTTAAGGAGGATTACCAGAGCCTTCCTCCCTTTCAGTCACTTCCTCTCCTGGCCATCTCTAGCCATGGACCTACACAGACCAAAGCCACTGTATACAGAGACAGTGTCCATCACTAAACAAGAAATTGTCTTATCTACTGCTGTAGTGACCCTGTTCCATTTCCTAAAGATCAGAGACCAACTCCACTTTGTGCTGGTGCAACACATCCCAAGGACAAAATGGCAAAACCCAAAGCGAAGGTTCATACTATGTTTATTCACAATTATGAGACACAGGTCTTGACATACTCCTGCCTGTGCATGTGACATTTTTTTTGACAGGCAAAGAGTCTCCTCAAGTCGGGGCTATTTATTTCAAACCATAAATGTGACAGCTTGTGTCAATTCTCTTGGATCTCATTGGTGGGGTTTTGCCTCCCCCAAGGCAGATACTCGTCCAGCTGACTCCTTTTAAAAGCCCTTCTGTGGTTCACGCCACACAAACTCCTGCTGAGGTCCCCTGCCCTCCAGAGAGGGACCTGTCTGTCCACTCAAGCACAGCTCCTCTGGGCAATATCCACCAATCCATGAAATCACATATCCTTACTTCCCAAGTGGCATGTTTTTCTGCTGCCCTTCCTCCTTGCCGCGCTAATGGCTAGCTCCTGCCAAAGTCCTACCTTTAGAATTCTCAAGGCAAGAGTCATGCAGGTCTCTCCACCAGGAGGAAGAGAGAGGAAAAGCCACTCACAGACTCACATGCGCTCACATACATATGTATTCAAGAAGTCTTTATTCTCTTTAGACTGTTGGAAATGGCCATCATTGAACTTTATGGACGCAATGAGGATTCTATCGCCCACTGTTCTCAGCTGAAATTCTGTGAAAACAGGGAAAGCGGCGTTCCTATTTTGCTTTCCAGGTCTCGAAGTTATCGTAAAACAAAAATGAGACCTGAATTCTTCATGCATAACGCAGTCACTGATGGAAAACCACTGGACAAGCAAGAAAACCACAATGCACACACAGTCTCCATGTACTTCCTGCTGCGCCCCCGGATAAGAGTAGCTTTACCCCAGCATAACTTCCGGTTACTCCCCTAGAAAATGAAAAACACACATATACGCCTACCTCTAGAATATCTGGAACAGGATATCTAGACTATTTAGAACAATATCTCCCTTATCATCCAATCAAATGCTACAAATTAAAACATTTTATGAGCAAGACATCGCTAAATTATCACCTCCTTAAATGCAGGGTCTGTGCCTCACATTTCCATAGCAAGTGCTCAAATGTTTCCAAATGGATAAATTTTTGAATCGACTTAAAATGGAAGAAATACTAAGATGGCAAGGATGTGAGTCACACCCAAATATGTCTGTGTCCTAATCCCCAGAACTCGTGACTTTGCTTTGTTACGTACCAACAGAGAATTAAGGTTGCATTTGGAATTAAGATTGCTAATCAGCTGACCTTAAGACAGGGAGCGTACCCTGGGTTATCCAAGTGGGGCCAATGTACTCTCCATGCTCTTAAAAGTAGAAAAGACCATGACAGGCTGGGAAATTTTTCAGTGTTTGCCATTTCACAGTTTTTCTTTCACCTGTAAATAAAATTGATGAAAGCGGTTAATTTTCACTTTTATTCCTGAAGCCCAGCGCTACAAGATTCTGCCCCACAATGGCGATAATTTTTACGTGTATACATGCAACAGTAGAAGGAAACTGAAGCACATGTTGTTTTGCCAAATTCTTCGCTGCACACATACAAACATGTGTGTGTGTGTGTCCAGCAAATTGTGCATGCTTACCCAGCCATATCAGTGAGAAGAACTAGCGGGCAGCCAGAGCTTTCTATCTTTCCCCTCTGCCATGCTCAGCGTGTCTCTCACCTGTCGACTAGTTCCCATGTCACATGCTGGCTGCAGACTTCTCAGGACCCCATTCAGACACAACAGCACTGAGCAGAAGGAGAGGAACTGTTTATCCACATGCCTCTGATAACAAGAGAAGAGCCTTTTCTCCGAGAACACGAAGGCTTCTCACATCTCACTGGGCAGAAAATGCAACGGCGCGCCTGCATCAAATTCAGTAACTGACAAGGAAACTGGATCACAATGACTGGCTTAGATCAACTAGAATTTCTTGCTGGGGTCTGGATAGTGTATCTTTCTCAAGTTACATGAGTTAGGGCTACACATTGGAATGCAATAAAGGCTCTACATCAGGAGAAAATGTACGAACAGCTTTTAGGTAGGTAAACAAGATTTTTATTTCTGGTAACACTTCTGGAAACTTCAACATGCTTTCCAATGTGTATGGAGGAACACCAACTGCAACTGTCCACAGCCAATCTCAGGTCATCTTGACTATCCTATAATGCTATCCCATCTCAGGAATAGTGTGAGACTTCATCTGAAACTGTGCTAAATTAACTTATTCCATTTAGTCTGCTTTTTATGTGCCTAGAGAGGAAACAAGGTGGGAGCAACAACCTATTTCTTCTGATAAATTGAGCTATTCTATCCACAACCTCCTCTGAAAGAACATACACCGTAGCCTGCTACCCTCCCTTTCATGTATGCCATCGAAAGTTCTGCTGGCCACTTGATAACAACTCTCAAGACAGCCCAAACCTAACAGTAATTGCACACTGCTTTCTTTTAGATAGAAAAATATGTTGTAAAGCAACATAAGCAATCTTTCATCTAACAAATATTTATTGAGCTCCTATTACATTCTCTTGCCTGGGACTACAGTAATAATGATTGGCAGACATAATTCATGACCTTGTAGAGCTTGAGTCCAGTAGAGAAGACGGGCGTTATTGGCTAACAATAATAATTGAAGCAAATGTAAAATTATCAGCAATAAGTGCCAAGAAAGAGATGCAAGCCAGGTCCATGAAGGTAGACTCGAGGAGCTAAAACTTGAGCTTATATTGTGGGAAGATAGGAGCCAACTTGGTAAGTACTGGAGGGGGTAGAAGAGTGATCCAGAGAGGAGCCTCATGTGAGAAGATTCTGTGGCAAGAGAGAACATGGCCAGAGAGTTTGGAGCATGAATGAGTGAGGGAGGTGGTGCTTGAGATGGAAATTAATGAAAATAGCTAATCTAGAGCTTTCATCATTGGCACAATTACCTTTGAGAGATGGAAATTAATGAAAATAGCTAAACTAGAGCTTTCATCATTGGCACAATTACATGACCACACATCAGCATGAGGAAACATCCCCAGTTCCCGCTTTGAACACAGAGATTTTAGTTTCTTTCTTTTTTTTTTTTTTAAAGATTATTTATTTATTTATTTGACAGAGAGAGAGATCACAAGTAGGCAGAGAGGCAGGCAGAGAGAGAGGGGGAAGCAGGCTCCCTGCTGAGCAGAGAGCCCGATGCGGGGCTTGATCCCAGGATGCTGAGATCATGACCTGAGCTGAAGGCAGGGGCTTTAACCCATTGAGCCACCCAGGCGCCCCTAGTTTCAAGGTTTCTGTTGAATGTCCCATTGCAGGATTCTGAACAAGTCCTACATACAATGGGTCAAGGGAAATCCAGTCACATTTGGTGATGGGGTGGGGAGGTACAGAGGGAGGGATAGAAAGAGGGAGAGGGAAAATGATTCATTTTAGGTCGGGAGACTCTGAGACCAGAAATTCTTCTCAAGTCAACCTGCCCACCATTATGCTTACCCATAGAAGTAAATGGCTAAAAAGAACAGGAAATACTAGAGGGTAACAACAGGTCACACCTGTAATTCTCTCCATAAGACTTTCCTCCTAGGTTGAAGATCTCCAAAATTAGATCTTGTCCTTATCCATAATTATAAGCTGTGCATTTTCCCTACATCTAGTAGATTAGTTCTACTGCATTGAGAACATTGGCCTGGGGCCATGTTATTGTCCAGATACTTTCCTAGGAAGATATAATGGACATGCGTTACATTTAAAAGCTGTCCACAAACCTTTTCTTTTGAGTATTGTACCTCGTATGGTCCATATAATTCTTATGCAGCAGTCAGTCAAGTGGGCACACAACTCAGACCAATCAATGAGGGTCCTTTGTAGGAGCACTGGGAGAGAGACTAGTGGCTTCTGAGATTGATGGCTATGAAAATCATGAAGGTCTCGTGCTGCTGGGGCAATCTTTCCTGCAACCTGGACAGATGTGAGGAAGAATGAAGACAGTAGGAAAACAAAACAAAACAAAACCAACAGCGGAACATTTATATGTAGCTGTTTGAAGTGATTCAAACTCTAAACTTTTAAGTCTCATGTGTGGATAAGCTTGTTTAAGCTACTTTTCACTGGGTTTCTCTTACTTATAACCAAAAGGGATTGGACTGATGAAGAGAAGGAGAACAGGGGATGAAGGGAAGGTGAGGACAGGAAGGTCTTATAACTATAGCTAGACAACAACCTTACAACAGCATTTATGACAAGGAGGTGGCTGGTTCCCCATTGGTTCCCTTCATTTGTCTTTTGTAGGCCCAGGATACTTTGCTAAACCAGAATATGTTAACAGAGTTAGGTCAGAGCCGAAAAGTGGGTGGGATTGCCTTCTACTTCTTGCTTCTGCCTTAGGCATGCTTCTCCTCCTCTCATCTCTTCCTTCTTCCTCAAACGCAACCCCAGTACTCCCCTCACTTCAAAACACCATTTCTAGGAGAGTTCGACTCTCAACGCAGCTGACGTTCTTATCCTCCTTCTCATCCTGCCTATATTCTCTACTAGCTCATACCCTTGGATCAGACAGGGAACTCCCCTGGCCAAGACCACTTTACACCTGACTCATCTTCTGGTAACCCAGTTTAAGCTGCCCAATGTCTTTTTCACTTACAAAACCCCCAGAGAAACTCCTTTCCCTCAGGCTGAGATTCCAACCATTTAAATCCCACCCCTGTAACAAAGGAAGCTTCCATATGCTGTAGCATTTGCCTTTACAGCATTTGTTTATTCTCATACACACACTCAAGTGAATCAAAACACTTGTATGGTAAGGAAAATATAATTTAAAAATGATATGACCCTTGTATATATTTGGGCAACATATCTCCTCTCAAAACCCTTTGGGTAAATTATAGGTGATATCTGATATTACTTATTATTCTCAAATAGATACGTTCAGACACCGTCTCATTAATCCAATCCTACTTACTTTAGAACCAATCACATTTCATTGGAGTAGCCTTCTACTGTCTTTACCAGTACTGAACCACTAACTACTCACATTTAATAGTAATCCCAGTTAATTACATTTCTTTCTCTGGCTTGAGCTATTAGTTAGTCTTCTAATCCAGAAAAAAGAAAACAGAGATCACACACTGTTCTCTGCCAAATTATTTTGAAAGTGTAACAAACAGCCAATATTGTCCCCAACTACTTCTAAAAAATGGACAAAATAATTAAGAAGGCTTAACATGAGTCAGATAAGGAATTACAATTTGATAAGCACCAAAGCAATACTTCAGTAGTGACTTTTACTATGGGCTACAGTATTGGCCTTAATCCCCATATGCTATAATATTTGAAGATCTATAATTAAGCAGGAGTTAGGGGTTCTTTGTCAGAAAAGGTAAATGTTTACAAACTCTGAAAAGCACAGATTGTCGGTAACAATCCACCTTAAGTTTCAAGTCTTTATTATGCCTTCTTTCATTTTATCAACATATATAGAGAGCTAAGAATCAATCACAGAGATGAACAAAACACATTCCACATATTTAACAAGTTCACAACATAATGAGTCATACAGGCATCACGAATTAATATTATTGGTCATTCTTTGAATTAAGGCATTAAAAGTCCAGGAGGTAGGCTGCACTTTAACAAACATAGATTGGTATTCAGGCAAGGTGAGTATTTTTGGCAGAAAGTAAGAAAGTTTTGGAACATAAAGTTTCGCAGAAGTCCTGGAGAACTGGGACCTCCACAGTGAGAATAGATAAGAAAAAGATATGTAGGGACACCAAAGAAAACTCTACCTACATAATTTTATCACACTAAGAATGCAAGAATGCGGGGTGCCTGGGTGGCTCAGTTGTTAAGCGTCTGCCTTTGGCTCAGGTCATGATTCCAGGGTCCTGGGATGGAGCCCCACATTGGGCTCCCTGCTCTGCTCTCCCACTCTCCCTCTCCCACTCCCGCTGCTTATATCCCTCTCTCGCTGTCTCTCTCTCTCAAATAAATGAATAAAATATTAAAAAAAAAAAAAAGAATGCAAGAATGCAAATGTATGACCCACATATCTTTTAGCTTTGGCATTTTCCAAAGCTTTGAAAATACTCATTCAAAAACTATTTTCAGAAGCATAGAGATCGCCTCTGCCCCCAGTACTGTTTTTCCTTGGGCACAGGGCTGTGTAAGAGTCTTCTAGAGTAAGACCCTGTCACTACACCCATTCTCATAACAGACTTCTATTTCAGCCCGGAGGTTGCCCCTTCCTCCGTCTAGTCCACATACACCGGTCCAATGGTGGACCAGAAGCTTCGAGTCCGTGACAATCAGCACATCGCACTCCCCTGCCCTTGGAGCTTGGTTGGTGGGTAGACATGTGATGATTCCCAGTTCTCTAAGTAAACGGGCTTGTGTTACCACTAGACTCGAATCTTGAACTCTTCTGAGTCTAGAACTGCCTCAGCCATCTTGCCACAAAGAGAGAGTCTAGAAGTTCCAGGAGCCATGAGGGGAAGCTTGCATATAAACCAGCCCAGTGCAAGGCAGGGGGCGAGGGTCAGATATCAAGCCTTAATGATACTATTTGAGCCCAAAATCCAGCTGTCCTGGAAGCTAGGCTATCTGTGGACTTTTCAGTTGAATGAGAACATTTCATCTCTGCCTTAAGTCCTTGGAAACGGTTCTAACACTTGTAAACTAATGTGGAAAACAATTAGTTTTTAAACTTTTTTTATTAACATATACTGTATTATTTGCCCTAGGGTACATGTCTGTGAATCATCAGGCTTACACATTTCACAGCCCTTACCATAGCACATACCCTCCCCAATGTCCATAATCCAGCCACCCTAGCCCTACCTCCAGAAACATGCATCATCAGTGCCATCTCATCATTCCCGGGCCCTATCTTAAACTCGCCAGGGCTTAGAATCTCACAAGGATGTCACGACCTCAAGTTGTTTAAAGGCAACATCACAAAATATGTGATCATGGAATGTTTAGCCAAAATCTATTCTCTAGTCACTTTGAGAAATCTAAATTCTATTTATGGAATAATCTAGAAGAAACTAGCAGGAAGCAATCAGATACAATCTGTTCTCATTCTTGGTCTTGGCCATCCAAACTCATAAATGCATTACAATTCTGGTACAAAGACAAGACATATATATAGCCAGATCCTAAAGCATGTAAATAGACTTACTGTATTTATTGCATTTTAGTTGCCGGTTTATACTCATTTATATGACTTTGTATGAGAAAATGCTCATAAAATTGCCAGTACGAGGCTTTGAGTTTGAAACTTACCCTGTAATTTAACATTTGTGAGCAAAATACTTCAGTATTCCACCTTATTCATTAGTTTCTCTCTCCACATTGAAGCTTTGTTATAAGCAATGCATATTATAAATCTTTTTCCACCTACAAATTCTTTTTTTTTTTTTTAAAGACTCTATTCATTTGACACAGAGAGATCACAAGTAGGCAGAGAGGCAGGCAGAGAGAGAGGGGGAAGCAGGCTCTCCGCTGAGCAGAGAGCCCCATGCAGAGCTCGATCCCAGGACCCTGAGACCATGACCCGAGCCAGAGGCAGAGGCCCCAACCCACTGAGCCACCCAGGCGCCCCTCCACCTACAAATTCTTATTTAATGCACTAACTCTAGTCTTACAGTCTATGAGCCCATATTTGAGGGAAAGTTATAACCAAACGTCACCCAACAGCTTGTAATCTTTAAAAAAATGTAAAAAATGAAAAACAGCAGTGTCAAACTTTTAAAAATGGGAAACTGGTGCCATCTTGTGGTTATGAAGAAGTAAAAATAAAAATTTTATCTCAATTTTTCAATATATTAAAGAATCATTGCCAAAATCAGGCCCACCTTAAACAATCATTTCCCTCGGTGTTCTGAAATTCCCAGATAAAACCTCTTTATTCCTCATTTAGAATATTGTTCATGTGGAGAGTTTTCCTTGACAATCAGACTTATTGCTATCTCAGCCAGGAAAGTCTAATTTCCTGAAAAAATAGTTTCCATGATTATACTTTGATTTTTGAATCAGAGACAGATCTTAATTCTGAATGCTAAGGTAATGCATTCATGGAAAAAAGATTTAAGACATTTTTTAGGCATTAACATGGTAATCAGCAAATGTCTTTGAGAGATGATTCCAAGCACTAGAAACAACATGTGACTTGATTTTTAAGAGTCCATTAAAGTATAGGTTGATTTCCAGAAAACATAATGCTAGAAGAAGAAGTGTTAAAATCCTTCTTCCCAGAAATGTCTGGATTGACCAAAGAAATAACATGAGCATGAGCCAAATGTCATCCCAAATGCTCCACATCTTACAGACTAGACTAAAGGAAAATGCCATGAGCTAACGAACAAGCATCCTTACTTTGAACACAAAACGGTGCCATGGAAAGCAGAAGCAGGCCTTCTGCATTATAAATACAATTTGGTACTTCCGTGGGCACATTAGTCCATGAAGACTAAAGGGATATCCCCATAAGTGATAATATTTGGGTGGTATGTGTTTATACTAGCATATAGGACCTCCTGGTGTAAGTTGATATAGTAATTTAATTATTTATGTTTAAATTGAATAAATATACCTCAATAAAAAACACATTTGTGGGTGCCTGGGTGGCTCGGTCATTAAGCATCTGCTTTCAACTCAGGTTATGATCCCAGGATTGTGGGACCAAGCCCCACATTGGGCTCTCTGCTCAGCGGGAAGTTTGCTTCTCCCTCTCCCACTTTGCCTGCTTGTGTTCCTGTTCTCGCTGTCCTTCTCTCTCTGTCAAATAAATAAACAAAATCTTTTTTAAAAAAAGAAACATTTGTACTTTATAGGATTAGAAAGCAAATATACAGGGGCGCCTGGGTGGCTCAGTCAGTTAAGCATCTGCCTTTAGCTCAGTTCATGATCTCAGGGTCTTAGGATCTAGCCCCATGTTGGGCTCCCTGCTGAACCAGGAGCCTTCTTCTCCCTCCCCCTCTGCCCAACTGCCACCACTCATGTGCTCCCCTTCTCTCTCTCAAATAAATAAATAAAACTTCTTTTTTAAAAAAAGTAAATATACAAATTTGCACTATTTGCCTGATGGAATTATTGATAAGAACAATGAGAATAGAAACAGTAGTGAACTTAGAGGATGATTGTGGAGCTGGCCACATTGTGAGAAAGAAAAAAGTGAAGAGTGAATGAGTCAGGGAAGGCAGAGAGGAGAACAAAAAGGTATTACATAAGCATAGGGTAAAATCGTTGTGTGATGATCATATGTGCCTAAGCAAATTAAAGGGCAGTAACAATAAAAGCCAACATTTGTTGAACACTCACCATATGTCAGGTAGAATGTGAAGTTCTGATTGTGCGATATTTCATTTAATCATCTTTGAAAAAGAAAAAAAAAGTAGGTTAGCTTCCCAACACTACTAGAATTAGATGACTAGATGGGATTTTTTTGCAGAACTTTTCTCTAACTTCAAAATTCCAGAGATGGCTTTTAATATATATGTCATTCTTCATAAGAACCTTGCATGTTGTCCATACATTAGCTAAACACATATGCCAGACTTTTTTTTAAAGGAGAGCCTGAAACATTTTTAAATGTTCTACAGTCAAGATAAAATGGTCATATAAGCACAGATTTTTGAAATCTCTTTCTTCAAAGATGTATTTATTTGAGAGAGAGAGAAAGAGAATGTGCATGCAAGCAGGAAGAGGGGCAGAAGGAGATGGAAGGAGAGAGACAATCTCAAGCAGACTCCCCACTGAGTGTGGAGCCTGACATGGGGCTCAATCCCACAACCCATGAGATCACGATCCGTGAGATGACGAGATGAGCCGAAATCAAGAGTCAGATACTTAACCAACTGAGCCACTCAGGCACCCTTCTTGAAATCTCTTTCAAAATCACTCTTGAAAGTCAATGACATGAACTTAAAAAATAAAAACAGTAAGGAACAGGTCTCCCACGATGAAACAGACAAACAAAAGGGTCCAATCTTATACCACAACCTTGCGCCAAATTAAGATATAATATCAGGAATGGAAAAGTGACTCTTTTTCCAGAGAAGAGTATGCAAAGTAGCAGCAAGTGGGGAAATTCTGGAAAACTCGCAGTGCTGGCTGGTCAGGGGCAGAAAGAGCATAGTGGGTTTCCAGCCTCTTTCCCACACTGGCAGGAAAGGGTTCAAGGCCTATACTTGGAAGAACAGCCAAATTTATCTTCCACTTTGGCCCAAGGAGAAAAAACTAAAGGGCCAACGTCCAATCACCATGTTTACACTCCTGGCAGTGGAAGTAGCAGTGATTCAGCTAAGAAGGGAAAATCCAGGATGATTTTTTTCACATTTGAATGTCTCTGTAATCTAACTGCTTAAAAAAATCTACAGCAAAAGAAATTTTCCATCTCCCAGATGGAAGAGTAAGTGATAATACAATTATCATTCCTTGTATTTTTCCTTTACCTTTGAATAGAAGAGTTATCTTGTGTTACGTTTTTTAAAAAATTTTATTCTAAATGTAGGTCTCTGATTTTTTTTTAGATATCTTCTAAAAATTAGTTTATGAGGCATTATTAGCATAGAACTAATATACATTTACCACAGTGAAGAAAATATTTGTTATAAGAAAATAGCTGCCCTTCCATACTCATATGTGGAACTTTCTGGGACTTTCTGGGACCTTTCTTACTGCTAAAAGTGTTGGGTTTTGCTCTAGGCTCTGAAATGGGATAGAAAGGTGTATTAATTGAATGACCTCAGTGGCCATTCTGAATTTAAAGATGAACATTCACTTCTGTTCTATTTCCTATTCCAAATTTTGCCCAGCTATATTGCCCAACATAGCCTCTCAGAGTTTCTGCCATAAGGTTAAATAACAACATTAAAATATTAAAATTAAATCAAATATTCCAAATTAAATTAAAATATTACAAAAATCATAGGTCAACAAACCATGATACTCCTAAATAAAACCCCCTCCCAATACTAATTTCCCAGTGATATAATTAAAAGATATAAATCTTAAAAAATTAAAATCCAAAATCTTTTAGTTAAAGTTCCAAAGGGCTAAAGTGTGAAAAAAAAATCTTGCTGTCCCTGTGCATTACGAATCCAAGAAATTGAAGTTCCAAATCTCAGTTTAAAGGCTAAATAATCATTCTCCTCAACTTCTCATTCTGCTCAGTTTCAGTTAGATGAATTTTCCATGTCTTCATTCCTTAAGCAGCTGCAACCTGGACTGTCTTTCTCCAGAGTGGCTGCAGTTCAGGACCTCAGAGTTTGGGTTTGCTCACTTGCTACACAGCTCAGCAGCCTCACTTGGAAGGATCTAAAGCATACAAAATGACACAGCAATTGTTTTTCACACTTACACATTTAAAAAAATAAAACAATCCCCAAATCTTAGTATAGTCCTCCCAAACATAATTATGTTCTAAATCTCAGCACTTAGTGTTGTCAAAAGTCATAAGAGAAACTCAAAAGTATCTGAGGGGCGCCTGGGTGCCTCAGTGCGTTAAGGTCTCTGCCTTCGGCTCAGGTCATGATCTCAGGGTCCTGGGATCGAGCCCCACATTGGGCTCTCTGCTCAGCAGGGAGCCTGCTTCCCCCTCTCTCTCTGCCTGCCTCTCTGCCTACTTGTGATCTTTCTTTCTGTGTTAAATAAATAAATAAAATCTTTTTAAAAAAAAGTATTTGAAAAATAATTCTTTCAACTTTACTAGTCAACTGATGTTGCTTGTCTGGGGCCCATGATCATGACCCTAAAAATCAATTAGAATTGCACAAGAATGTTCTTAGCATTATGCATAACAGCCAAAAAAAAAAAAAAAAGTAAACAATCCAGGGGTGCCTGGGTGGCCCAGTCAGTTGAGTACCTTACTTTTGCTTTCAGCTAAGGTCCTGGTCTCAGGGTCCCTAGATTGAGCTCTGCTAGGCTATGCACTCAGTAGGAAGTCTGCTTCTCTCCTTCTCCCTCTCCCACTGCCCCTTCCCACTGCTGTCTCTCTCTCTCTCTCTCTTAAATAAATAAATTAAAAAAAATATATACAAACAAAGCGATGCCATCAACTGATGAATGGATAAACAAATGTGGTATATCCATGCAATGAAAAATTATTCTGCTAAAAACAAATGGGAGTTGCTACATACTACGGTATGGATGAACCTTGCAAACATTATGCTGATGTGAAAGAAGCCAGTCACAAAGGCTACACACTGTATGATTCCATTTATATGAAATCTGCAAATCTGTAGAGATAAAAAGTAGATTAGTGATTGCCAAGCAGTGGGGGAGGGGAGAAATGTTACTGACTGCTAATAGGTGTGGGGTTTCTTTTTGGTGTGATGGAAATATTCTGGAATTTGTTAGTGCTTTTAGTTAATGGTAAACAGGTAATAGTAATAGTAAATATACCAAAAATTGCTGATATGTACACTTTTAAACCATGAATTTTATTTATATATATGTATTTATTCATTCATTCACTTTTTGTCAGGGTGCCTGGATGGCTGAGTCATTTTTAATTTCAATCATTTTATTTATTTATTTTTAAGATTGTATTTATTTGACAGAGAGGTGAGAGATCACAAGTAGGTAGAGAGGCAGGCAAAGAGAGAGGGGGAAGCAGGCTCCCCACTGAGCAGAGAGCCCGATGCGGGGCTCGATCCCAGGACCCTGAGACCATGACCTGAGCTGAAGGCAGAGACTTTAACCCACTGAGCCACCCAGGCGCCCCTATTTTTTTAATTTTAATTCCAGTGTAATTAACATAGTGTTATAGTAATTTCAGGTGTATAAGATAGTGATTCAACACTTCTAAACATTACTCAGTGCTCATCATAAGTGCACTCTTTTTTTTTCTTTTCTTTTCTTTTTTTCTTTTTCTTTTTTTTTTTTTTACTGTATAAGTGGACTCTTAATCCCCTTCACCTATTTCACCCCTTCCCCCCCAACCTATCTCCCCTCTGGTAACCGTCTGATTGCTCTCTATAGTTCAGAGCCTGGTTTTTGTAAATGAGTCCTTTTATATCTCAATTTTTAAAACCCTTGGGAGAATCAAAAGAGGTTAAATTTGACACTATGAGATTTACCACTTTTGTGAGATCAGAGTGTGGTAACAGCTGGGAGTCACTCATTTCTTTTCTCAGGGATTGTCATTCTCTTTCTCTCTCTCTCTCTCTCTCTCTTTTTTTTTTTTTTCCTTAAAATTTGCAGTGGAAGCAGTCCCAGGCATCAGATCCTGAGAAGCAGCTTTTCCCATTCGGTTTCCACTTCCCCTTGAGGGCCATCTTTCTGCGTCCATGTAGGCTCTCACATGGCGACACAGCCTGCACTCTCTCCCAAGAACCGGTGTTGTGGGTCCTGAGCCGCAATAGGGACTGCCTCTTGCCGCGGAACATCTTAGGGCTGTGAACCCAGCTTCCCAGGGAATGTTCATCCCCAAAACTGTTTCAGCAGAATCCCTTCCTGCAAGTTCCTGAAATAAATGGGCTTTTGATGAAGTGTGCCTCTGGAGGCCTTGTGGGACAAATCTCTGCATCATCTCTACTCAAGAGACCGTGCATCCTAAGGTTTTAGATGTTACAGGCTCTGGATGTCGAAGTGGGGAATGATGCTTAAAGGCTGTTTACAAACCATGTATATCCATGGCTTAGACCCTCCACAGATTCCTCCCTTCGCTCTGAATTCAGTTCAAACAGCATTAAAAGGGGCGCCTGGGTGGCCCAGTGGGTTATGCATCTGCCTTCGGCTCAGGTCATGATCTCAGGGTCCTAGGATCGCTGGAGCCCCCCATCAGGCTCTCTGCTCAGCAGGGAGCCTGCTTCTCCCGCTCCCTTCCCCTCTGCCTGCTGCTCCACCTGCTTGTGCTCTCCCTCCGTCAAATACATAAATAAAATCTTAACAAGTAAGTTCTAAAAAAAAAAAAAAAAAAA
>CM052807.1:10817683-10835947 GCA_028533885.1 Nasua narica
TGGTATATATATACAATGGAATACTATGTAGCCATCAAGAGAAATGAAATATTGCCATTTGCAATGATGTGGATGGAACTAGAGGGTCCTATGCTAAGCGAAACAAGTCAGTCAGAGAAAGACAATTATCACACGATTGCTCTGATATGAAGAATTTGAGAGGCAGAGCAGGGGGTCGTGGGGGGTGGGGAAGAGAAATGAAACAAGATGGGATAGGGAAGGAGACAAACCATAAGAGATTCCTAAACTCATGAAACAAACTAAGGGTGGCTGGGAGGTAGGGGAGGGGAGGGTTATGGACATTGGGGAGGGTATGTGCTATGGCAAATGCTGTGAAATGTGTAAGCCTAATGATTCACAGACATGTACCCTTGGGCAAATAATACATTATATGTTTATAAAAAATTAAAAAAAATTTTTAAATGTGTCAGTTTTGGGGTGCCTGGGTAACTCAGTCGGTTAAATGTCTGACTCTTAATTTCAGCTCAGGTCATGATCTAGTCTTTTAAGATGACTAGGCCCTACGTAGGGTTCCACGCTCAGCAGGGAATCTGCTTGAGAGTCTCACTCTCTCTCCCTCTTGTGCACTCTCTTTCTAAAATAAAATCTTAAAAAAATAATAAATTATGTCAGTTTAGTTATATTTATTGAATAAAGGTAGTAATAGGTATCTCTTTAAAGTAAGAGGAACTAAAACAGAGAACTTCAAAATTTGTCTCATTCCTTTATTAGCACAAATAATTATGACTTTTACTTAGTATGTATTAGTTAAACAACTCAGAATTCACCAAATTAAGAACAAAAATTGTATCAGAAATCTGAAACCCAAGGAAAAAAAGGTAAGATAATATAACTAACCTTGGTCAAGTAAGTATCGATGTCATTACTTGAATGCCATGAGCCTGAGGTCGGAATCACTATGTTTTCTCTTAGAGCAACACTTCTATTGAACAGTAACCTATTATTAACATTTCTATCATAAGGCAGTTCTAGGGCTGGCCTATTAATAGTGTCAAGCAAAGTTTGCTTTTGTTTCTTCTCAGCCAGAAGTTTGGTATTGGTCTCTGCCAGCTTCTCACTAGTCCTGTTAAGATTACAAAACACAATGCTTGGTATTTCATTTCCCCCCAAATCATTCCTAAATGACTTGCATTTTTTAAAGTTTCCATAATAGTAAACAGAATGTGCCATTAAACAGTCTTTTAACATGGAAAATGTGACAGAGCAGACCTACTATGTATAATTAATTATAGGTTTAAAACTGTTCTACAGAAATACATATATTTCTAGAGATTTCTAACTAACAAGTAATTCAAATTAAGGAGGAAGAGAAATGGCTATCAGTGATGTACATGGCTTAACAGGTAATACCTGCTGCCTTCTGGAATGGCAGTACTTCCAAGATTCTTGGGGATGCCATCACACATACTTATATTTAGTAAACCAGTTTAGAGATGCAGAAATAAACCATCCTGGGGGGCAGGGGGGCTCAGTCAGCTAACCATCTACCTTTGGCTCAGGTCAGGACCCCCGAGTCCTGGAACTGAGCCCCACATTGGGCTCCCTGCTCAGCGGGAAGCCTGCTTCTCCCTCACCCTCTGCCTGCCACTTCCTCTGCTTGTGCTCACTCGCTTGCTCTCTGTCAAGTAAATGCATCAAATCTTTAAAAGAAAATAAAAATAAAAAACCATCCCTCAAAGACATTTTTCAACCTCTTGCTTTCACCACTCTTGTACATCTCACTCATTATCTCAGAGAAATTGAGCATTTGGCACTGAGGAATAATTTAGACCAACAATTGCTAGGGGAGAAGTAGATGGCAGAATTGTGATCTGAAAGAACTAAAACAACTCCAGAGGCAATTAGGTTATAACACAGTTACCAGGGTACTAGAGGGTGGAATCTGCCCTTTCTGTCTTGACCTTTTGGGTTAAAGATGTACTCTTCCAAAAATCAACTAATATTAATAAATATATATTAATAAACTCATTTCTATTTAGGGTAATTCTGACAAACAATTTTATAATATGCTGTCTAAATTATAAAGCTTCAAACAATTAGCTTAAAGACTAGGAGATCAGATTAACTGAAAATATTAAGGGGAAAAAAAATAAAATCATGTAAGACCAAAAAAGGGAGGAGAGATGCAAACTGTCTTGGACTAACATTTCGATGGTAAGTTCATTTACAAACATCATTTTTCAAAATTATACCATCTAGTTGGCTTTCACTTACTACTTATCTCATAACCTGGCTCCATAAAAATTATGCTTTAGAGGCAAATTAATAAGCTAAATCTATTTTCAATGATTGTCTTAACTTACTTGTTCAGTTCATTTGTCAATGACGTTCGAAGTTTTACTTCTTCTAGGTAGAGGTGCCTGTATTTTTCCAATTCTGTTCTATGAAGATTTTCTTGAGAACTTTTCATTTTGAATAGTTCAAATTCCAGATCTTTTATTCTAAGTTCCATTTCACTTCTTAGTGAAGCATTATTATTTTCTCTTAACTGTCCTAAACTTTCTTGAGATGCTGCTTGTGTCTAAAGCAAATTAAAAGCATAGTTTTAAAATCGTTACAACCTGGGTAATTGTATTCTTTCCTTTAGTTTTGTTTCAGTGATTCAGAGAGCAATTTTAAAAGTGAAAAAAAAGCTGAATGCAAAATATTTATGATCAATGTCACTGAATTAAATCTGAATGATAAATTTCAATCATTCTTACATTAGAACTCATGCAATCTGATAATTCAAAGAATAATAGCATCATTTAAATTTTTTAAAAGGGAAAAAAAAATTTTTTTTAAGTGAACAATACAGCTTAAGAATAATCAAAGTACATGGGGAGCCTGGCTGGCTCAGTCACTTGAGTGCCCAACTCTTGGTTTCTGCTCAGATAGTGATCTCAGGGTCCTGGGATAAAGCCCTGTGTCGTAGTTAGCATGAAGTGTGCCTGGAATTCTCTCTCTACCTCTGTCCATACCCCACTTGTGCTAAGTAAATAAATAACTAAGATATTTAGTATTTAAAATAAAGGAATAATCCAAGTATGGTACAATTTTTTTTTTACGTAGGCATGCCCAGAATGGAGCCCAACAAGCAATCGACTGAACCACCCACGTACCCCATGACTAAAATTTTTAAAACACATTTTTTTCTTTTCCTCTCAATAGCCTTGTTTAATACCAATTGGTCTTAAAAAACAAAATGATTCTCGACTGTGAATCATTCTGAAAGATCAACTGAGTGAGAATAATGATGAAAATTGAACTTTTTAAAGGGAAGGAACAAATGCTTCCAGATATTTACCAAATTGCTAAAAAGGAATTAGAGGAAAACTATACACTGCATATAACCAAAATGTAATTTGCCATTAAAGGAATTAAAACATATTATAGATGAATAAATTAACCTGTAAAAATAGATCAACTTCTTTTAATTTTTCTGCTATGCTCAATCTTGTTCTTTCTTCAAGCTCCCGTTTATATTGTTCCATTTTATTGTATTCCACCATACTGACTTCTACACGACTTTGGAGGTTTACTACTTGTTGTTCCAACTTCTTTTTATTCTTCTCTAGTTTTTCATATTTCATCTCTATTTCTTTCATAGATGATAATTCCTGAGTAAGAACCTGGTTTTTTAAAGACGCAGCTTCCAGTTTTGCTGTAAGATCATCAACCTGCATGAATAAAATAATACAGTTTGGAAGTAGAATGAAAATAGTCAAATGCAAAACTGATCAAAAAAATTTTTAAAACAATTTAAGTCTCTACAGCGAACATGGGGCTTGAACTCACAGCCCCAAGATCAAGAGTCACATACGCTACTTGACTGTGCCAACCAGGTGCTCAAATTTTAAAATAAATTCGTTCTCAGCAAAATGTTACCTATATTGTAGTACAGTCTTGGAATGTGGAACCTCAAATAACTCAGAAAATCAAGAACAAAATTAAAACCACTCAAAGTTGCTAAAATCGATCTCTGCTATCATTCTCTTCGCCACAAATTTATACTTGATTTTATACTTTTATTTCTCTATGATTGTTTCAGATCTTTCCTCCAAAAAATAACTGTAAGTCACCTATTAGTAGAAAGTCTCTTAACCCTTTACCCATCTTAACACTCCATAATTGTTCTAAAGATTTTATTTATTAATTTGAGAGGAGGAAGAGAGAGGGTGAGAGCGAGAGCACAAGAGCAGGGAGAGGGAGAAGCAGACTCCCCACTGAACAGGAAGCCCAGCGTGGGGCTCGATCCCAGCATGCCAAGATCATGACCCAAGCCAAAGGCACTTAACTGAGCCACCCACGTGCCTCATACTCCATAATTTTTTAAAGAAATTTTAAGAATATCATATTGACTTATGTAGGTCTGAGCCAATAAATACTTACCAAAATAAGACTCTGAAAATAAGATGCTATTAATGAATCTATAAATACTGATCCTAATGCCCTAAGCCTTTTTCTGAATTACAAATGCTTTATGCTAATTTGAATTACATTCTGAGGAGAAATGATTCACAGGGTTCAGAAATCACATCTCTCAGTAAAAAAATTTAGTGAGATGATCCATATATTTTTGGACCAAAAAAAATACCTTACCTCAACAGTGTTACAATCCTTTGTTACTTCTCACAAAATAAGAGAACATACTAAGCAACAAAAACAACCAAAAAACTTGGCGTTTCAGTGATGCTGAGTTGGGAAGAACTTCTTTCCCCTAGATATGATTAATAAGACAAGGTCAGTGGATACGGTGGTTTTATAAATTCTTTGACACTTCTCCCATGACAATCTCTCCCCTTATTATGTGCTAGCCTTAGTAACTGGTTCCTAGTGAATAGAATATGGTAAAACTGCTGTGTGATTTTTAAGGCTAGGTTAGAAAATGTGGTATAGTTTCCATCTGACTTTCTTTTTCTGGGAAGCTCACTCTTAGAATCCAGCTGCTGTGGGAAAGCCCAGGCCACCTAGTGAGTCTTCATGTAAATATTCCAGCTGAGACTGCCCCAGCTAACATCCTGGCCAAAAGCCAGCCTCGACGGCCAAACAGGTGCATGAACAAGGTTTTAGATGATTCTAGTTCCTGGCTTCCAGTCATCCCAGGTGATGCCAAATGAAGAAGAAATGAGTTGGCTTTACTCAGCCTTGTCCAAAGATTTGTGAACAAGATAAACACTGTTTTGAGCCACTAGGTTTTGAGATGGCTTATTATGCAGCAATAAATAACTGGCGCAGATACTGATATTAAAAATAGGGTGTTGCCATTAAAAAAAACACAAAAACCTAAAACTAAACCTTCTTTGAACCAGGAGGTGGGTGGAACCTGAAAGAAGAGTAAGAATGAGAAGTAGAGAAGAGTAAGAATGAAAACCAAAAGGGCTTCCAAGAGACTGTTAGTGAGAACCTGATGGCTCTTGAAGAGGCTTACGGCAAAGGTTTCTAGACAAGTGAAGAAAATGACACTAGAGGGAAAAGAAACTCGTGCCACAAACCACTTGAAAGTAAAACTGATAGGAGAGATAAGCTAAAGAAAGACTATTCAATACGAAGGAACCAGGATTTACTGGGTTCAGATATCTGTTCCTCATTTATAGCCTCTCCACATGCTGAATTGTCAAATAAATAAAGAAATGGCTTCGGTTAAAAGCAAATCCAGGAAAACATGGCCTATGGATGAAGCCAAGACTATAAAACCCTTTATTAAGACCTCAGAAGGATTTAAGGTGTGCCTCAAATTTCTTTAGGGATCTTAAGAGTACGAGAATTTTAAAGGCATTGTCAAATGAGAGCTTCACAGAAAACCTGCGGTGAAAAGCTTCTCTCAAAAAGACCCAGGAGAATGGTTTTTCTAATGGCATGAAATCCAGTAATATTCACAGAAAACTCAAAAAATTAAGAGAATTATAGTAGCAAAAACACTGTTTGCGAGCTTGGACTAAAAGAGAACAAGATAGTACAAACTAAAAATAGGCCTTTGAGTCTTAGAAGTCCCACCAGGAGGAAGCAGGCTGAACAAACAGCTACAAACACAGGTCATTCCTTATGAAAAGGACAGAACCAAGAGCTCAAAGAGTAAAGCAAACAGGCATGGAGAAGCATTCCCATGGTTAGGATTAAGTTCTACCTGAAGAACTGACAGCATGATTCAGGCTGTATTTCAAAACTGCTATGGACTAGTGTGCCTCCCATCTTCTTTCAATGGGAGAGTCCTTGGTAGGTTACCAGAATGTTGCATTTTGAGTGGTAGAAAACTGTCTTCTTTATTTCCCAAGTCTTCATATTGAGAGGACTTGCACTTAAGGGACTATACTCTTGGCACCTTATCCCTGCTGCACCTGATTAAGATGGTAAGATCTTGGACTCAAGCCTGAGCACAATGCCAGGAGAACTGAGATTTGTGGAAGGTATGGGGAGGAGGTAAGTATATTTTTTATGTGGGAGGAATACAAAAAATTGTGACCAGTGGGTAAATCATGCTGCTTTTTAAATGTGTCCATAGGTTTTTAAATATTCATTCCATTAAAAAAAAAGAAAGAAAAAGAAAAAAGACCATGAGCCTCCCTTAGTGACTTTCTCCTAACAGAATAGGGTGAATGTGATTCTGTGTGTATTCCAAGGCTAGGTTACAAAAGACAATAGAGTCTCTGCCTTGCTCTGTAGCTCAGGCTGCTTTCTTGGAATTTAGCCTCCATCTTGTAAGAAAGCTCAGGCCACAAAGAGAGAGCAGGTGTGCCAGTGTAAGTGTTTTGGCTGCCTTCCCTCACTATAGTCCTAAGCAATAGCCAGCATCACCACCACCAGACGTGAGTGAATAAACCCTCAGTTCCAGCCCAAAGCCTTTCAGCTGCCCCACCTGAAGCTAGGGGGACAGAAACAAGCTGTCCTGGCCACACTTTTCCTACAAGTCGATTTGTGAACAAAAATAAATGTTATTTATTTAAGCCACTAAACTTTGGGGAGTTTGTTAAGAAAAAACAAAAAAGATAAACAGAACGGATGGTAAGAGTTAGTAAGATACATAACTTTTATAGTAGAAATTTACTTCCATTAAAGTGGGAAGTAATAAATGTTAAGATTAATTTATTAATGACAAGCAGTGCTAATGAGAAGCAGCACATAACTAGAAGCAAGATCTAAGAAGTTTTTCTCAGGGACGCCTGGGTGGCTCAGTTGGTTGGGCAACTACCTTTGGCTCGGGTCATGATCCCAGCATCTTGGGATCGAGTCCCGCATCGGGCTCCTTGCTCCACGGGGAGCCTGCTCCTCTCTCTGCCTCTGCCTGCCTCTCTGCCTGCTTGTGTTCTCTCTCTGTTAAATGAATAAATAAAATTTAAAAAAAAAGAAGTTTTTCTCTGTTCTCCCCCATTTAGAATGACATTACCTGTGCATTTTTAATATATGACCTTTATTATGTTGAGGTATGTTGCTTCTAAACCTACTTTGTTGAGGGTTTTTATCATGGATGAATGTTGTACTTTGTCAAATTCTTTTTCTACATCTATTGAAATGATCAGATGATTCATCTCTTTCGTTAATGTGGTGTATCACAATGCTTGATTTGCAGATATAAAAACACCCCCATAACCCAGGATTAAATCCCATTTGATCATGGTGATAATTTTTTTAATGTATTAATTGTTGGATTCAGCTTGTTAGGATTTTGCTGAAGATTTTTGCATCCACGTTCACCAGAGATACTGGCTTATAGCTCTTTTTGTGGTTTTGGTATCAGAGTAATTCTGGCCTCATAGAATGAATTTGGAGTTTTTCCTTCCTTTTCTTTTTTTTGGAATAGTTTGAGAATAGGTACTAACTCTTCCCTTAAATGCTTGGTAGAATTTGCCTCTGGTCCTGGACTTGTGTTTGTTCAAAGTTTTTTGATTACTGATTCAATTTCTTTGCTGGTTATCGGTCTATTCAAATTTTCTATTTCTTCTTGTTTCAGTTTTGGTAATTTATGTTTCTAGGAATTTATCCATTTCTTCTAGACTGTCCAAATTGTTGGCATATAGTTTTTCATGATATTCTCTTATTTGCATTTCTGTGGTGTTGGTTGTTATTTCTCCTCTCTCATCTGTGATTTTATTTATTTGGGTCCTTTCTCTCTTCCTTCTTATAACTCTGGCTAGAGTCTTATCAGTTTTATAAATTTTTTCAAAGAACCAGCACCTGGTTTCATTGATCTCTTCTATTTTTATCTTTTTTAAGCTTCTATGTTGTTTACTTCTGCTCTAATTTTTAAAAAGATTTGTTTATTTGAGAGAGAGAATGGGTAGAGAGGCAAATGGAGAGGGAGTGAGAGAATCCTCAAGTAGACTCCCTGCTGAGTACGGAGCCTGAAGCAGGGCTCGATCCCAGGACCCTGAGATCACCACCTAAGCTGAAATCAAGAGTTTGCTGCTTAACCAACTGAGCTACCCAGATACCCCTACTTCTGCTCTAATTTTTATTATTTCCTTCCTTCTGCTGACTTTAGGTTTCATTCTTTTTCTAGCTTCTTTAGGTGTAAGGTTAGGTTGTGTGAGATTTTTCGTTTCTTGAGGTAGGCCCGTATTGCGATATACTTCTCTCTCTTACAACCACTTTTACTGTATCTCAAAAGTTTGGGCAAATATATTTTCATTTTCATTTGTTTCCATGTATTTTTAAATTTCTTCTTTTATTTCCTGGTTGGTCCATTCATTGTTTAGTAAAATGTTACTTAACCATCATGTATTTGTGGTCTTTCAGATTGTTTCTTGTAGCTGACTTCTACTTTTATAGTATTGTGGTCAGAAAAGGTGCATAGTATGACTACAATCTATTTGTATTTACTAAGACCTGTTTTGTGCCCTAAAATGTGATCTATTCTAGAGAATGTTCCAGAATGTGTATTCTGTTGTTTAAGGATGGAATATTTTGAATATATTTCTTTAGTCTATCTAGTCCAGTGCATCGTATACAGCCATTATTTCCTTGTTGACTTTCTGTTTAGTTGATCTGTCCATTGATGTAAGTGGCATGTTAAAGTACCCAACTATTAATTATTTCTATTCCTTCCTAAAATATCCAAATTGTACATTGTGTTCATGGATACTTTGCAATTAGGAATAAAAGCAACTAATTCCATTTAAAATGTATATAATAAAAATAAAGTACCCTAGTATTATTGTATTATTATCAATTAGTTCTTTTACATTTGTCAATTGTTTTATATATTTGAGTGATCCCATGTTGGGTGCATAAATATTTACAATTGATACCTCTTCTTGTCAGATTATTCTCTTTATTATGATATAGTGCCCTTGTCTCTTATTACATTCTTTCTTTTAGACTCTATTTTGTCCTATATAAGTATTGCTATTCTGGCTTTCTTTTGATATCTATTTGCATAATACATGTTTTTCCATCCCCTGACTTTCAATTTGCAGGTGTTTTTATGACAAAAATAAATCTCTTATAAGCAGCATATAGAGGGGTCTTTTTTTTTTAATTTTTTTTAATCCATTCTGACATCCTACATCTTTTGACTGGAGCATTTAGCCCATTTATATCCAAAGTAATTATTGATAGATATGTATTTGTCATTTTACTAGTTTTGTGGTTGTTTCTGGAGATTTTCTCTGATCCTTTTTTGTCTTTGATGTTTTACTGGTTTTCTTTAGTGATACATTTGGATTTCTTTCTCTTCTTTGAATGTTTATCAGTAGTTTTGTTTTTGGCTGTTTTCTTTTTAGAGAGGGCACGAGTGGAGCAGGGAGAGGGAAAGAGAGAATCTTAAGCAGACTCCACGCCCAGCACAGAGCCCAATGTGGGGCTGAATCTCACAACCTTGAGATCATGACCTGAGCTGAAATCAAGAGTCAGATGCTTAACCAACTAAGCCACCCAGGCACCACTACTAGTGGTTTTTGATATATAATTTGTATATAACTTCTTCTGCATATAGCAGTCTATATTAAGTTGCTGGTCATTTAAGGTTGAACCCATTCTTTTCCCCATGCTTTAGATAAGGTATTATATTTTACATGCTTTTTTCTTCTGAGTTCCTTATTTTTTACATAAATGTTCATTTTTGCTACTTTTGTGTTTCCTGCCTATATACTGTCACATTTAGTCTCTTCTTTTCATTCAAAGAGTCCCCTTTAATTTCTTGTGGAGCTAGTTTAGTGATCCCAAATTCCTTTAGTTTTTATCTGGGAAACTCTTATCTGTCCTTCTATTCTGAGTAATAGGCTTGCTGAATAGAGTATTCTTGGCTACAGATTTTTCCCATTCACCATGTTGAATATATAATGCCACTCCCTTCTGGCTTGCAAAGTTTCTGCTGAAAAAATTCCTGCTAGCCTTAAGGGGTTTCCCCTGGAAGTTATGGACTTGCTTTCCTGCTTTTAAGATGTTTTCTTTATTAGTCTATTTTGCAAATTTAATTACAATATGTCTTGGCGTTGGCCTGCTTTTGTTGATTTTGATGGGAGTTTTCTGTGCCTCCTGGGTCTTGACATCTGTTGCCTTCTCCAGATTAGGGAAGTTTTCTGTTATTATTTCTTGAAATAAATTTTCTTACCCCTTTTCTCTCTTCTTCTTCTACTGGGACTCCTATAACATGAATGTTACTACATTTGATGGAGTCACTGAGTTCTCTAGGTCTGGTCTCATTTTGCATAATTCTTTCTCTCCCTTCCTCAGCTTCATTGCTTTCCATTACTTTGTCTTCTAAGTCATTAATTTGTTCTTCCGCTTTTTCCAGCCTGCAGTTCATTGCATCAGGTGTGCTTCTAATCTCATTTATTGCACTCTTCATCTCTGATTCTTTTTTAACTCTTTGATCTCTGTTGTAAGGGTCTCACTGATGTCATCCATTCTTTTCTCAAGTTCAGCGAGTATCCCTATGATCACTGCTTTAAATCCATCAGGCATGATATTTACATCTGTCTCACTTAAATCTCTGGACCTGTTCTCTTATCCTGTTCTTTCATTTGAGATATATTCCTCTGTTTTCTCATTTTATCTAAGTCTCTACCAGCTTCTCTGTGTTAGAAAAGCCAGTTATGTCATCTGCCCCCGAAAGTAATGGACTTATGAAAAAGACATCATGTAGTGCCCAGGTCTGGTGCTTAGGGGAATGTCTCCAGTGTGTGCTGCATGCACTCTGCTATTGAGCTCTGGCTGCTCTATCTTTCAGGCCAGACATCTGCAGAGCTTTCCCTACCTGCTGTGGGCACTGTTTGGTACCTGACCTGAATGTAGCAATTTTTAATTAGGTGTGCTCTGGTGTGCTTGTGAAATGAGACACCACCTCCACTGGAACTAAGGCCCTCTGGAATCTGGCCAGAAGACGGGGTGTAGGCAGGGGCTTTTGCTGGTCTTCTGTGGGAAAGGTCTGCTGTGGTAGAACTGAGGCAAGAATGATTGAGGGCAGTTCCACTGGAGTGCAAGGGGATGGTGCTTGATGTAAGCAAATTAGGCAGCCTGTGTCAGAGCTGCACTGCTTCCCACAGATGGCTCTGTGTTTGTGCTGAGGGGCAGTGGAGTGAAATGGCACCAGCTGGTTCCTTTCTTCCTAGAGAGGGTTCTCCATGAATACTGCCTCTAAGGGAAATGCTCTGAGAAGACTAAGTAATCTCCCTACTGTATACCCCAGACACTGTTCAGATCACTGTTTCCATGCTGTATGCTCCCAGGTTATTTGCCAGCCTACTCTCCAAGAGTAGCACAGTGACCTACAGGCTCTATCCCAGCCAACCCCAATGACCTTTAGAATTCCAGGCTTTAAGCCCCTGTAGTTGTAAGAACTCACAAAATTAAGCCCCTCTCATTTTCCAAGCCAGTGGCTATGGGGAAACATTCTCTTTGTGCAGTCCCATGTACTTCTCTCTCTTGCCCTTCTCCATGACTATGACTCCCTCACCTCTGAAACAGCCAGGATCTGTTTCTCTCCTAAACCACATCTCTGTACTTCCTATCTTCTTTGATGTGGCCTATTCTCTCTCTTTAATTAAGAACTTTGTTCTGTTAAGTCTTCAAGTATTGGGTAAACCTAGGCTTCTCTTACTCTGCCACCATCTTCCTTTCTCTTAAGATATTTTTCTTTTCTTTTTTCTTTTTTTTTAAGATTTATTTATTTATTTGACAGAGAGATCACAAGTAGGCAGAAGAGGCAGGCAGAGAAGGGGGGGAGCAGGCTCCCTGCTGAGCAGAGAGCCAGAGCCCGATGTGGGGCTCGATCCCAGGACCCTGAGATCATGACCTGAGCCAAAGGCAGAGGCTTTAACCCACTGAGCCACCCAGATGCCCCTTTTCTTTTCTTTTTTAAGATTTTTTTTTTATTTGACAGAAAGAGAGAGAGAGATTACAAGTAGGCAGAGAGGCAGGCAGAGAGAGAGAGGGAAGCAGGGTCCCCACTGAGCAAAGAGCCCAATGCAGGGCTCGATCTCGGGACCCGGAGATCATGACCTGAGCTGAAGGCAGAGGCTTTAACCCAGTGAGTCACCCAGGTGCTCCAAGATATTTTTCTAAGATTCCCTTCAATCACAAATTATTACAACTGGCAGGAACAGGAACACCTCTATAGAATTTCCTCTCAAGTTAGGGGAAAATAAAAACTGGCAAGCAGGGAGACAATATATGATTTGAAGTATAACAGCTGAAAGACTAGAAAATCTTTAATAACCAAAATTTTACCTTACCTAGTCTCCATTAATTGAAATTCTAAAGATATAGGCAGCTTTGAGTATTTTTAAATCAATCTAATATTCAATCTTTATTCTGCTTTCATCAGTGAGGAAATAAAGAGAACATTATGGAATCATTTTTAATCTTTTCAGTAGCGAACCAAATATACTGTCCTTTGGAGCTGTTTAAATTAAGTATAATTTCTCCTTTATCTTACTCCAAGCTTGTTTATGTGGGGAGGTCAGTAAGACCACCTCATATTTATGTTGTGCCACAAAGCTTCCCCGTATCATACAAACAGGCTTTGAAATTTTTTTGGAATTCAAATTGCTAATCTATTTGTCTCTGATAACTCCATTAAATACAACCTGATAATTTACAGCTGTATTCTTGAAATAACATAATGAAATGTTTATTCCACTAATTATGTATTGAGCTATTAAAGTATATACATTTCTATTTAAATTAAAAGAAGATGGATAAAGACAACTGTGTTTTCTGAGAATATAAGTTCTGTGCCAAGAACAAGATCAACACCAGTATTTTACACAAGAACCAGATCAAAAGAGTATCTAATTGTGAGTTGCAATTTTGGATTAGCAAGATTTCAAAACAGGAAACCTGACAGCCCAAAGTACATCTTTTCCTTCCTAGATGGTGAAATTAATGGATGAGTCTATGCTTTATAACAATTTAATAAAACACAATGAAGTAAATAGTAGACAGCAGATCCTACAACCAAGATTTGATGGAAATGGATATGAGAGGCACTGAGTGAGAGACTAAAGATATGAATGGAGAAAAAAAATAGGACTCTATCTTTTTGAGCCTAACTTCTCATCATATCATGGAGTCAGCAAGGCATAAGTTGGTAAAAGGCTCCATTTTAAGAAGCAAAAAATGTCTACAGGAGTAAAGTTAAGTTCTATTACACTGACTTTTTATTATTACATAAGTGAGTGGTAATTTGCAAGATGACTAGGGAAAACTCATAAAATTTGATTGGACAATGACATAAGGATAGACATATAGATCAATGTATTAGAATTGACAATCTAACAATAAACTGCCACAATATGGTGAATTGACTTTAAACGAGGGTATAAGACAATTAAATGGAATAAGAATAGTCTTTTTAAAAAATGGTACTGGGACAAATGGATATCCACATGCAAAGTATTAAAATTAGACCTCGACCTCATAGCATATATACAAAATTAACTCAAAACATAACAGCTAAAATTATAAAACTCTTAGAAAAAAAATAGATGTATTGTTTTTGACTGACTTTGGCAACAGTTTCTTAGGTATGACACCAAAAGACAAAAACAGATTAAATATATTTCATTAAATTAAATGGTGATGTTAACACCATTAAATTAAATGTTAACATTTAATTTACATTTAAATTAAATGTAAAACATTAAATTAAATGTTTCTTTGCTTCAAACATCACCATCAAGAAAGGAAAAAGAAAAGCTACTGAATAAGAGAAAATATTTGAAAATCCTATATCTGACAAGGGATTTGTATTTAGGATTTATAAATAACTTAACAATAACGAAAAGACAATCCAATAAGTAAATGGGCATTATTTTCTTTATTCTCCAATAAAGAAAAGATATAGAAATGGATAATAAACCGCATAAAAAGATGAAATGCTCAACATTAGTTTTTTGTTTTTTGTTTTTTTTTTTTAAGATTTTATTTATTTCACACAGAGAGACACAGAGAGGGAACACAAGCATGAGGAATGGGAGAGGGAGAAGCAGGCTTCCCACTGAGGAGGGAGCCCAATGTGGGGCTCGATCCCAGGACCCTGGGATCATGACCTAAGCCGAAGGCAGATGCTTAACGACTGAGCCACCCAGGCGCCCCGTTTGTTTGTTTGACAGACAGAGAGAGCATAAGCAGGGGGACCTGCAGAGGGAGAGGAAGAGGGAGAAGCAGGCTTCCCGCTGAGCAGGAAGCCCAACGGAGGGCTTGATGCTAGAACCCTGGGATCATGACCTGAGCTGAAGTATTCAGATACTTAACCAATTGAGCCACCCAGGTGCCCCTCAACATCATTAGTTGTAAGAAAAATCCAAATCAAAACCACAAGATTGATGGAACTCATCAAGTATATTATGCTTAGCTAAACAAGTCAGTCAGAGAAAAACAAATACCATATGATTTTACTCATATGTAGAATTTAAGAAACAAAACAGATGAACATAGGGAAGGGGGAGAAAAGAGAAAGGGAGGCAAACCATAAAAGACTCTAAACTACAGAGAAAAAATTAAGTGTCGTAGTGGAGGTGGGTAGGGCGTGGACTAGATGAATGATGGGTATTAAGGAGGGCACTTGTGATGAGCACTGTGTGTTGTATTTAAGTGATGAATCACTAGATTCTACTCCGGACACCAATATGTTACCTAACTAGAATTTAAATAAAAACTTGAAACAAACAAGATGCCATTTCACACCCATTAGGAATGCTATAATAAAAACAACAGATAATTACAAATATTGGAAAATATTGTAAAAATCAAGAAAAATGGCAAAAATCAAGAAAAATGAGAACACTCAAACGCTGCTAATGAAAATGTAAAATGGTGCAGCCATGTTGGAAAACAGTGTGGCAGTTCCTCAAAGGGTTAAAAAAAAAAAAGGTTAGAGAGTTATCACATGGCCCAGCAATTCCATTTATAAGTATATACCCAAGAGAAATGAAAACACATTCACACAAAAACTTCGACATGTGTGTCCACAATGGCATTATTAACAGTAGCCAAAACTCAGAACAACCTGAGGTGCCTGGGTGGCTCAGTCATTAAGCATCTGCCTTGGGCTCAGGTCATGATCCCAGGGTCCTGGGATTGAGCCCCACATCGGGCTCCCTGCTCACCAACGAGCCTGCTTCTTCCTCTCCCACTCCCCCTGCTTGTGTTCCCTGTCTCTCTGTCTCTGTCTCTGTCAAATAAATAAATAATGAAATCTTTAAAAAAGAAAAAGAAAAAATCAAAACAACACAAAGGTCTACCAACTGATAAATCAATAAATAAAATGCGGCATGTCCATATAGTAGGATATTATTCGGCAATAAAAAGAAATAAAGTACTGACACATTCTACAAAATAGGTATACCTTGAAAATATGCTAAATGAAAGAAGGCAGTCACAAAGGACCACATATTGGTGATTCCATTGATAGGAAATGTCAAAAATAGGCAAATTTATAGAGACAGAGAGTAGAGTAGTGGTTCTCTAGGGCTAAGAAGAATAGGGAAGAGGAAGCCAGCATAGGGTGACAGGTAAAAGATATAAGGTTTTTTTTAGGATGACAAAATGTTCTAAAATTGATTCTGCCTATTCAGAAATGTTTTAAAATTTGAATATGCATGTTATGTTCATTTTATCTCAATAAAGCTGTTACCACAAAAAAATGTAGGAAGTATATAAAATTAATAGAAAAAAATCTGTATTTCACTGCTCAAAGCATTGAGTGACTTATTTCCCAAAATTAAATGATTTTGGAGTCCCAAAACTAATTAAAAATTACCTTATGTTTTAGCATATTAATCTCAGTATTCGTTTCAGAATGACTGGTTTTTAAATTTCCAGGGGAACTAGAATCTTCATTTTCATATTCACTTAACTTTTGTCTTGTCACTTTTAAAAGTTTCTTAAATCTGTGGAAGGTATAGAATGTGTAAGTCAGGTTTTTTAAGAGTAAATATTTACTATTTAAATAGACAATATGTTCTATCATATAAGGAAATCTATAAATTATGATCTCTCATTTGTCCCAATCTCACATTGTTTGAGAACATACTAAATAAATTATAATCTTAGGTAAAAAATATGAAGAAAATTTTTATGACACATATGTTAGTTAAAGAGTTAATACTGTAACTATATTATAACTATATTAAGAGTTCTTATAAGTTATTAGTATCTATATTCAATATGTTAATATAATAGTTAATCTATTATTAAGTAGTGACTATAAACCAGAGACTAGCATCCAAGGTGGGGAAGAAAAGCATACTTATCTACAAATGTTTTAAAAAGACACAAAAGTCCATATGGGTACCCACTAACCACAGTCTACAAGAAGAAAAGAAAATATATACAAAAAACATCAAGGGAGATCATGCAAAAGAGAGAAATAAGAAAAATCTTTAAAGTCTGAATTGAGAGGAAGACGGAAGACACATAGCTTTAGAAGAAAGGAAATCAGCAAAGAGATCATGTGTGATGGTCTATGAAACTGTTTCGTGGCTAGGACACTATTAGCAAAGTGAAAAGGAGGCAAAATAATGCATGGAAAGACAAATGAGAGAAAAGTATTGATGAAAACTTAAGTACTCAGCAAATAAACAGAAAGGAAGCCCTGTTGGAGCTACAAAGACATTGAAAAGACTCCTTTTTTTTTTTCTTAATCTGAGTGGTAAAAAACACTGTAGCTCATTTTATTCTTCAAGTCAGACATATATTTTTCTATGTATGATATATTTTATACTTTAAAAATTCAGAAAGAAAATATAAGCCAGTTGAATCAGAAAAGATGACAGAGGAGTAGGACAGCTTAATTTCATCTGGTCCGGAACTCACTAAATAGCTATAAATCATTCTGAATACCTGTGAACTCAACCAGAGACCTAAGAAAAGATTGCTGCAATTCTACACATAGAAAACCAACCACCTTTGGGGAAGGTATGTGTTGTGGTGAGCGAGGTGTATTGTGTAACACTGATTAATCACAGACCTGTACCCCTGAGACAAATAATACATTATATGTTAATACATTATATGTTAATACACAACAAAAAAGAAAAGAGAAAAATGACCACTAGCGGCAAGTCTTTTTTAGTTTTCATTTTTACATTAACATTCTACCCTTCATTGTATTTACTTTATTTATATATAAGTTGTTCTTTCTTTACAATTTTGGGATGTAGTTTTCTAACAAACAGAACAAAATACACAGAGATCCAGTGTATTTCTCTGTTCTGTTTACATCTCTAATTATATTCCCTTTTTCTTAAATTTTAATTTCTTTCTTGTTTTTTTCATTTTTGTTTTTTTGTTTTGTTTCATTTTGTTTTGGGTCTCTTCTGATTTGTTTACTGTATATGTCTCTGAGGTGGTTGTTGCCATTTTAGTGTTTTGCTCTCTTGTTCATCTCTTCTTCTCTGGATGGAATGACTAGATGGAAAATCTCACCTCAAATAACAGAATAAGAGGCAGTAATGACTGCCAAGAACCTAATCAGTATGGATATAAAATGCTGGAACTAGAGTTCAGAGTAACAGTTATAAGGATACTAGCTGGGCTTGAAAAAAGCAAAGAAGACACTAGAGAATCCTGTTCTGGAGAAATAAAAGAACTAAAATCTAATCAGATCATTTTCAAAAAAGCTATTAATGAGATGCAATAAAAAATGGAGTCTCTAACTGCTAGGATAAATGAGGCAGAGGGGAGAAGTAGTGACATAAAAGACAAAATGATGGAGAATAAAGAAGCTGAGAAAAAAAAAAAGAGAGATAACTACTGGGTCACGAGGGGAGAATTCAAGAGGTAAGTGATACCATAAAGCAAAACAATATTAGAATAACTGGG
>CM052807.1:10836447-10860094 GCA_028533885.1 Nasua narica
TGGAGATTCCTCAGGAAATTAAATATACAGCTACCCTACGACCCTGCAATTGCACTACTCGGTGTTTACCCCAAAGAAGCAGATGCAATACAAAGAAGGGCCACATGTACCCCAATGTTCATAGCCGCAATGGCCACAATACCCAAACTGTGGAAAGAACCAAAATGCCCTTCAACAGATGACTAGGATGTGTATCTTAACCCCAGTTGCTGCTGAGGGACAAAAGAATGGATGTGAGAGACACACAGGCTGACACGTCAAATCATGGGTTTGCTACTCATGCTTTTTTTTTTTTTTTTTTGACATTAAAGGATTCCTTTATATTATGATACACTTCTTAAACAGAAACACAATTCGAATATAAACACACCTGTAAAGCTCTGATTCTCTTAATCAAACATTTGTTTACTACCACGCTCAGCTACTAGCGGCATTTAGATGCAAAGGTTTAACTTGTGCTAATCTGGACAAGCAAAGGCGGAGACGCTGATTTGGAGACTTAACAGACACCCCTGCCAGTGGGCTCCTGCTGCTGCTGCTGCTTCCGGATATCACTGGTGGGGTCCACTTGGGTTTTCTGCTTTCAGCTGAAGGCCTGCGTATTTGCACTGGTTTCCTAATGGCCTCTGAAGAAAGAGAAACCTTTTTTGGTGAAGGCTGAGATTCTGATTTCATGGCAGCTGGAGCACACTCTCTTGAAGTCACTTCCGGAGTAGCACATTTGGATTTAGGTCTCTTCCCCTTTTTTTCAACTGGGGATTTTACCTTCACTTCTTTCTTTTTAATTTCTGGCACTTTATTTTTTCCCATAGTGGAATCAGCGTCACCAGCTTCACTCTCACTAAAACCAGAGTCATCCTCAGACTCTCCAGCAGTGGCAGGGTCTGGTTCAGTCATTAGCACTATGGCCATCGCTGCCTTCCAAAGAACCTTCCTCTGTCGTACCACAGCTTTTGATGCTGCTTTTCTTTTCCCTTGAGCACCGTGCAAATCATCTTCCTCAGTAATCTTATACAAATTTAAATAATCACAGGCTACACTGCAATTGGAGATAATGGGAAGTCTTATTCATTGTCCCAATTTCGCTCCTGCCACATTTTTTGGTGCTTTTACCTTGAGCCTCTTCCACATCAATGGTGACTGCTGGAAGTTCCTTCACCGATAAAGCCAGTGCAACTTCTAAGTTTCGCTGGTAGAGTTCATCATCTAAAGCCCTCCTTTTTTTAGGGGTTTTCTCTTGTAGTGGGATATCTTCTTTCTGGAGATTCTTCAGTTTAGGTTTCCTCGTTTCTAGTTTTAACTCCTTTGGTGTTGTTCTGGGTTTCTTATTTAAAGGTGTGGTTGCAGAAACAAAGTCATCATCGCTGTCAGAATTCTCAAACTGAGTAATTGACTAGTTTCTTATGCTTCAAAGGGGGCACCATGGCCCCCTCCAAGGCCAAAAATTCGCAGTTTTCAAGTTCTTATTAGCAGCAGTGGCGGTTTCTGGGTCCGCTACTCATTAATTATGGAATTATACGTCAATTAATCAACGTTCTTGAACCACAGCTGACTAAATAAAAAATAGGCTATAACAGCACAGCTACTTTGTGATGCTATTGTAATGACTATGTAAGTAATAAATGTCAAGCACATAATATAGTGTCTAGCCCAGAGTAGAACGCTCAACAAATGCTTTTCGCTGCATTCCCTTGTTAACACAGAATTTGTAAAAAAAATCCATAAAAATCCTACCTGTTTAAAGAGTCTTCTTCAGAATTCTTATCAACCACTAAAGAAAACAGCAAAATACATTTTAAATCAACAATAGAAAAATACAGAATATTAAAAGTGTAAGACTGATGATGTGTTACAAAGTATTCCTTCCTTCCAACCACATTGGGGTGAATATTAGTTATACTATTGGTAGGCAGTTAATGCACTAAGAAATCTTACTTTCTCCTCTACATTTACCAAATGCAAGAAAAAAATGGTATTTATCAGAATTTGAGACCTGCAAGTGAATGTTTATAATGACCATAATTTTAACCAAACCCTTAAGGCTGACAGAAAATGGTATCATTAGCAGAATCATCATCATAGGCTGACAATGTCAAACTTCTTCTGGACTTTCACTACTAGGAGCAGTTAAAAGAGACTATACTTATTTTGCTGTGACACGACAGAACTTCAGATCTTCAGCAGGCACTGTTAAGTTTTGGATGAAACACCTCATCACAAAGTTTGGTCTACAGCCACTGTACTTTGCAGCATGGCTAAACATAGCCATCGGACTCTCTCTGGCCTTATTTCCAATTGCAAGGTAAGTATGGAAGATTTTAGTGATTTTGGTTCTATAAAGTATAACCTCTTGAGACTACCTACTTTCATTGCTAGAGTGTCTGTCTGGACCCACCTCTTAGACCAGGATGGTACCAATGATTAGTGCTAGTACACGATGTCATTGTTCTCAACCCTCCCCATTATGTGACAAATGTTTATAGAAATCACACTTTTTCATTCTGTAAGGCATATGTCATCAGATCCTACACTGATTAACAAAACAAAGGACAAAGAATATCTTGAATCGTTATACTCAATTACCATGGAATTTTAATTTTTTAAACATTCAAGAAGATATCCATTATATGATTGCAACTACATTCTGGAAAAAGTAAAACTTCTTAAGTTAGAAGTTAAGGGTTGCAGCAAAGGGAGGGATGAACAGGCACAGCACAGAGTACTTTTAAGGCAGTGAAACTATTCTATGTGATACCACATGGTAGATACATGTCATTATACATTTGTTAAACCCCATAGAATGTATAACACCAAGACTGAACCCTAATGTAAATTATGGACTTTGGGTGATAAAGATGACTTAATGTAAATATAACAAGGTACCACTGTGGTACGGGATGTTGACAACAGGGAAGGCTACGCATATAGGGGAACGTGGTAAATGGAAACTCTCTGTACTTTCTGCTATATTTTGCGATGAACTTAAAAATGCTCTAAAAAATAAGGCCTATTTATTGTGAAGGGGAGGGAAAAAAAGGTATCCACCGAGCCTACTATTACCATGTATTAAAGCAAGATACAGTCACCTTGAAAATTAAGATAAAGACTGAAGTAAAAGAAAATGGGTATTATCCACCAAATTGAAGTATATGACAATACATAAAGCAAATAATTTTAATTGCATACTTAGGCAAGAAAATAATTGACAAATATAATCAAATATCTTATTTTATAATTATAAACAAGGATTTACCACAATATAAAACAAAACTGGAATATCTACATAATTAAGAGTTTTTATTGTAACTTTAAATCAGAAGTCATTGTTTAATCTAAGAATCATAATGAAAGTTTAATCAGATAAAAAACAGATTATAATTACCTAATATTGTCCTAGTAGTTTATGTACAAATACCTGTTAAATATTCACTAAAAGTCAAAAAAGTAACCAGCACTTCAATTTAATATGGATGATGCTATTGAAGCCAGTACCATGTTATGCCATCATAATACTTGCTATTAAAATAAAATCTTAATAAAATAAAATAAAATCTTAAAACACCACCAAAAATTAAATCAGGGTTATAATTCCTGTGCAGTAAAGTTTCCATACAGCAGGCCAAAGACTGACACCATTAGATCCCACTTGAATGGCTGGCCCTTGGTTGGTATCTGGGAACTTGGATTTGGGGAGTGCTCCCACCATTCCATAGCTAATAAGAGTGGCTGTGCCTGAGTGTTGGTACAACCAAGGTGATTTATCCTGTATATTTCATTTCCTTCTGGGAACCTGGAATCTTGGTATATGCTAGGGAGAAGATGCCTACATGATTATCATTTAAAGAAAACTTCAGGCACTGAGTATCTTTGAGATTCTTGTATTGGCAGACAACATCTCACATGAGTTGTCATAATTTGATGCTGGAGGAATTAAGCACCCACAGGCAGAGGATTCTTAGAACTCTGCACTTGGCTTCCTCTAGACTTCACTCCATGCACCTTTTTTCTGTGCTGATTTTGCTTTGTATCATTTCACCATAATAAACCACAGGCACGAGTACAAATATGCTGAGACCTGTGAGTTCTTCCAGTGAATAACCAAATCTGAGTGTCATTTTGGGAGCCTCTAATACAACTGCATTATATGAAATTTTTATGATTTGGGTTGATGTTTTACACATGATTACAGTTATAAGGTTATTTCACAGAACACCTTTCCTTGAGTCTGTTTCTCTTAGTATTTGCCTGGGAGATTCCTGTATTTCTATGTCCATTTGAATAAAGGCATAAAAGGAATAGATGAAATAAAGATATCAGAAAATAATGTGAAACAAGCAACAATCCTCTTTTAATTAGGAAAAAAAAGAGAATCCTGATGATTACCAATATGTTCTACAGTATAAAAGTTCCTATAAAAAAAGAACCAAAAAAGTCACATAAATTTTCTCCAGCTAAGTAGGGCTTACTTCATTTTTATTGTAGTTATGAATCAATAAGGTAACTGGGATAACCATAGGAAAAAATATAACTATCACACACAGTATAATAATAACACACTATTGATTATAGAGGTTTTTTGTTTCCACTCTTTTTCTTAATTTCTTATAGAATTAAAAGCATAGTTCACCTATTAAAGGCAGTTGTTGACAAACTGGTCAAAAAGTCATCCTCCATTCAAAATGTAGGATGAGTTATCCACTCCATCCTGAAAATAGTCGATTTGATCATTAAAGATCAATAGGACTCATTTGGGGGAAAACAAAGTGAGTTATCTTATACACATAGATGGTTAAAAACTTGGTAATCTAATTGGCCACATATTGTTGTTAAGCCGCAGTTTACCAATTTCTGAAAAAATATAAAAGCGTGTCACATTAAAACTGTATCAGGTAAAAATTTCTGACAACCCAGAAAATACTTTCAATCTTGGCCGAACATCATCACTAACTCTGTCACTGTGGTACAGGTACAAAGAAGTTTAGCATAAGAAACTAATAAAATATGAGATACATTTTAGATCGGGTAGCCCGTTACTTTGGAAGGAAATACACATATATGTCAAACATACATATGGTAGAAATATATTCCAGTAGTGATAGATTCCAAGACAGTTTTCCTTAGCGCTTTCTTTAGAGATGAAGTTCAGAAAGGAGCAGTAAAAGCGGAGATATCAGAAGAAGGCAAATGAAAGAGGATCAAGAGAGACAGCACTAACAAAAATAGTCAGGTATTGACTTTTTTTACTGACACAGAATTCCTAACAAGTGAGAACTAGTATATTCAGCATATCACCTTATATTTTCTCCTTGATATTATACTAGTTTTCTGCAATAAAATACTTAAAAGAGATCAGTTTCTCCAAACTGCTGTTCTGTATAAACTATTTCTGATCAAAATTAAAAACTGTCAAAATACAGTTGCATCATGATTCCATATCAGAGATAGGGCCTGACAGTGGCTTCCTGCCTATTGCTTCCAGATTTTTGTTTTAGTATTCATCCAGAAGATGAAGAGTTGAAGAAAGGACTTGAAGAAAAACTCAAGTATCTCCACGAGAAACAGGTAAGAAAGACAATACTTTTCCTCACACTTAACTCCTACATTTTGACAATTATGGAATAATGTTGGCAAGTCTATTCACCAGGCTAGACCATTTTCCCTTGACCCTGTCCAGGTAGATACTGCAGTTACAAAAAAGTTAGGTAGAACCTTACTTGATATGTTATTTTTCCACATGTGGACACCGAATGTACCAACCATGTAAATAACAGACCTTACGACTCAAAAACGGTTCTTTTGAAAAGGTTACCACCACAGAGCTTTTAAAAGTTGGTATTGAGGGGCGCCTGGGTGGCTCAGTGAGTTAAAGCCCCTGCCTTGGGCTCAGGTCATGATCTCAGGGTCCTAGGATCGAGCCCCGCATTGGGCTCTCTGCTCAGCAGGGAGCCTGCTTCCCCCTCTCTCACTGCCTGCCTCTCTGCCTACTTGTGATCTTTCTCTGTGTGTCAAATAAATAAATAAAATCTTTTAAAAAAAAAGTTGGTATTGAGAAGGGCACGTATCGCATGGAGCACTGGGTGTGGTGCAAGAACAATCAATCTTGTAACACTGAAAAATTAAAATAAACATATTTGGGGAGAAAAAAATAAAAGCATTGAATCACTAAAAAAAAAAGTTAACTCCAACTTTCTTTTCAGTAATTTTATTTGATACAATTAATGCTCCTTGAAATTTTTTAAAAAATTTTTTCAACAACATTTCCTCTAAGTCCTCTCCTACGTTTCTCCAGCCACTCCTCAGTTTTCTCTACTAATTCTTCCACCTCTGTCCACCCATTATATATTGGTATTCCCAGGGTTTGTTCACTGGCCTTCTCTTTCTATATGTTTTCCATCATGGACAAGCTCAATCTTTGTCCAAGCTAAGACTTTGCCTAATAATTCTGATCAGATTATTTCAAATCTGCACCTCCAATCTTAATGCTCTATATCCAGCTAAAAACTCCTGGTATTCAATTATCCAATTACTGAAAATATACTACATGGATATTCCATCAAATTCAATACATACAGAAAATACCTGGTCTTCCTTATTCCTACTGCACTCTAATAAAGTCCTACTCATTCTTCATGCCCAATTTAAATGCTAGTGCACAACCTGAAAATGTATGACTCTTCTAAGATTTCCTCTCTCCCCTTTTTACCTTTTTTTCTTTTTTTTTTTTAAGATTTTATTTATTTGACAAAGAGAGACACAGCGAGAGAGGGAACACAAGCAGGGGGAGTGGGAGAGGGAGAAGCAGGTTTCCCAGGAGCAGGGAGCCCGATGCGGGGCTTGATCCCAGGACCCTGGGATCATGACCTGAGCCGAAGGCAGCCGCTTAATGGCTGAGCCACCCAGGCGCACTCCCCTCCCCTTTTTACATCCAATAATCATGAAATCGCATTAACTCTATCTCTTTTCTGTCTCTGCTTTCTATTTCCCCTGCCACTGCCCTGCTCAAACATGAGTTCTTAACTGATGACTTCCGGAAGGAAAAAAAAGCCACCAACTATTATTGTTACATATTAAATGAATAAAAATTCAAGCAAAGCGAATGAGAAAGGGGGCACCTGGGTGGCTCAATCAGTTAAGCGTCTACCTTCACCTCATGTCATGGTCTCAGGGTCCTGGGGATGGAGCCCCGTATCAGGCTCCCTGCTCAGTGGGGAGTCTGCTTCTCCCTCTCCTTCTGTCCCTCTGCCCCACTTGTGCTCTGTCTCTCTCAAATAAATAATATCTTTTTTAAAAAATGTTTTAAATAAAAAAAATGAGAAAGACATTGGGCCTAGAAAAAGAACGTTATTTTAAATTGAATAAATTTAGCCTCCTGTCTTTTTCAGTATAGAGCAGTGAAATTTTCATAATGGACTGATACTAGACTAAGGAAATATAAGCTTCCTTTATCTTCCAGTCTCTTTACATGGTTTCTTTCAATCTATCCTCCACATGAGGGGTGAGCAAACTATGGCCAGAGGCCAAGTCCCACCAGCCATCTGGTTCTGTAAATAAAGTTATATGGGAGCACGGTCACATCTATTCACCTACATATTGCTATGGCTTCTTTCACACTACAATGGTAGTTGTAGTTGAGAAACCACATGGCCTAAAATATTCACTGTCTGGACCTTTAGAGAAAAAGCTTGGTGATCCCTATTTTATGCCATAACCAGAGGGCCCTAATTCAAATCTAATCTTATTACCCTTCTGCTTCAAATTTTCCAGTGAATCCCTGCATCAAATACTGCTGGCTCCCTCCCCAGTAACCATGCCATATTCTTCATTCTTATCGGAGAACCACACCTTTATTTGGATCTTTATGATCCCAAACACAAAGAAGGTGGCCTCGCCTCAGCTTCAAAAGGAGAAATGATTATTCTAAGCTAATCAGAGTACGTGATTTACCAGTGACTGGTTTAGGAACAAGCATGTGATATAACCTAGCCTATAAGATGTTAGAGGAAATTTACTGCAAGCCTCTGACTTTTCTTCCTATTTAAAAGAAACATATAAAGAAAAACAGTGCTTCCAGTCATTGGATATTGTCATGTGAGAATATGCCTGGAACTGTTGCGAATTAGCCAATCAGGAAATACTGCCAACCTCAAAGCTAAAAAAGAGACAACTGGGATCCTGGTGACATCACTGAACCATCAAAATAATTCTGGTTCCTATTGTTTTAGTCGCTGTTTTGGTTTTTTTAGATTTATTTATTTGAGAGAGAGAGAGAGAAAGCACGGGGGGAGTGGCAAAGGAAGAGAATCTTCTAGCAGATTCCATGCTGAGCATGGAGCCCAATGTGATGTGGGGCTTGATCTCATGACCCATGAGATTGTGACCTGAGCTAAAACTAAGAGTCAATGCTTAATTGACTAAGCTACCCAGGTGTCCTGTTTTAGTCACTATTATAAGTCACCTATTATTTGCAGCTAAAAGCATTCTACCTGATAAATTTCCCAAAGTCTACAGGGTAAGATCTACATCTTTCCATAGTACTGAAAAACTTTCATAAGCTTGCCTTACTTAGCTAAGTATTTACTCATTCCATTTCCATAGCACACTTTTTGTACCAGCAAAATTGAACTGCTCATAAATCCTCCAAAGTTCACTCGTACATCTTGGCCCTTGCACTGCTGTTCTCTCTGCAAAACATATAATCTTGATGGATGTTCCTCCTGCCAAACATTGTTCTTCTGCCTCTTTACCTGGCAAACTTACTACTCAGTCTGCATACTTACCTTAAATTCTACCCACTCTCCTAAAACTCTAATCCTCACTATGGACTTACATATTAAATACCAATAAAAAAATAACAATGATAATTATAAGCACTGGGGGACTCTGGCGCATAGTAAGCACAGGATAAAGTAGAGTAAATAATAAAAATAAAGTAGTAAAAATAAAGTAGAGTAAATAATAAAAATGACAATGATAATAAACTCCTGGAGGGCAGGGATTGTGTTTTTTGGATGTTTGTATTCTATAACATCAGAAAAACACTTAGTAGCTAAAAGACACTTCATAGTTATTTGTTAAGTGAACAAATGAAAATGAGTAAATTGCAAAACCAAACCAACCTACAGAATTTCTTTGATAAAAGTCTACTAAGTTAAAGGTTTCTTCATACATTTCAGATTGTACAATTCACTAGGTGCCACATCTAGGGAGCAACGGTAGCATTTTTGTTATTGCAAACCATTTTCGTGCTTTTATTTTAATCTGTTGAGCCTGAGTTGCCCCATTTGAGAATTTATTATGATAATCTTTTGACTAATGGCAATAGAGTATCTTGTTCTAACAAAATTACAGTATCATGACAACTATGCAACAAACAGAAGAAAACACTGTTCTAATAAAGTTGACATATCTCATTCTCTTTTACTTATGAAAAATGAAGTTATTAATGATGAGATCTTGTTGATACAACAACACGTAAAGTAACCTATGCTTCTCAACAAGGCTTTTCTGACTTCTGTACCATAGACAGTTACCTTTAAAAAAAAACAAACAACGGTCTCATTGGTATTGCTGCATACTAGCTGAGTTTTGCAGTTCTTACTGTTTGCCATTTACGGTACCGGGAAAGTATTGTAGAGTTCCCAGTTTTATGGATAGTTCATTTTTTAATGAGACAATTCACTATGTAATAATATTTACTAAATGTAATTTACTTGTAAGAATTAAAAAATCCATTTTCATAACAAGTTCAATTTCTTTTAATATGCTTATAGAGGAAATATAAAACATATTAACTTAAAAGTCTCTTTTTCTTATTTACACGAAGATAACATAAGGGATTTTAGGGGTCATCTGAATTTCTTTTCAGACAATAATGTCTCATATTTTAAATTACCTACAATTACATTCTTTTGTTGTTGTTGTTCACACTGAGGTACTTTTTTTTTATTATGTTTAGTTAGCCAGTATATACTACATCATAAATTTTTTTTTTAAAGATTTTATTTATTTATTTATTAGGAAAGAGAGAGTGAGAGAGAGCATGAGAAGGGAGAAGGTCAGAGTGAGAAGCGGACTCCCCATGGAGCTGGGAGCCCGATGTGGGACTCGATCCCGGGACTCCGGGATCATGACCTGAGCCGAAGGCAGTCGCTCAACCAACTGCGCCACCCAGGGGCCCTACATCATAAATTTTTGATGTGGTGTTCAATGATTCATTAGCTGCATATAACACCCAGCACATGCCTTCCTTAAGCCCCATCACACGGTTAGCCCGTACCCCCACTCCCCCCCTTCTGTAACCCTCAGTGTGTTTCTGGGAGTCCAGTCTCTCTCACGGATTTATTCCTATTGTTCATGACAGTAATGCCTACAATTAACTTCTTAAATAATTCTGAATACTGGACAGAAAGAAAAAAAAAATAGGGGCTCCTGAGTGGCTCAGTTGGTTAAGCATCCGCCTTCAGCCCAGGTTAAGATCCCTGGACCCTGGGATCAAGCCCCAAATTGGGCTCTGTGCTCAGGAGGAACCTCTTCTCCCTGTCCCTCTGCCTGCGCTCTCTCACTCTCTCTATCAAATAAATAAATAAAATCAAGAAAGAAAGAAAGAAAGAAAGAAAGAAAGAAAGAAAGAAAGAAAGAAAGAAAGAAAGAAAGAAAGAAGGAAGGAAGGAAGGAAGGAAGGAAGGAAGGAAGGAAGGAAGGGAAAGACAGAAAAACATACGCAATTTGCACATTAGGTTTCTTTTTTTTCCACTGCTTTTTCATTATCAAAACTTCCTTACTCTGACTTCATCTATGTTAGGACCAACAAAAGTAATTCACTCTGAAAAGTCTTACCTAGATTGCTATTTTGCGAAAAATTTATAAGTCTTCTTTGTTCTCTATAATTGGCAATCGTTCGGCAATGGCTGTGTATAAAAAGGGGTGATAAACAATGTTACTATTTTAATACTGATAGGAAAAAACATTTACCAAATATATCAAATTCATAAGAGTATTTCAAATAATATCAGAACTAATATCAAAACTTAAATTACCCATATACTTCGAAGTAAGGTGAACCAGTCATGAATTAGTAATTTAGCTAATTAGTTAGTAGAGTTAGCTTGCCATAATGGAAAGTGCCTTGAACTCAGTGGTCCTAACTCTATAACCAAGAGCTATTTGTTCTTGGACGAGCCACTTCTCTTGGGTTCAAAGTCTTTCTCTATAAAATAGGCATCTTACTGCCTTATTTCACAAGGTTGTTAAAAGGATTTAATGAAATATTATACCCAATACATGGCCTCATGGGAAAGGTGATGCCTACTACTCTGGGAAGGGCAATATGAGACCTTTCATCACCTAGTAAGAAAAGGTACTCCACAGTATTTAAAGCAGGCTTGGGATATAAGTCTAGTAACAAAGGAGAAAGGAAAGTCCAGTCTCTTCCTGTAGCATTATTTGAACCTCTTTGACAGCTTAGAATGGTCCCAGCTACCATCTGCTAGCAGAATAGACACGCAAAATCCTCAAGGGGTACCTCATTATGAAGGTCTGGGCTAACATATGGGCTTCATGTAAGGCTTTTGAGTGTTAAGGGAAGGTTGTGTGTGGCTAAAGCCAGGAGGCCCAGCTGCCAGAACAGGGTACTGGCGCTTTGGAATAGCAGCTGAGCATATACTCATGTGTAGTAAACTAAAAAAAGTTGTAACTTCTGAAGTCTCACTGTGGATCACCATGAACACCGAAGAATGTGGATCAGCAAGGCCATCCTGGGAGCAAAAGTTAATCATGACCAGACTGCAGAAACAGTTTCTTTCTTTTCAGATTTTTATTTATTTATTTGAGAGAGAGAATGAGAGAGGGAGAGAGAGAACATGAGAGGGGGGAGGGTCAGAGGGAGAAGCAGACTCCCTGATGAGCAGGGAGTCCAATGGGAGACTCAATCCTGGGACTCCAGGATCATGACCTGAGCTGAAGACAGTTGCTTAACCAACTAAGTCACCAAGGCACCACACAGCAATGTTGCAGCAATAGAACAGAATAAGGGAATGATAAGAATGTCCTTTGTTCCCTCCAAATGACTTGTGAAAGAGGATGGTCTCTTTGGTCTTAGGGAACTCCTTAGGTTTTTGGAAAATTCAAGGGGGAAAGTATAGGAGATAGCCCTCAAGGGAAAGTATAGGGTTTTCTACTAAACTGAACATCTCAAGACCCAAGTATCTAGTTAAGGGGGGAAAAAAGACATTGGGGCACCTGGGGGGCGCACTTGGTTAAGTGTCTGCTTTCAGCTCGGGTCATGGTCTTGGGGTCCTGGGATTTAGCCCCACGTCAGGCTCCCTGCTCAGCAGGGAATCTGCTTCTTCCTCTCTCCCCACCCTGCCCCTCTCTCAAATAAATAAATAAAATCTAGAAAGAAAGAAAAAGAAATAAAGAAACAAAGAAAGAAAAGAGAGAGAGATAGAAAGAAAAGAAAGAAAGAAAGAAAGAAAGAGAGAAAGAAAAGACATAAATGTAACATTATTTGTACCCCATGTATAACAGTTATCTTTGGAATGAAACAGATACAGTTAGGATCCCTAAAGATAAAGGTCTCGATAGTCCTGAGATAAAGAATCCTGCACCCATTGCTATTCCTAACTAGTGTAGCCTTTTTCTTGGTTTCTGGCAAATGACGTGGGCTAACTCACTGCCATCCCAAAACTGCCTGAATCAAACTATGAACTCACATCCATTACATAAGAACTAAGAGTTAAATTATTTTAAACTTCAGTTTAGTAATAACTAACATTTTTTTAATAATTAACATTTTAATGTAAACACTTACACATCAAAACCCCTAATAGCAGCATATTCCTCTGCAGTCCATCCACATACATCCCGAGAATGGATATTAACACCTTGCTGTAGGAGAAGCCTGACTATATCTGAAGATTCATAAGATATAGCAAGCATGAGGGCTGTTCTAAAATAACAGAGAAATAACTTCACCCTTAGGAACTTAGAGTTATTTAAACAGCAAATTTGATATACTTTATCAGGTTAGTATCTTGCCTTTTGGTACAGAATTGACCATTAATATGTTCAAGTGTTTATCTTTGTAAATTACCTCCATGGCTAAAATGAAAGGACAAAAAAGAAGCCTCTTGTCCTACTTGGGTATGGTGGTAGAAGTTGCTAATTTTAAGTCCCTTGATGAACAAGAAACTATACTGAGGTCACTTAAATGAATAGGTGAAGATTTTTAAAAATAATTCCCCATTTCTTCCTTAAGCTGATTCAGTATACTTCCAAGCCTTCTAGAGGACAGGTCCATATAAAAAGCTATTTGCAGGGGTTGCCTGGGTGGCTCAGTCATTTAAGCGTCTGCCTTCAGCTCAGTCATGGTCTCGGGGTCCTGGAATCGAGCCCCACGTCTGACTCCCTGTTCTAGCCCCTCCCCGCCCATGCTCTTGCTCTCTCGCTCAAAAAATAAAATCTTTAAAAATAAAAAAATTAAAAAGCTATTTGCAGGCTTAGAATAACAGTATTCATACTAACGGTAAAATAGTCATAGTTGCAGTTAATGATACTAAGATAAACATGTGTTAGGCACTAAATTAAATACTACATATATAAAATATTATTTACACACAACAACCCTTGAAGGATATATTATTATCCTCCTCTTCATATCAGGGAACGTATCTGGCGATGTTAAATGTTTCCAAAGCCACACACCCAGCAAGTACGAAAGCTAGGAATTATACCTAGTCTTGCGTCAATCTAAAGTCCATCTCTTCTCTTTTTATCACCCACCTATGATTTGTCCTCACTAAAGGAAGGGTCTATCCAATTAAAGTTATCTTTCATCCTCCTACCCTTACGAATGAAAACAAAAAAATATATATACTGAACATGAAAAAGGATGATGAGTCCATGGTATCTGGTAATAGTAATTAATAATCACTTATGGATCATCTAACATCAGTATTCTTCACACACACAAAAAGCAATTTAAAGCAAAGAGTCATCCAAAAGATAAAACAACTCCTATTTATGTTTAATATGCATCTTTTAAGGAAAATATATACGAAGTAGAAGTTTCAAAAAATACTATATAAGGGTTAAGAAGTCCAATATTGTGTCATAAAGTAAAATAAAAGGAGTCCACACTTTATAAAACTAATATGAAACCCATTTAGCTAATATAAAATCATATGGCAAAAAAAAAAGACTGCAAATCACACCAGTCAATAATATGAAGGAATATAAATTCTGCCATATACTGTTCTTCATGCTGCCCCATCAGAATAATTGCTTTCTGCCTCACTGATGACATGTTGATTTTTTCACTATATAATTATAAATTAATCCTCTTCTTATTAAGTTAACCTTTCTGACTTGAGTAATTATTACCACTCTAGAACAATATAAGGCTTAAAAAAAAAACTACTGTACCTTCTCAACTTGTCCACTACATGTATATTTGCTTCTTTTCCAATTAAAAATTCCACCATTCGATATTTGTTTTCATTTACAGCAAGTAATAATGGTGTGAGCTCAAACTGTAGAAGTGTAAAAACATATAACTTACAAAACTACATATTTCCAAAGTGAATTTTAAGACTTGTAAAGGATCCTCTATATGTAAACATATATAGAAAGTACTCTCACCCCCCCTCGGTGCTTTTACCAGTTGCTCCTTCTCTTTAAAATAGCCCTCCTGGGGCGGAGGGGGGAGCCTGGGTGGCTCAGTCTGAGCACCTACCTTCAGCTCAGGTCGTGATCCAAAGGTCCTGGGATCTAGCCCCAAGTCAGGCTCCCAGCTCAGTGGGGAGTCAGCTTCTCCTTCTCCCTCTCCCCCTCCCCTCTGCTCATGCTATCTCTCCCACTCTCACTCTCTCAAATAAATAAATAAAAATCTTTAAAAAAAATAAATAAATTAAGTTAAATAGCCCTCCTCCACGTCTTCAACAGATTAACTGCAGTCATTTTCCAAAACTTACTTCAAATGTTGACTGGTTCCAAGAATCTTGGCTTCTATCACAGTATTTATCATTGTATACTCTAGTTATTTTATTGCACCCCATCTAAACCAAGAGCTTCTTGAGGGAAGGGATTATTTTTTATCTCTATATCTCCAAACTCTAAAACAGCTGTAAATGCTTAAAGTATTTTTACTGAGTTAACAACCTAAATGATTATCTCTGGAATAGTGTTTCTTAAATTATATTCCAAAGAACATATACTTTGCTGGAAGGTAAGTATTGTGCCTCCAGAGAAAGATTCAATGATCATCTATGTTTGAGAAATATTACAAAACTGCACTGTATCTCTAGCACAAAAGAAATCCGTTTAAATTTGTTTATCCCCATTTGACAATAATTTTTTATGGCAAACATTAACATTTGAGAAATTAGAGTTACAGGGATATAGTTTTGAGAGCTTTCCAATAAAGGAAACCAACATACTTGATTCTCTTCTATCAATGGTATCAGGATCCCAGACGTCAACATAAAGCACTCTTGCTCCAAATGGGTCACTAAGGAGATGGACTCTGAGTTCAAAGAGAGGCTTTGGGGCATCTGGGTGGCTCAGTCAGTTAGGCATCTGCTTATGGCTTAGGTCATGATCCCAGGGTCCTGGGATCCAGCCCTGCATCAGGCTCCCCTGCTTCTCCCTCTGCCTCTGCCCTTCCTCCCTACTCATGTGTGTTCTCTCTCACACTCTCTCTTAAATTCATAATTTTTTTTAAGTATCATTAAAGTAAAATCTTAAAACTTCGAATAACTGACTTTACATACAGTTTACAGCACTGCCATCCAAAGCCGGCATCTTGCAAAACATGAGGAAAACCAACATCTGGGTAAACTAAAACTTAACCTATAATTAATTTTAGATAACTGCCACATTTAAGGATGAAAATGTATCAAAGGCTAGTATTAACAGCAACTGAATCTATAGACACAGATCATTTCTCTATCTCTGTAATATAACCAGATCATGATATTAGAGCAGACTAAGGCATATTCCATGTAAAATTAATCAGAATAACTATTTGGATTAGAAGCCAAGGCATAGGGCGCCTGGGTGGCTCAGCTGGTTGAGCAACTGCCTTCGGCTCAGGTTATGATCCTTGAGTTCCAGGATCGAGTCCCACATCGGGCTCCCAGCTCCACGGGGAGTCTGCTTCTTCCTCTGACCTTCTCTCATGCTCTCTCTCACTTTCTCTGTCTCTCAAATAAAAAATGAATAAAATCTTTAAAAAGAAAAAAAAGAAGCCAGGGCATAAAAATTCTTCTCTATGTGAAGAACATGCTTCTCTTTTTACAAGTCTGTATATGTGCTTTCTTCCTGCTTTATTTCTGTACAGTCCCTATGAAAATATATTTCCAAAAAGTATGCTCAAGAAAAAAATTAAATAAAAAATGAAAATAAAGTGAAATCTTAGACAATTTAGTTATTTCAAAATATTTTCATTCAGGGAATGCTTGAGCTTCTAAATATGAAAAATTGACCCCCATCTATGTCAACGAACGGTGTTTCTGTAAGGGCAGTGGCAGAAGGTAATGCATGTCAAAGAAATAGCAGATAGACTGGTGAACGTGGTCATCAACTACTCCCCATGTACAGCTACCATCCCATTGAGGAGCTACACAACGCTGAGCAGGAACTACTCTGTGAAATGGGAGACCCAATGTGGCACATGGCAGGCAGAGTGGCTTTGAGCACAAGGAGATGCCCCTCTATGATGTCATGACCTGATCCCCTTGCTCTCATCTTCAGAACCATGGGGCCTGGAGTGCCCAAGGCCTGCAACCTGCTGCTTTCTCCTGCCACTTGCACTCACCCAAGTTACCCCACTGGGTCAGGGTCTCCCACCCATCTCCAGCGGCACCCATTTCCTAAGCCCCTGAACAGCACCCAGCCTCCATCATCACCTCACTCCCCTCTAGGCCTTCAATCCTTTACGGGCTCTGAGCCCACCATCCACTCCCAAGCACTAATGGAAAGATTTTCCTTGGGGCGCCTGGGTGGCTCAGCGGGTTAAAGCCTCTGCCTTCGGCTCAGGTCATGATCTCGGGGTCCTGGGATCGAGCCCCGCATGGGGCTCCCTGCTCAGTGGGGAGCCTGCTTCCCCCTCTCTCTCTGCCTGCCTCTCTGCCTACTTGTGATCTCTCTCTCTCTCTGTCAAATAAATAAATAAAATCTTTAAAAAAAAAAAAAGAAAGATTTTCCTTCTGGGGTGGAAGGGTGGCTGGGAAACAGAACCCTTTGCCCTTTCTGTGGACATCGCCTTTCTCTAGTCCTCCCTGCCCTGGCTTTGGAGTTGTTTCCATGGTGACAGGACATGATGAATAGAATTCAGGATATATATTTCTTATATATATAAGTAAATACGTAAATAAAATGTTTTGTGGCTAACGAAATCTATACATATGTATATATAATTATATATATAAATTATTTCAAATACTTTATTAATAAAGTTGATGTACCTTATTTCTTGCTTCAATATTTGCATTATGGAAAATCAGCTTCTCAGCTATTGATACATTCTCACCAACGACAGCATAGTGGAGGGCAGTATTGTTACTGTTATCCGTAAGATTTGGATCAGCACCATGTTCTAAAAGAAGAGTTACACATCTCTCGTCCTGGCTTTGTACAGCCTGTCGGTATTACACCAAGAAACAGTATAAATTCTGGGAATTTAAAGTAAAGATGCCATAGTTTTCACCAATTAGTTATGTTTAAAATGCAATAAATTTTCATTCCAAGTAATTAAATCAAATCCATCTCAGGCAGACACAGCTGCTATCACATACCTTCATTAGAGCAGTCCTATCTTCTTTATCATGGAGGTTAAGCTGGCATTTCCTCTCTAGAAGAAGAGTCACCACGTCAGAATGGCCGTTGGCACAGGCCAGATGGAGAGCAGTCCTATGAAAGTGAAAGAACTTTTGAGGAAATTATAGTGCACTATTTCAAAACATGCAATTAATTCACATAATTATAAATGTTAAATAGCATCTTATTTCTATGACTCAAAAACAAAGATTTAGTTTTCTTTCGAAGAAAGTACAATATTTACTAGTGATTATTCACCATACTAATAAAAGAGCACTATCTGATTAGGCAGAGCATGAGCTCAGGATTCAGCTCAAGTTGGGTTCAAATCCTGCCTTAACTCTGTTACTTAATAGTTATTGCTTAGCCTTATCCTCAATTTCCTCACCAAAATGGGGATAAAAATAGCTATCTCAGGTGTGTGGGTGGCTCAGTTGTTGAGCATCTGCCTTTGGCTCAGGTCATGATCCCGGGGTCCTGGGATTGAACCCCATATCGGGCTCCCTGTTCGGTGGGAGGCCACCTGCTTCTCCCTCTCCCACTCCCCCTGCTTGTTTCTGCTCTCGCTCTCTCTTTGTCAAATAAATAAATAAAATCTTTAAAAAAAAATAGTTATCTCATGTCCCCTGTCCCACTCAGTTTGAAGATCATGTGATTCTTGATCTCAAGGGTCATGAATTCTAGCCCCATGTTGGGTACAGAGATTACTAAAAAATGATAATAATAAAATAAAGAATAGTTATTTCACAAAACCTGGTCACCATGCTTAAATGAGGATCTATGCAAAGTTTGTTACATATCATTACTGTAACTATTACTATTGCTACTATTTTACAAAGACAACACTCCAATTAGGTAACGTGATACAATTATGCCTACTCAGATATGTTTTAAGGATTCGCAAGAATACCATATTTCAGTGATTCTAAGAGGCTCATTTTGTCACCTTTTAGTATCTCTGACATTGGAATGCTATTTATAATTCAAATGTCTTACAACTATAATTGGCAGAATTGTTTTTAATTTCGTATCGGTACATAAAATAGTGGGGCATCACACAATCTATGGTGCCTTACATTAAATGAAAAAATTATATATATATATATATATATATATATATATATATATATATATATATATAATAGGTCTACTGCAGTTTGAGTCATATCGTTGGCATTTAAATAAATTTTAGTTCTTGAAAGCATTATGGGAAAAGAGGACTAAAATAACGAAGAATTTTTTAAGTAATTCTTAACTTTGATTTTCAAGAAACTTTAAGCCAAAGGAAACTCAGGATTCAAATAAACAGGAACAGCTCATTTTATTAAATATTTACACTTAGAGAGCATATGAAAAGTATTACCAATTATCAATATTAGTATTTAATACTATTATCAATAAATACATAGCAGATATTTCTCCACCACTTATGAATGAGTCACCTTTTCCTACTAATATGAAATGTCACTATATTTCGGTATCTGGCATTTCTATTCTGCCCGATTCATTTATCTATCTTTTCAGCTATTAAATGTTTAATGTTTAATTTTATTAAATGTTCAGCTAGTAAATGTTTAATTTGTGGAAATTTAAGATACATTGTGATATCTGGAAGGGCAAATCTGTCTATTATATAAAAAGTTTTTTGGGGCGCCTCGGTGGCTCAGTGGGTTAAGCCTCTGCCTTCAGCTCAGGTCATGATCTCAGGGTCCTGGGATCCAGCCCCGCATCAGGCTCTTTGCTCAGCAGGGAGCCTGCTTCCCCCTCTCTGTCTGCCTGCCTCTATGCCTACTTGTGATCTCTCTCTCTGTCAAATAAATAAAATCTTTTTAATAAAAAATAAAAAGTTTTTTTAAGTTTTTATTTTAATTCCAGTTCATATGCAGTGTTGTATTAGTTTCAGGTGTACAACACAGTGATTCCAAAATTCTTAATGTCATCACAATGATAAAAGAGAGCATGTGTAACTCAAAACTCTTAGAACTACGACGATTTTATTTGCTTTATGGAATATCGCTAAATATAGGAAGAGTACACATTTTGACAAACGAGTCTTCCTAATTACGAACGGAACCATCTTCCCAATTCAAAATTTCCTTCGAAGGTCCCTCAGTAAATAACATACATACAAAGTGGACACAGATATAAATTATATATTGGATTTTATCGAAAAAATTTTTAGCCCAGAAGTTGATTATGGGAATATGTCTTTTTTATAACATCATCGTATAAAAAGATGTCCATTAAAAATAAAATACTGTATATACTTAGTTTCTATATATAATTACTTTTCTATCACTATTGAAATTTGGTTAAATGACGTCAAAGCTGTCTATAAAGAGTGATCTATACGGGAAATTATGAGTGGGCCCAACGGCAGCTGAAGATTTTGTTTTGTTGCTCAGACAGTCGGCCTGGGCGCTAGACCCCATGCTGCCGGGCCTCAGGAGCAAAAACCGCCAGGCGCCCTCGGTGACAGAAGGGCTCGGCTCCACAGGCTGAGCCCGGGGAAGGTGCGCACTTCTCCCGGTCCGCCCCACCTCCTCCCCGCCGTCTCGGGCTGCTGGCCTCCAAGTCCCTATTACCGGTTCATCTTGTCTCTTTCATTCACGCTGTTTTTCCCAAGCAGTAGGGTCTGCTGCACTTTCGCTACGTTGCCCACGAACGCAGCTCTATGGATCCTTTTGAGATCTTTTTTTCGGATGTTGTACCCCTTGGTGTTGAGTTCAGTATTCTGAAACCGGACGATCAAGCCACTCCACTGCTGGTTAGTGAAGGGCAAGGACGGCCGCCTCTTCTTAGTCCCGAACCTAAAAAACTTCTTCATCGCAAAGCCTAGAGGCTTCACAACACTTCACCTTCCGCTCGGCTTTTCGCCGCCTAGACACCAACTCTAGCGCCAGAGATAAGCCAAACTGACCAAGCCGATACACCTCAGTAGCGAAGCTACGCGGTTCGGAATCTCTGAGCTCGTAATAACCGTAACCTAGCAATGACGCCAAACACAAATGCGCTTGCGCACCTCTGAAACAGCCTGGCCGCGCCTGCGCAATAAGGACCAACGCCCCCAGGGTGCCTAAAGCGCATGTGCGAACCCCAAGCCTCTCAAATCTCAGTGATTGTTTGTGACGCGAGGGGATTTCCCTTCAATCGTTAGTAGGAGTTGGCTGAGCGTTTCAGAACGTCTGCAGAAGTTAGACTCGAGGGTGTGGAAAAGCAGTCTTTATATACTATTGGGGCTAGAGTGCATGAAACTTCAGGATGCTGAATGCCTCGTCTCCCAGAAAACTTCCCTTAAAAAAACTCTCCCTCAGTTTATTCCTCTTCCATATCCCTCCGGGTCCCAGTCGGTCTCCATGGAATGAGCAGATGCAGCAATAAAAAGCCGTTTCAGGGGCTCCTGGGTACCTGGGTGGCTCAGTTGGTTGGGCGTCTGCCTTCCCTGGGGCATGATCCCGTGGCTCTGGGATCGAGCAGTTCGGGCTCGCGTTTCAGCGGGGAGCCGGCTGCTTCTCTTTCTTTTTTTCTTTTTTTTTCTTTTTTTCTCACTCTTTCTCTGTCTCCCTCTCTGTCAAAAATATAAAATAGTTTTTTGTAAAAATCTGTTTTCATGATCAGAGACTTCGGCAATGTGTATTATCAAGTGGAAACTTTTGAGGGGAAAATTAGGCACGTTCCGCAAATGAAAACGCGTATCTGCATGCCTCTTAATCCTCCCATTCGCCCAGTCTTACATTTATATTTTCTTTACTTTTATTTTTTGCGGTTATTTCCCAATTAAATCTTTAATCCAAGCTTTATTTTGGAGCATGATGCAACATTTAAGGTTTGTTTTGTTTTTTAGAGAGAGAATGGATGGGGGCGATAATAGGGAGAAGGGGCAACGGGAGAGGGAGAGAGGAGACTCTTAAACAGGCTCCACCCCAAGCGCAGAGGGGCTAGAATTGATCTCAGGACCCTGAGATCATAACTTACTGCGATGAAATGAAGAGTCAGAAGCTTAACCCACTGAGCCACACAGGTGCCCAACATTTAAGAACTTTTTTTAAAAAAAATAGTTATTTGCTTGTCATAACTAATTCATCTTTTCTCGCCTGGTTTAAAATACCAGTTCATCGTTAATTAAATTCTCAGGTATATTTTTTTCTGTTTCTGGGTTTTATGTTCTGTTCAGTTGACCAGTAGTCTTCTTCTTGTATCCGTACTCAACTATTTTAACTTCTTTATAAAATATGCTTTAATATCCATTACAGGTCCATAGTCCCCCTTCTTAATCTTCTCTTTCAGTATTGTCTTGGAAATATTTACCTCTACATTATTTGAGATGAATTTTTTTTAAAGATTTTATTTATTTATTTGACACAGAGGGAGAGAGAGATCACAAGCAGGCAGAGAGGCAGGCAGAGAGAGAGGGGAAAGCAGGCTCCCTGCTGAGCAGAGAGCACGATGCGGGGCTGGATCCCAGGACCCTGAGATCATAACCCAAGCCAAAGGCAGAGGCTTTAACCCACTGAGCCACCCAGGCGCCCCTATTTGAGATGAATTTTTAATCATTAAAGAATTAAAAAGAATTCACCGTGAGAATTTGTCTGTAATTAGCTTAGGAAAATTAACTTTGACAGAATCAGTCTTGAATCAGTGTATCTAGATACATGTTATGTCTCTCAATTTAAGTCTCATTAGCTTCTGGTAGTCTTTTATATAAATCCTACATACTTTTTTGCATACTTGATATATTTATACCTAGGCTTTTTCATTTTTCTACTGTGATGGTATATTTTTCCATTATAATTTGTAAATGATTATTGTTTTGATATCTGTGTATTTCTTTGGTAACAGAGTGAAGAACTTTTTAAGCTACAGTTAACAGAAGTTGGCAGCTTCTGGCAGGTACTTAGGGAAGGCACAAAATAGATGGTAAAGATTTCACCAGAAAGATCTAATATTGAGGAATGGTATGATGCAGTCGGAAAAAATGAATCAAGTAAAATGCAAACAAGATGGGCTGTGTGGCATATATATATATATATATATATATATATATATATATATATATATATATATATATAGGCTGTATAATGAGTGTCTACAGAATCCTTTTAATGTGGTACTTGATCCAGTAATTACAAGTGGACTATTCCTGATATTGTGGGTGAAGCAGGCAGACAAGAATAGGAGCAGATTCAGGACAACAACTAATACAAAAGCAGCTAACCCCAAACTCGCCAGATTCCTATTACATTTGTTAATGATTTTAAGAATTAACCAAAGTTGGGTGCCTGGGTGGCTCAGTTGGTTGAGCGACTGCCTTCAGCTTGGGTCATGATCCTGGAGTCCAGGGATCGAGTCCCGTATCAGGCTCCCTGCTAGGGAGGGGGAAGGTCTGCTTCTCCCTCTGACCTTCGCCCTCTCATGCTCGCTCACTCTCATTCTCTTTCTCTCAAATAAATAAAATTTTTTTAAAAATCTTTAAAAAGAATTAACCAAAGTTAATTCTGGCTGGCTCAGGTGGTAAAGCATGCAACTCTTGATCTTGGGGTTATGAGTTTAAGCCTCACATTGGGTGTAGAGCTTACTTTAAAAAAAATTACCAAAAGGCATCCAAATTGGCAAAGAAGAAGTCAAACTCTCACTCTTTGCAGATGAGATGATACTTTATGTGGAAAACCCAAAAGACTCCACTCCAAGACTGCTAGAACTCATACAAGAATTCAATCAAGTCTCAAGATATAAAATTAATGCACAGAAATCAGTTGCATTCCTATACACCAACAGCAAAACAGAAGAAAGAGAAATTAAGGAGTCGATTCCATTTACAATTGCACCCAAAACC
>CM052807.1:10860594-10892167 GCA_028533885.1 Nasua narica
TTTTTTTTTTTTTTTTTTTAGATTTTTGTTGTTGTTGTTTTCTTCTTTTAAGAGTTACCAAGACATTCATCAGGCACTTTTTCATAACTGGTTCATTCATTCTCTTGGACGTGTCTTCCCTTGCATTCCACTGTATCTACTGAGGAAAACTAGAACAATATTGTAGTTCAACCATGATTAGAATATGAGGGCTCAAGTGTCTTGAGGATGATCCGCCAATATCTAGTGGAGATTCCTAACCTGGGAGAACAACATCGAGGGAACCATAAAGTTGAAACAGAAACATTTACTGAAAACCTTCTTTATCCTGGCGTTGTGAGAGTCAATAAGGAAACAAAAAAACGTGATATTCTGGTGTTCACGGAGTGAGGCGAATTTTATATTTAGTGCCACATTAGGGTGAGTACAAAGGACCTATGGAATCCTGTAAAGGTGAATAGAATAGAAAAGGATGCATTTGCCACATCAGCGGTGACATACCATGTACCTGAGGTCTTATTAATGTGTACTGGAAGCAATATGAGGTCCACAGTAACAACTGTGATTGGAACTACTGTTTGATTAAGTTTACAGTAATCTTCAAATATTTGGCACAGTCTCTCTAGTTTCTGAACAGGACAGGCTAGTGAATCAAAGAGAAATAAGATAAAGCTCACCATCCTTGCATCCTTCAGATCTTGAGTGCTAGCACTATCCCTCTGCATCTTTCCCAGGTTGCAATATTGTTTTTGGTTTACTCTCTTAAATGAGGGGTTGGAGACAGTTTCAGAGGATTCTGCTTGGACTTTTATACTATGAAGGCTCTTACCCCACAGGCCAAGTGTATAATGTGGGGGTTACTCCTACCGCCATGTAAATTAATTCCAATCATACACTCAGAGACCTGACTTGACTCGTGAGCCAGACTTTAAATCTGTTACCTGGTCCCCTAAACTCTTATCATAATGGTCTAGCCATGATGATGTTTTGGGGGGCCCAGCTTTCAATGTCAGCTCAGACCCTATGGTTAATAGTCCTTGAATAACATACAGGAACTCCATTTTCCCCAGTGTAGAATCATCCAAGTAATGACCTTAGGTCCATTGGAGAAAGATGGGGAAATATTGTAGTATCTATTTTCCATGGCATTGCAGGCCTCTTGCACCTATTTAGTCATTGGCTCTGGATGTGAAAATTATCAAGGGATGATAGGCTTTGATTGGGGCAGTTGCCCTCATCCTCTTGCTTCTTTATTCTTGGCTTTTTCTGGTTGTAGGTATAAGCAAGACCCTTGTTCACCTGACAATTTTCCTCAAGGGACACTGTGCTCTTTTACCCATCTCCACTTCTAACAATTTAACCTTGCTATACTTGTGTTGGTCTTGATGTGTCCTCTGGGCCCTCCCATGAAATGTAATCCTCTGTTGGGTCTTCTGGCCCCACATAAAATACCCATTCCTGCATGAATACTTCCCTTGGTCTCCCTTTTCCTTTTATTTCACGTGTGATCTGTCAGGGTGTGGTATAAAAAATATATTTTGTATTTGTCCCTAGCTCCTGGCACCGAACTCCTAAAACCCTTAGTATATCCCGAGTTAGGAATGTCTGTTTTCATGAACCCTGTTAACCACAACTGAGTTTATGCTAATGAGGTGACTCCTTGTGGGAAGAGGGCCTAGATAGCTTCAGGGAGGGAACTAGTCACATGATTAGAACAACCACAGGATTAGAAGAAGGTTGGAAATTTCAGCCCTGCCTCCTTTGCCCTCAACGCCGGAGAGGGGGAGACTGGAGACTGATTTCAGTCACATGGCCAATGATTTAATCAACCCAGCTCACATAATGAGACCCCATACAAAAACTCCAAAATGAGGCTCTGGGAGCTTCCTGGTTGTTGAATGTACCAATGTGCTGAGAGGGTGGCATGCTTGAAGAGGGCACAGAAACCTTGCCCTGACCTCCCTCGACCTTGCTGCCCTATGTATCTCTTCACCTGGTTGTCCGTTTGTGTCCTTTATGATAAACCAGTAATCATACATACAGCACTTTCCTGAGTCATTCTAGTGAATTATCAAGCCTAAAAAGGGATCATGGGAATCTTCAAATTTGTAGCCAAGTCGAACTGAAGTGTAGGTACCCTGGAGACCTCTGAGGGGTTGTGCCTGGTATCCGAAGTGGGGGCAGTATGGGAGACGGAGGCCCTTAATGTGTGGGGTCTATGCTAACTTTGGGAAGTTACTTAATTGTATTAAATTGAACTGTAGAACAGTTGGTGTTGCGACTGCATGCAACTCGGGCATTTCTACCGCACTCAGCATTGGTTATTGCTTTCTCTGGAGTTCTAATATAGAACCTAACAGCAAACGTCCTCTATCCCCTGGGGCTCTTGCTTGTTAAATCCCGTTTCCCTCCAGATGCCCCCACATCACTGAGTTATTGCTCATCCAGTCTAACGCTCCATCGCACTTAATCAGGTCCCTTAAAATCCAATCCCAGAGGATCTCATCCTAGCTTGTGCCTGTACATACAACTTCTTACGGCTTGTTTAATGTGTAATCTCTTCTTCCCTTATGAAGCCTAGCATATCTCCATCCTGATTATATTGGGATTTAACCCATATTAGCCTGGTAGCCAAGAGAGGTGAGTGCTGCTCCTGAGGGGACACCTGTTGCCTTGTCTGGGAGAAGCCTCTGAGAAGTCTTTCAGCATGTGGTTAAGTACTAGCACTTACTAGGGAATGCCGGGCCTAAATCCATGAGGATCTAGTGGGGTCTGCAGAATGGACATCCTAATGGGCATACATCCTGATGTTCCTATTTTATCTTAGAGTCTAGAAATTCTCGGTGTTCCTGAACTCGGTATAATGTACTTGTTTCGGCTGAGCATTTAAGCATCCCTGGAACTCTGCAACTTTATCAGATCTTCAATTTGTTCTTTCAGTTTCTGCTGTTCCACTGCAGATTAGGGCCTCCATGTAAACTTCCAGAGAGGTAGCTCTCTATAGCTCTCATATCTAACTTTAACTACTTGTTATTCTGTGTCAGTTTCTCATGATCCCAATCCAGGATGAAGATACAACTTTGTGATCCTCAGATAACTCTTTAAAACAGTTTTATTAAAATATAATTCATTATACAAGTCGCCTGCTTGAAGTGTACAATTCAATGGTCTTAGAATATTTGGAGAATTGTGCAACTATCACAATTTTAAGACATTTTCATCACCTCAAAAAGGAACCCCACAAACACATTAGCAGTCAATTTCCATTTTTTCCAACTCTTTGGCCCTAGGCAACCACAAACCTATTTTCTGTCTCGATAGATTTGCCTCGATATTTCACATAAATGGAATATTAAATTATAATCACATAAGTTCTTTTGTGACTGGCTTCTTTCACTCAGCATGTTTTCAGTTTTACCCATTATGTTAGTTTCCTAGGCCTGTAGCAACAAATTACCATAGATAACACAAAATTGGTGGCTTTAAAGAACAGAAATTCTCACCATTTTGGAGGCCAGTATTCCAAAATCATGGTGTCTGCCATACTTCCTCCAAAGCATCTGGTATAGAATCCTTCCTTGCCTCTTTTAGCTTCTGGTGGTTCCAGGCATTCATTGGCTTGTGGGGCATCAGTGCAAGCTCTGCCTGTCTTCAGATGGTTTCCTCCTTTTCCCTGTCTTCCCTCTGTGTCTCTTGTAAAGACACATATCCCTGAATTTAGAGCCAGCCAGATGAGATAGGATGGTCTCATCTCAAGATCCTCAAGTAATCTGCAAAAACCCTTTTTCCAAAGAAGGTCACATTCACAGCTTCTGGGAGTGAGGACATGGACCTATCTTTGGAGGGTGGGGGACACAACTTTGAACCCACTATATCCAGGTTGCAGCACTTATTAATACTTCATTCTGTTTTATGACCAAATCATATTCCATTTTATGAATATGCCACATGTTGTTCATCCATTTTCAGTTGAACATTTAGACTGTTTCCATTTTTTTTGCTATTATGAAACATGTTGCTATGAAGTTTGTGTAGATGGACATTTTCGTTTCTCTCTGGCATAAAGACTTAGAGGAGTGGATCTACCATCTTTATAGACATGTTCCTTCCATATCTTTCAAAGTTCCTGCGCTTGGCCTTTTTTTTTCAAGGTCACAACCACTTTATACCAGGAAATACTGATGCCCCATCTGCCATTCACAATGGTGTTCTTTTTGGCTGTAAGACAGTCTCAGAACCTGTCTTCTCAGACCACTCTTGGCACCACTTGTGTTAGTGGAGTCCTCAAATAAGCAGATGCTTAGGTAGAGTGCAAGAGATTTACTAGGGAGATACCTATGAAGGAAAAGGCGGAGGGTGGTTAGAAGTAGAGTAATGGTCCTCCAAGATGCCCATATCCTAATCATTGGAGCCTGTAAATGTTACCATGGCAAGCGAGGTATTACAGTTACAGATGGAATTAAGTTTGCTAATCAGAAGTTGCTAAAATGAAGAGATAACCCTGGATTATTCAGGTAGGTCTGATATAATCACAAAGGCCTTTTAAATGAGGAAGAGGGAGGTGAAGTATCGGAGTGGTCTGAGAAAGACTGGATAGACCATTGCTGGCTTTGAAGATGGCAGGGGCCAAGAGCCAAGGAATCCTCTAGATGTTGAAAAAGACAAGAACGTGGATTCTTCTCTAGAATCTCCAGAAAGGAATGCAGGCTTGCCGACACCTTGACTTTAGTGAGATTTTTCAGATCTCTGACCTCCAGAACTCAAGTAGGTTTCCCAGTGTGCCTAGGATGAGGGGATTCTCGGGACACAGGGCTGTTAGTGCTAAGACCAAGTCAGTCCCAGGGTATGCCTAACATACTCCTCTTTGATCCCCTCTTAGGGTAATTTCTGCTTATTATGGCAGTTCATAGTTGGAGAATTTTTTTTTTTTTTTACCATCTCTGCAGTTCCTCTTCCTATGTTACCCACCTATCCAGAAAAGATAACATCTGTGACTCTGAGATTCCTTAGGCCGAGTGGGACATTTATAATTCCTCTTTGTAACTTTCAAACATTAAAACTCAGATTACGAACACAAGTTAAAATTTCAGTTTGGTCCCCTACAGAATCCAGGCCAACTCCTGTGTGCTTGACCCCCTCCACTGTGAGGGTATAGAGCATTGTGCCTGCTCAAACCCTTCCTACTCGAGTCTTTCTTTCCTGTAAGGGTAAAGTACATACTGGTACTACACTTATTTTCTCATGACTACAGCCAGTCACTCAATGAACTTCCTATTGTCAACAGAAAAATGAGTGGGCATCTCTCCTTCATTAAATTTTTAAATATTTTTTATTTGTCCCGGAATCTGTGCCAAACATAGGACCTCTAAATTTCATAGAGAGTTGTTATAGGCATCCTCTTTGTTGCCAGACTTTTTCAACATAAGCAAATTAAATACCTCCAACCTGGGACTCACGTGGGTACTAAGAAGCCCTCAGATGGGAAGGAGGTAGGCAAAAACTCAACATCACCCCTCAGATCCTTGCAGGAGGGGGAGCAAAATGTTAGGAGAATGAGGCATACCTACATGCACCTGACTGCCAGGGATTAATACTACTACATACTTATTTTCTTATTTATATTGTCTAACTTTTCAATGATAAATTATATGTGTTGCTTTTGCACATAGTAGTTTGTTTCTAGCTAAAATAATAAAATAGCTTTAAATGCGTTTAAAGATTGAGGCACCTGGGTGGCCCAGTTGGTTAAGTGTCTGCCTTCAGCTCAGGTCATGATCCCAGAGTCCTGGGATTAAGCCCCACGTTGGGCTTCCTGCTCTGTGGAGATCCTGCTCTCCCTCTCCCTCTGTCCTCCACCATCCCCCCCATACTCTCTCTCACTCACTCTCGCTCTATCTCAAATAAATAAAAATATCTTAAAAAAATAAATGTGTTTAAAAGATTAACAAATGAAACTTTCTGCTTTAGATAATAAAGTATAAAATATATAATTCATCAATGTAAAAATATAATTATTAAATACTATGTTGTCTACAAAAGAATAACCAATGGAAAATAAAAATGCTCTGGAAAAAAATTAGTGAGCAGAACTTACCTACACATCTCAACACATACGCCAAAATAAACCCTATTAGTAAAAGTGTTTACTCTTTTTAACAAGACCATTAAACCATTAAATATTTCAGAAGAAAACATATATGAGTGGTATTACTGATGAGTGATAGAAGAGTCTTCAAATAACAGAAGTTATAAAAGAAAGTATCAATACGTTTGGCCACATAAAATTTGTGACCAAATAAACTTAGTATAAGTGAAAATATAGGGAAAAAAAGGATTAACATGAACGATAACCATTATTTGTTTATAAAAAAGGAACTAAAAAATTTTGTAAATGATCACAGAATATAATCAGTTCACAAATTAACCATGAGTACCAGCCTTCTCCTCTTACCTGATCGGGACAGTAGGTTCAACTTCTTCATCTTACCTCAAGGCACTTGCTCTTCAGTTCTGTCATTATTTAATCCACTGGAATCTTGATGTATTCATTACCTTACAGATCATCATACTTACCCATTATATGGATTACTTCATGCAAATACTATTAGGTACATAGGAAACAGTCTGAAAGTCTTTGTGAAAAAAACTTTCCCCATTGTTACAATTTATGTAAATCTCTTCAAAAAAACAAATCAGCATTATCCATTTAAAGCAATACTTCCCCCAAATTAAGCACAAATTCAAGATACCACTTTTATATCACATGTTATTGATAAAACATAATGTTAATATAATCGGTTCTAACAGAGACCAAAAGCTCTGGTATATAGAACTAAATTGGGCACTTGGGATAGTCACATAGTAATATCACACTCTTAGAAATAGTGTATTTTTATAAAGCCTAACCAAGAGACATTCTTTTTACCTTCTATTTATTCCTCTAACAACTCTTCACATTTTATGTAAGAAGATCTGAAGATCTTTATAATACCAAGAAGCATTACACTTAAGCATCTTAAAATCTAACAAAAATTTAAAAAGTATACAAAAGGCATTAGCTTATGTAGAAAAGGGCACAGGCCAACACATGTCTGCCTAATTTCTCAAACAGGAAAAAAAAATCGGTTATATAATAATCAAAGTATATGATATCAGCTGCATAAATTCTGAAGTCTGTTTTTTTCTGCTATAACAGCATGAAACATGATTTTTCATAAGAATTTTAAAAAACTGAACCTTTGTCATAGCAGAATACTGGCAACTTGCCTTTCTAACTAGTGGGGGCTGTGTTCCCGCATCCATGAAAATTTTACACCAGGCTTCACATGACTTGAACCACAAATTTCTTATCATCGCTCTGTCATTTCATATTTTTTACTACAACTGATTATGGCTTCTTTTTAGGTAACTGTGATTATTTCAAAATAATAAAAAAGAGTCTCTTTTATTCTTCTTGAAGAGTCTCTTTTATTCTTCTTGAATTATTCTTCTTTAGCAACCAACTTCTCCAAATACCTCTATATTTTGTCTCATTTCCTTACTTTTGACACCTCTGCCTTTGTCATCACCTAGTTCATAATTTCTAGGAGTTATATAGACATAACATCTCAGGTTTAAGAACAGCTAGTCTTTAACACACTTTCAGGACCATGAGGGGTGGCAAAATTTGAGGTGAGAGCCTAAAATCATTTCTGCAGCACAGAAGGGATGAAACATGAAGGATAAGCACATTTAAGTGAAATGTAGCCACTTAAATACAGTACGATGGCAGCTACAGAGAGGCTCTCACTAAACATCTGCTTCCTTCAGAGTTCATGTGACATATAGTTGTTTTTTGGGGGGTTTTTAAAAATTTTTATTTATTCACTTGCCAGAGAACGCATGAAAGCACAAGCAGGGGGAGTGGCAGGCAGGGAGCCCGATGCAGGACTTAATCCCAGGACCCGGGGATCATGACCTGAGCCAAAAGCAGACGATTAACTGACTGAACCACCCAGGAGCCCCATACATACTTTTTTTTTTTTTGGAATGGTAACCATATGTGTTTATATCCAGGACCTACTCAGGAGATGCCTATGTATTCACAAAAACATCCTGATTTATCTGATCACTTGGTTAGTTCACAGGACAATATAAGAGAGAAACAAGGGATCTGGAAAATGAGAAAGAGATTTTTCACTTTTTTGTAACATCAAATAATCTATTTCATTATTTTTAACTCCCCAGGATGACTGCATCTGATTACTAATGGTACAATTCAACTGAAAACTCCATTAGAGGTGTGCAGTGAACAAAAGTCAGCTTTAATACTTTCTTCCTAAGGGCAAGCAAGAACACAGTCACCCACTTTACATGGTCCTAACACATCATTAATGGAACCTGTGGCTTTTACTTGCGAAGCATGGTGAATAAAGAATTTGGCATGGACATGATTAATGACTAGGGAAAGTCTTTTTTTTTGTAAATATAGGAGAAGATATTTAATTTCACTCCATATTAATTAATGAAAATGCAAATTAAAGCTCCATTGTAATAATTCATCTTTTAAAAATCTGACAAAAAAGAACAACATTCTAAAGACTGATTTTGCAGTATGGAGGTTGCTCAAGATGTTAAAAATAGCTACCTGATGACCCAGCAATTGCACTACTAGGTATTTATCCCTAAGATACAGTTGTAGTGAAGAGAAGGGGCACATGCACCCCAACGTCCATAGCAGCAAAGTTCACAATAGCCAAGCCGTGGAAGGAGCCGAGATGCCCTTCAAGAGATGAATGGATAAAGAAGATGTATATCTTTGTACAAATATACAATGGAATATTACTCAGCCATCAGAAAGGATGAATACCCACTATTTGCATCCATCCATGGATGGAACTGGCGGGGATCATGCTAAGTGAAATAAGTCAAGCAGAGAAAGACTATTATCACATGGTTTCACTTATATGTGGAACATAAGGAATAGCACGGAGGACCAAAGGGAAAGGAAGGGAAAACTGAAGGGGAAGAAATCAGAGAGGGAGACAAACCACGAGAGACTATGGGCTCCAGGAACAGACTCAGGGTTTCGGGGGACGGGGTGGAGGGATGGGGTACCTGGGTGATGGATATTAAGGAGGGCACGTGTTGTGATGAGCACTGGGTGTTATATGCAGCTAATGAAATCATTGAATACTACATCAAAAACTAATGATGACACATGGCTAACTGAACCTAATAAAAAAACAGACTATGGTTTTGGTAGTCATATACATTGGTATATTCCCTATGAAGGGCAATTTGGAAATATTTATCTACATGGAATGAAATAGGCTCAGGGTCTAAAACAACTATTAATCTTTTACTACATAATTATCGCAGGAAATGGCAGGTCACTCTAGAGGTCACTCAAGGGAGGGAGGAAGTATAATTTCACATTGTAAAGAGGAAATCTTTAAATACGAATTTCATTCACCTGCTTCTTCCTCTGCCCCACTCTCTATTCTAAGTCCACCCTCTCTAGTTTTAAAATTATGTCTGGTATTTCCCAGCACTACAAACAAATATATGAAAGATTCATGAAACATTGTCTCTTGAGGTTGAATTTTAAGAGACTTTCATTAATAATAAATTTGTTAAGACACTTAATTTAGAACATGAATGGCAGCAACTGGTTGACCAAAGATAAAGCACATCTTATATGAAATCCAGAATACCTTACAGAATTTCATATGCCAGACATCTTAATCTTTTTGACAGGTCCTTCTGCATATCAGGCACTTTATAAACCTGGTACACAATCCGACCTTGCATTTTTTAACTTCTAAAAAAGAAATTCAGGGACGCCTGGGTGGCTCAGTTGGTTGGGCAGCTGCCTTCGGCTCGGGTCCTGATCCCGGCGTCCTGGGATCGAGTCCCGCATCGGGCTCCTTGCTCGGCGGGGAGCCTGCCCCTCTCTCTGCCTCTGCCTGCCTCTCTGCCTGCTTGTGCTCTTTCTCTGTTAAATGAATAAATAAAATCTTTAAAAAAAAAAGAAAGAAAGAAATTAATTCAGATGTTACTCTATAAGAATACATTCCAGTCAAGTAAGGGGTATCTCCTGTTTCTGTTCTAGGATATTTTCAGGAATGAAAGTCACATAATAGTCCCTATAGCATTATTAAACTTTATTTTTTTTTAAAGATTTTGTTTTTATTTATTTTATTAGGAAAGAGAGAATGAGAGAGAGCATGAGAAGGGAGAAGGTCAGAGTGAGAAGCGGACTCCCCGTGGAGCTGGGAGCCCGATGTGGGACTCGATCTCGGGACTCCGGGATCACGACCCGAGCTGAAGGCAGTTGCCTAACCAACTGAGCCACCCAGGCGCCCCCATTATTAAACTTTCTATGGACAATCTGAACCTTCTATTCCTGTGCTCTGTCTGACGGTGAGGGAAATTAAAATAACCTACTGAATGCCTATTATTGTTTCATTCACAGCAAATGTTATTAGCTGACTACCTATAAAGCACCTCAATTAGTCCTAGAGATACAAATACGTTCAAGGTTGCTACCTAGAACTCACCATCAGGTGGCAGGAGGTCAACACAGAATAAATTAGAGGACAGCTTATTGCTAAAGCACATGTTGCACTCTGGAGAAACAGAGAATGGTTGGACATACAGCCTTAACAGAAGGACTGGAGAGAAAGACTATGAAATCAACAGCATCTGGATGACAGAAGAAAATGGAGAAGCTGAAAGAACCAAAGAAACAACCTCGGTGTTTACCAATATTAAAGAGCAAAGAAGTATGCCACAAGATAACTCCTGAATTTTAACATAACCACAGAAATGTTATCAACAGAATGAAGAAGGAAATAAAGAGCTGTGGCCAACTAAAAGCATTCATCAGAAAGGATTTCTTACCTTATTAATGTAGCAATAATAAAAATAGATAATTCTACTAAATTTCTGGATTAGCTCTTTCAGTATTAACAGTATTAATTCTGATAACAATTATGGGAAGATAACAGAACAAAATTTCATTGCAATTTTAAGGGGAAAGAATATGAAGCTGTAATATAGTACAATAAAAAATCATATAAAAATACCAAGACAAGGGACGCCTGGCTGGCTCAGTTGGTAGAGCATGTGACTCTTGATCTCAGGGTTGGGGGTTCAAGCCCCATGTTGGGGGGTAGAGATGACTTAAAAATAAAATCTTGAAGTGGGTGGGGTAAAAAAAAATACCAAGACAGTAAAGTTTTGTTTAAAAAGTTAACAGTGACATATATTCACATACATATTCCATACATAATTGTGACAAAACTATTTCAGGCTTTGAAAAATCACACGAATGGAATTATATCACTAAAAAAAAATGCTCAAACACCTTTTTTTTTTTTTTAAGTTTATTTCTTCTTAGTAATCTCCACATCCAATATGGGGCCCAAACTCAACCCTAAGATCAGGAGTCACACTCTTCCAACTGAGCCAACCAGGCACCCCGAAAATCTTAATATTTGTAACCACTATTTTTGACTCACAGGATATAATTACACAGCAAAATCATGTCCAACTAGTCTCTTAAATATTTGGATATTTTTCTGCCAACCCAGACTGAAAAAGCTTACTTTAATATAAAGTCCATAGAGTTGTTTTAATTTGAAGGCACTAAAACAGCATGTCCAGCCCCACAGAATTATAAAAACACCAAACGTCAAGAGTTCATCAGCCAGGCCAGGCTACAGGCTAACCACGTGCAGTAGGGTTAGAAGGCTGGCATGGTCCTTTTTTTCTTTCCTACCTAAGTCCATCCCTCCTTTCTCAGCTGGCTAACTGTGTATGGTTTGACCTTGCCAGAGTCAAAACTATAGAGGGTGGCTGAGTTCTTATCTGGCTGATACTACTGTAAGGTGCTTTTGAATGGGCTGCATTTGGCAATCATTTATTTATTATTTTAGGTTTTTATTTTTGTTTTAAAGTAGGCTCCACATCCAGTAAGGGGCTTAAACTCGTGATCCCAAGATGAAGAGTCTCATGCGCTACTGACAGAGCCAGCCAGGTGCCTGGCACTTAGTTATATTTTATTTTATTTTAAGATTTTATTTATTTAACAGAGAGAGAGATCACAAGTAGACAGAGAGGCAGGCAGAGAGAGAGGTGGAAGCAGGCTCCCTGCTGAGCAGAAAACCCAATGCGGGGCTCGATCCCAGGACCCTGAGACCATGACCTGAGCCGAAGGCAGAGGCTTTAACCCACTGAGCCACCCCCTGGCAGTTATATTAAAGTTGACTTTCTCTCAGGGGCACTTCTGTACCCAGGGCTGTTCTCACCAGCTACTCCCTTGACCTGAGTGAATGCAATCCATTCGGTTGGGCTTTCTTCCTTCTTAGCTCTTAAGGAACCTAGAGATCCACTTTGGATCCTCTTCTTCTGAGGCCTCCTTGTACCTCTAAGCAACCCTTTTGTATGGTATCTAAAATGGAGCCTCCACAAGGGCCCACTCCCCACACTTGACAAACATCTGGTCCTTCATAAGCATTCAAGCAGTTTCTGTCAGGCCAGATGCTGAGAGTGCAGAACAGCCTCAACTAACATTTGACATCTCCCTTCATTAGCCAAAGCCCCTTACCAGTTCTCTCAGTTCCAGGTTTCCTGAATATAAGCCAAACATTTATAATTCCAGAACTGCAAGAGATTCCTATCAAGCTCTCCAAACTAGGTTTTATGAGAAATAAGTACCTTCTCACCCTCCCACTTTGGCAGCTTTGTAATTAGCTTTCTTTCCTATTAAATACATTCTCAAATTCATAACGGGTTACCTACCCATTATATATTACCATATGATGCAAGACTGAAGACAACATACCATTTATATATAACTAAATTAAGTCCATATGGGGTGGGGATCCACATTCTTGCCTATAAGAATGGGGGATTCTTGACAGAATGGGGGCAGGAGAGAATTTGCATAGAAATAAAGTCCTCAGTTCAAGTATATCGACTCTCCCAATTCTTATGTCTATGACTAGGTGTTATTTTTTTCAATCCAAAGATCAAGTCTACATTCCAACATATTTTATTAAAATACTACATACTTACATAAGAAATATACTCATAACCAGCTGGACCAACTCAGTATTTACTTTAAAATGAATATAAATAAACACAAAGAATATCTAAAAACATGTATCCATTACCAAAAGTAATCAACTTAATAGTAAAGGTTACATGTCAAACTCTGGGATTCTGGGAGCTTGAATGGATAGCTCTGAAAAGTCTACCAGTTCTCTCTAGGTCTATTCTCATTAAACTGCTTTGGTTGGAGTATGATTCAAAGTAAGTGAGGGAGATTCACTTTCAGTACAATGAGGTGAGAAGGCTGACAAATCATCCCCACTTAAAAAAGCAACTATAAACTTGGATAAAATTATTTTAAAAACTCTGGAAATCAACTGAAGACCTACAAAACCTAAGAAGTGCTTATTCATGAAAACCACTGAAGTTTGGTAAGAGCTGGAGTCTGTGCTGTGCTTTCACTTCCCATGCCAGAACTTGTCACTGAGAGAAGGGACTTGCTTGACCTGAGGCAGAGTAAGTCAAAGAGGAGACCTCCATGCTAAGCACACAGGGTTCTCTAGCCTGAGGTTGCAATCCTTTTTGCGGCAAACAAGATAAGAGTAGCAAGGTATTTAACTGGAAGCTCTGAGAGGTCAGATAGCCATCTGGATGTGATAAGCACTCCACATAAACTCCAGATTTACCAGAGGCATGCGGAGTAGAAACTGAAGCTGGTTCGAGCCACCCACATACCCATGGTTGCCAAGGCATGCACATACACATAAAGGAGAAGCAAAAAGCTTGTTAGAAAGCAAAAACCAGGCAGCCTTGAAAATGACCCAAATGTTGAAGGGACTTATAAGCCCACACAGATCCATCAGCAGAGTAGAAAGCATGCATGGTGGGATTTGTAACAACGTCTGTCCAATCTTTGGCTAAATGTTAAAGAATGTGGGCACAGCAGCAACCCTTAGGAAGTGAGATTTAAAAATCTTAAAAAGTGAACAGAGACATCAATGGCTGCACACTGTAGTAGAGACAGAGTTCATAAATTTACTGGAGGCAAGTTATTAAACAAAACAAGACAACCCCCTGGGGAGGAAATCAGAACCCCTAATTGCTACATTATCTGAAATTCAACAGAATCATCAAACAAAGAAACAAGAAAAGTGACTCTTACTAATAAGAAAAGCATTAAGGAGAACCCGTCTGAGTATTTCCAGATGGTAGATTTAGCAAAGATTTAAAAGCAGCTATATGGACATCGTCAAAGAACTAATGGAAATAGTGTCGAAAACCATGATGAAAATAACACAATGCATGAAAAATCTCAATAAAAAGATACAAGGTAAATTAAAGAATTGACTGGAAGCTTACAGCTGAAAAATACAGTATCTGAAATGGAAAATTCAACTGATTTGAGATGATAGGAGAATCAATGAACTTGAAGAATCAACAGAAATTATTCAATCTCAAGCAGAGAGGGAGAAGAAAAAACAATGAAGAAAATGAACAAAGAGAGACCAGAATAACGTTAAGTGTACCAACACATATGTAAGGAGACTCCCAGAAGGAAGACAGAAAAGGATTAATAACTATATTTGAAGAAATAATTGCCAAAAATTGCTTAAATTTGATGAAAACCTAATCTACAGATCCATGAAGCCCAATAAATCCCAACTAGGAGATACACAAGGACATCCACACCTAAACACATCACCATGGTCAAACTGCTAAAAGACAAGGATAAGCAAACAAAAACAAAACCTCGAAATCAGCAAGAGAAAAAAAAAAAAAAAAAAAACCTATCACAAAAGGAAACCATAATTATGATTAACAGCCGACTTCTTACAAAAAATAATGGAAGCCAGGAGTCTATGGGATAACATAATCAAAATGATTAAAGAAAAAAAAAAATTCAACCATGTATTCTATATCCAGCAAAAGGATTGTTGAAAAAACAAAGGCAAAAATAAAAGACATTAAAAAAAAATAATAATAAATAAAAGACATTCCCAGAGAGAGGAAGTAAGGTTATATAAAGCACTAGTTATGTCACTATATTGTTGAGTTGTTGTAACATCCATAGATATAACATGACGCTAGGCGCACAGAGAAGAAAATGAGATATATTGAAACAAAGTTCTTACACTTGACCAGAATTAGAGTAGACAGATAAGATGCAGTCATACCTAAATCAATCAGTTAAGATGTAACTCAAAAAAAGGAGGAAGAAAAGGATCTCTTTAGATACGAGAAAAACAGGAAACAAAAAGCAAAATAAGAGGTGTAAAAACAAGTATATCAAAACTAAATCTGAATTAACTAAACATTCCACTCAACAGAGATTGTTGGACTAGATAGAAAACGCAAGATTGATAAAGGACTTGTGTTCAGAATATATGATCTCTTCCACTACATAATAAGACAACCCAAAAGTGACAGTGAGGGTGGTCTGAATGGACATTTCTCCAAAGAAAATATACACATGGCCAATAAAACAGGAGAGGATATCACTAGTGTAGATAAATGTATGTTAATCCATGAAATATTATTTCATTTACAACAGAATGACTTTATCAAAAAGACTATATAAGAATATACTGTAGAAGATGTAGAGAATGATGCAGTTTATCACATTCTTAAAAAGGTAAACAGAAACTACCTGACCCAGCAATTTCAATCCTAGAAGTCTATCTAGGAAAAAAAAAAAAACATACATCCACACAAAGACATGTATAAACACAGAGAGAAGGAAAGAAGGAGAGAGGGAGAGGGAAGGAGGAATGAGAAAAGAAATGGGAAAGGGAGGTGGGCAATTAAAAAATGGGATAATGAATCTGAACCAAGGCTATACAGGAGTTCCTTGTATTATTCCAGGAACATTTCTGTAAGTTTGAAATTAGATCAAAATTTAAAATTATAAAAAAAAAAAAAGAGGCAAGATACTGTATAGCAAACTCCCTCTATCAACTTCTTTAATGAAGACCATAGACAGCTTAAAAGTTATTAGAAAACTGTAGTTAATTTTAATAAAATCACTTCAAGAATATAATTTGGTTGTAAAGCCAATACAATGAGCTCTAAAATAATTTTTCTATTGAGTTAAAGTCATCTGTAAATCCTATAACATGTTCATATTCACAAAATCTGAATGAAAAGCAAACACGACTTTCTGTAACACAGGGTAATTCAAAGTTCACTTTGAAGGGACCGAGATTTGGGGTTAATTTTTCTTTTAATACCAAGCATAATTATATAGTTATTCAGATTTTGAAGTGACTCACTTTTTACTTACCAAAATACTTGCTGCTCTGGAATAAATTTCATTAGTAAGAATGATAATGTTTAAAAGAAAAAAAAGACCATGAAAATGCAAGCTGCATTTCTAAAAGTTTATAATCCTTTAAATTCTGATTATATCTGTATATTTACAATTCTCTTTGACAAAAACAGAACTGTTTTATATATGGACAATCTGGAGCATAATTAAGTGCATCTTAATGAAGTTTCCACTGACCTATATAGAAATATGGTTCACTGACAGTCAAATGGCAGCATTTCTTTATCAAAGATAAATGGCACTATCTAAAAACAAAGACAATCCTTCAACAATTTTACTTTGCCAAGTAAAAATACTTCCCAAGAGCTAAAGGCACAATTTTTATTCACATCTAGTAGAGGAACCAACCATAAAATCATTGTTTATTTTCAACTGAATAACTGATTGACATTTCTCAAACAAGCTGTTTCCAATCCTAATAGTTCTTTATTTTCTTTAACATATTTGCAATAGGTGTCATCATGAGAATAACCAAAATCAGAGTAAATGTGACAAAAGAGAGACAAAGTGTTTCACACCCTTGAGTGATACCAAGGCAAGAGTGGGAGAAAAGCATTGCAAAAGGAAACTACTGAAATGCTACTTATATATTCTTGCAGTAAAACCAGCAACGCAACCATTTTAAGACTTATCATCTCACTTCCAATTTCTTCCCCTCAAGAACAATTTGAATCTCTTTGGCATCCAAAGTCTCATAGGTTAATAAAGCTTCTGCTAGATTCTTATGCTCTTTTGCATGAGTCTTCAAGATATGTTTCGCTCGTTCATATGAGTCCTGAAATGAAAAAAAGCAGAAAGAGGCAGAAAACTTAGGAGAAGCAAAAACCACAAATAAGAAAAAAAAATGTATGTGCCTTAAAAAATGTGAAATACATTCATTTCTCATTATAAAAGATAAAAGCACTGAGCTCCATGCTGGGCGTGGAGCCTACCTGATTGACTGATTGAGAGACAGATAGATAGGGGAAGCTTGGTTCTCAAAGATAAGTTTCGTACTTGCAAACACACTTGGAAAGAGGGCTACTTAGGGAGCTACTTAAAGATATAAAAGTATGTATTATACTTATCTGCCTTTTAAAAATAAGGTCTGTGAACAAAGAAATCTCTTTCTCTATTCAATTTACATGTTAAAAAGGAAAGAGAGGTTTGCTCCTTTTGCCTTGTGAGATTTCACCAATTTATTCAATCTAAATGGCCAGAAAAGATCTACTTTTCTATTCTCTTATTTGGTAACAACTTACCTGTCAGCCAGTGACAACTATACTACTGTAAAATGAGTTTACCAACACTAAGAAGCATAAGTCATATAAAAATAACACAATTATTAAAAATAAACATCATTATACATTCTGAATAAAACTGTTACATCAAGTCAAATCATCAAATTAAAAAAACATGTAAAGTATTATAAATATGTGTCATGAAATATTGAAACTAATAACCAAGGATGAATTAGTATTAACTTTAAAAACTCCATTGGAATGAAACCCTTACACTGTAACATGTAAGAGTCTGATAAGGTGTTTATATTTTTAAGTCTCATATACATTTCAACCTAAAATGTATACTAGCTAGTCATCATTTCCCTTAATAACAATGTAAGTGTTCCATCTAGTGGAAAGAGTACCTTAGGCCCTCCCAATCTCAACATTTCAGAAAAGTATTCAGGGCAAAGAAAGAACATTTCCAATGCCTTAATACTAGTAGAGATAATTTAATCAAAATAACATAAATAGTAAAGTAAAGAGAATGAAGATTCAGGCAAGGCAAAGAGAATGCCTCTTCTGAAATACCTTCTAAACCTTTCCATTATATGAACTTTTCATATACTTAAAATGACTTTAAAGCATTTTCTACTTCCTTGAGTTAATCAAAACCAGGCCCTCCTGGGGACACTCCTAAGCCCGCAAGTGGCAGCCAATGATTCACTCTTATCCTAGATATTTCAGGGTAAAAAGATGAGCTCTTTGTTCCCCTCACCACTGACAGACCATTACTTTACTACCCTCTTCCATAAAGCATGATTCCTTTGAAGTTCACACCATCTGACTTCAACATCCTTCATTTTGCCATCTACTACCGTAATTAGAGTTCTCATTCACTAGACTTTCTGGCATTTAGCTCAGTCGTTTCCATTCCAAGACCTGACTTCATGCACATCCAAATGGAATGCACATATCCAACCTCTGCACTAAGCACCAGACACACGTATCCCTCCCAACTTGAAATCTTCACTAAGACACCTCAAATTCAGGGGTGCCTGGGTGGCTCAACTGGTTAAGCATCTGCCTTCAGCTCAGGTCATGATCCTAGAATCCCGGGATCAATCCCCACATCAGGCTCCCAGCTCAACCAGGAGTCTGCTTCTCCCTCTGCCCCTCACCCACCCGACTCATACTCACTATCTCTCATTCTCTCTCAAATAAACCAATAAAATCTTTAAAAAAAAAAAGACTCTTCAAATTCAATATGTATAAAACTCAGCTCATAATCTACACACTTCCCCGCCTTAGGTCATCATCAGTGTTTTCTCAGTAAATGGCACACACAACTACATAGCTGCATGAGGCAGAAATCTAGAAAACAGCTTTGTACTTAATTTAGCTGCTCTCTCACCCAAACATCACAAAGGCATTTTGATTCCACTAGATCAGTATCTCTTGAATGCATTCACTTTTCTCAACTTCCCCTCATTGCCCTAATCCAAGTATCTGCTGTACCTTGAGGAGCTTCCACAGTACCTACTAACTCATCTCACTGAATCTACGCTCACATATTCTATACTGGACACTGCAATCAAAAAGACTTTTGTTTTCAAATACCTTTATGCTTCATTCTCAGCATATGTACACAGCCAGGCACAAAGCAAATAATATTTGTTGAATAAAATATATGTCAGAATGAAAAACCAATAAAGACTCAAATAATCAATATCCCCTATTCTGACAACTCTATGGTTTGATAGCTGAAGTAAAATATTTATAATTACTGATAAAACTGTTCCTAGCCTATGGCCAGAATAAAATAAAGATTTAATCTATGACCAAAGGCTCCCAAAATCCATATTGAAATCATGGTTTCAATGGTGCACTTTTTTCTCTTTATTATATATAGTGACATTTCTAAACAGGGGATAATCATTATCTTCTGGTAGCACCTATTTAGGCACATTATGACTAGATAGATAAATAAGCATAGAAAAATATAATTATTACCCTCAGAAGGATTCTAATTTCTTGCTCAATAGCAGATTGAGTTTCTGGACTCAGTTTCCCAGTATCACTGTAGGTCATAACTCCAAGCTAAAACAAACGAAAAGAAAGAAATTGAACAGAAAAACCCTAAACCACTAATAAACGTAACAGAAGAAGTACTATCCTATACTTAAGGACACATCATCGGGACAAGGAAGAAATTCGGTATAGAAATTTCATCATTCTTCTGAAAGTATAAGACTAAAAAGTATGAACAAGAGAGAAAATTTAAAATCCTAAGGATGGTCCTGAGTACCTTCTTAGAAAACCTTTGGAGCTATTCCAAACCCAGAAATCCACAATGCAATGTATTAGAAATGCTTCATGAAGCAAATGTGATAATGTAAGAGAGTGAAATGTGTGGAAAGGGTAAAGCAAGCAAGTTCAGCAAATAGATGTTTTAGGTCATATGAATGGAAATAGAATATCTTATTTGCTTAACTCATGAGATACTATTATTGTCCAAGCAACCAGAATGGAAAGTGAATACTATATTTTAGTACTCAAAAAAAAAAAAAAAAAAAAAGTTTAGTTTAGAATAAGCTGTGACAAGTCTACTTGGAATGAGACAGAGGAAAAATAAAATGTTAACAATTTATAATGAGAACCCTCTCTCATACGGTGCCTGGGTGGCTCAGTTGGTTAAGACACTGCCTTCAGCTCAGGTCACAGTCCTGGCGTCCCAGAATCAAGTCCTGCATTGGGCTCCCTGCTCAGCTGGGAGTCTGCTTCTCCCTCTGACCTTGCTCCGTCTCATGTTCTCTCTCTCTTTCAAATAAATAAATAAAATCTTAAGAAAAAAAGAACCCTGTCTCATAAAGAGACATTTGACAAATCATCATTTGATACGGGAGTAGGGGTTAAAATAAACTCTTACCTTTTCACTCATTCCAAATTTGGTAACCATCCGCTTTGCTATTTTAGTTGCATTATCAAAATCACTGGAAGCACCTAAAATTTAAAAATATACATAGCACTCAATATTTAAAAATATTTTTAAATCAGCAAGCACAATTTGAACTAAAGCCATCTTTTACAGCCAACCTGTTGTGATATGGTCAGTTCCAAATATAAGCTCCTCGGCTACTCTTCCTCCCATACTAACGTCCATCTGTGCAAGCAGCTGAGCTCTAGTTTCATTCCATCTGTCATTCTCAGGCAACAGGGACACCTAGACAATTGAAAACAAAGAAAAACTTCAGACACGGTTTGAAATACTTATATTAATCAGAATTATCATTTGGCTCTTGCTATAGTACTTAATATCATGATGCTGACAGCTCAAAGACATTTAGTAGAGATGGTCGCAGGCGACTAATGACAAAACTGGCAATATACAAAATAAGAAAAATTCTTTATAAAGTAAAAGCTCATTTTACATATAATAGGTATATAATGCTGCATTAGGATGGACTTATACCCAGGTGCAAAAAAAGGCTTACGGGGCGCCTGGGTGGCTCAGTTGTTAAGCATCTGCCTTCAGCCCAGGTCATGATCCTGGGGTCCTGGGATGGAGCCCATCAGGCTCCCCGCTCAGCAGGAAGCCTGCTTCTCCCTCTCACACTCCCCCTGCTGGTGTTTCCTCTCTATCTCTCTATCAAATAAATAAATAAAATCTTAAAAAAAAAGGCTTAAAATGTTTATCATTAGAAAGATATGAAAATGAAACTTGTACTCAATAAGAAAAATCTTAGAAAAACTATGGAACCACTGAGATAGTTTCTTTGCAGAGGGAAAAAAGGAATGACATATATATTTAAGAATGCTACTTTGTTGTCATTTAGACTTAAATTTCATAATGTAAATATATAATATTTGAAATACTAGTATTCTTTATTAGCAGATAAGTTTCATGTGTATCTCTGGTTTCACAATGGTTCAGAATGTTAACGAAGAAAGTTATCAGCAAACTTAGGAATTAGCTGCATTTTCTTTTTAATTATTTTCATCAACAATTTCCTACATAAGCTTTTGGAGAGTATTATTTGAAAGAAAAGATAAAAACAAGCTACTTACATGTCCAAGTGTTGGCCCTCGTGGCATGATTGTAGCTTTGTTGATAGGCATTGCATCTTTAGTGTAATATGCAATAATAGCATGACCAGATTCATGATATGCTGTGATAGTTTTGTTTTTATTATCAATTTCCACGCTTCTACGTTCAGGCCCTAAGGATAAAAATATAATTGAATAAAATCATTCCATTAGGAAGGTATATTTAGATGAATGAAACCCACTTGCCTTTAAGTAATTCTTAGAGTGACATGACTTAATATCCTTAATAAGTATTTTAAACGGCAATAACTTGCCAACTGACAACCCAAACTGGTAAGAGCTGTCCTCTTACTCTCTACTATCAACCAGGAAAGTTCAATTCTATTTCCAGAAAATAAATTTAAACAAGAAATGTCATACCTAACTTGTTAATAAGCCAATTCTAGATTTAAAATCAAATACCAAAAATTAGTAAAATTTTTCTTTTATCAGTACAATTACTCTTTTATCAGTATTATCAGACAAGAGCAAACACATGGGCACCCCCTGCCCCCAAACAGTATAATCATAATTATATTTGTTCAGTAAGAGGCCCAATTGTGTGGCTACTTTTGAGTAAATATTTTCTTGCTCCTGTACCTTTCTTTCTTATAACCTTTTTCTCAAAAAGAAGAATTTATTCTCTAACATAATGAACAGTGTTAAGACAGGGAAAAGAAAAAAGAGAGAGAAAAAAACCTACCCATTAGAATTTTATCTTTGGAAAACTCTAGTTCCTTCATGGTGACCATTTCTTTTCCATCAACAGCTGCCTTTAATGCAGCCTGGTTCACAAGATTCTCCAACTCTGCTCCAGAAAAGCCAACAGTACCTCGAGCTATAATTTCTGGATCCACAGCTACGCAAACACAATATTAAAATTCCAGAACAACTCTTTACAAATGACTCATATTCCAAAAGAAAAAAGAAAATACCTATCCTGAACTGGAACTTAAAATATTTATGTCACTGTAACTACAAAATAAACTTACTTTTTCTAAAGAAAAACCAAAATTGCCATTAAATAGATCATTAACATTACCACTGGGACATATCACAAAAGTTCTTAAAATTTAAATAACTTGGGGCGCCTGGGTGGCTCCGTGGGTTAAGGCCTCAGGTCATGGTCTCAGGGTCCTGGGATCGAGCCCCGCATCGGGCTCTCTGCTCGGCGGGGAGCCTGCTTCCCGCCCCCCCACCTGCTTCTCTGCCTGCTTGTGGTCTCTCTCTCTCTCTCTCTCTCTGTGTCAAAAAAAAAAAAAAAAAAATTTAAATAACTTTGTGGAAAACAAGAAATGCAGAGTTGCCAGACATGATTTATAAACTTCAAATTAGGGGCACCTGGGTGGCTCAGTGGGTTAAAGCCTCTGCCTTCGGCTTGGGTCGTGGTCTCGGGGTCCTAGGATCGAGCCCCGCATCAGGCTCTTTGCTCAGCAGGGAGCCTGCTTCCCCCTCTCTCTGCCTGCCTCTCTGCCTACTTGTGATCTCTCTCTCTCTGTCAGATAAATAAATAATCCTTAATAAATAAATAAATAAATAAATAAATAAATAAACTTCAAATTATGACCTAAACTGTTACTAGCCTAAGCACAAACTGCAAATGTATACTCATAGACATTTCGTTTTCTGAATTTCATCTTGAAATACTTTATACAAAAATATTGGTATTATATGTACATTTATAAAAGCTCTCCTTATTAGAGGAAACATATCTGGTTTTATAAACTGAGTCACCTATTTTTGAAAATACTGCAGCTTAATTTAATAGCTGCATTTATTACTCAAGTGGGTCCATAATATTCTCATGTGTTTTGTTTTACGGTTTGCCTCTTTTGGACCCAAAGTGATTATATTATATGTGCTTTTTCTACTATTTCATATTTTACATTCATCTTAAAAACAATTATATTTATCTTCAAGTATTATCTGAATACTCTCAAGAAAACATTTCTTTTTTAAAAAATATTTTATTTATTCATTTATTTGAGAGAGTGAGTGAGAAAGAGCACAGGAGCAGGGGCAGAGGGAGAAGCAGACTCCCCTGCTGGGCAGGGAGCCTGATGCGGGGCTCGATCCCAGGACCCTGAGATCACAACCTGAGCCAAAGGCAGCAGCTTAACCAACTGGGCCACCCAGGAGCCCCAAGAAAACATTCTTTAGAATCAGGATTCAAATGACAGAATTTCCTACATATATAATAATTAAGAATAAACTTTTTAAAAAGGACATATAAATGGAGAGAGAAAAGGACATAGAAAAAACTGGTCTTCTGAGACATTTATCAAGTAAGGACCACAAACAGGGCAGAATGAAATATTACCATTTTATAGGGACAATAATCAAGTTTGTTACTAGAATTAGACTTACACTGATCAAACTTTATTTTATTGAGATACCATTTTAAGATTTCTGTTCGACCTTTTACATCTGGTCTTGGAACTGTAACTTGCATGTCAAAACGACCAGGACGTATTAAGGCACTAAAGGGAGAACATAAGAAGAAAATATAAATTAATAATCTGAGTACTGAAGGTCAAATCAAATGGGACACTCTAAAAACAAGATGGAAAGATAATGGCAACCAGAGGTTGGAGTGGAGGACACTCTGTTCCAGGACAGCGAATATACAGTGTTATATTAGTTTCAGGAATACAATATAGTGATTCAACAATTCCACCCATTGCCCAGTGCTCATCACGGCAAGTGCACTCCTTAATCTCCATCACCTACTTCACCCTAGATTAGAGTTTTGAACATAAATATTCAGATAACTCCTTGTAAAACATGGCTCAAGTACCAGTTTCAATAACCAGAAGGCAGAACAAAGGTTGACAGAGACACATAGTACACAACCCTCATCAACAAAAACATGCAAGCCAGTCACTCAAGGAACAATAATTTACAGCAGTCTATTATGAGAGCTACACCGTGATAGCTTCCTATCATAACTGCTGTTGAGCATAGAATGTTACCACAGAGTTAGCAAAGATAAAAAAACTATTAGATCAAATTAAAATATGAATAACTTCTATGATAAAATCAAAACTTTAAAACTACAATAAACTTTATTTTAAAAATGCTCTCCACCACCCTGAAAATTCTGTAATATAAAGTTGTCAGAAGATTCTTTTAACAACTTTACTGAACTTTAATTCACACATCATAGAATTTAAAGTAGATAATCCAGTGGTTTTTAATATATTCAGACTTGTGCAATTATTAACAATCTAACTTAAGAATATTTTTATTCCCCCACCCCAAAAGAAACCCCACAGCCACCAACAATCACTCTCCATTCTTCCCTTCCTCTTGCAACCACTAATCTACTTCCTGTTGCCACTGATTTGCTTATTCTGGACATTTCATATAAACAGAATTGTATGCGGTGTTTTGTGATGGGCTTCTTTCTCTTTTAAAGTTCATCTATGTTTCAGTATGTATCAGTACTTGTCAAAAAAAAAAGGCTTTTAATACATACTTATCTAATGCCTCTGGGAAGTTTGTGGCTCCTATTATGATAACTCCTTCATTGGGTTTAAAGCTAGTAAAAAAGAAAAAAAGTAACATTTCACTGAAAACTAAAACAATACACATATAGAAATGCTTTACACAAAACTGTTTATCATTGAACTTAGAAATAGCAAAAAAAAGGGACTGATCTTTTTTATACCCAAAGTGATGACATCTCTATTATTTTTCAAAAGGAACAAATGTTACTAACCCAGTATACTTCAATAAAACTGCTAACAATAAGTCGCAAAGTCATCTATGATTACGTGCCTTCACAATATTTGTTCTACTCAGGAAGACATGACCTGACAAAAAAAGACTAAGGTATCTAATTTGTGAAAAATTATTCTCAAGTTTACCAATTCAAATTATTTGCTCCTAGACTTCCTATTTGGTTCCAAAAGATCATATATGGTTTTAAGAAGTTTTTCCTTCTTTCACAGCAACCCCACCTCTTGCTCTTTATATTATACAACTTTATATTATGCAAACTTTAGTCTACCACAACACTAAAAGCGAGTCACAAATTGTGTAGGAACCAGCATACAGTCTTTACGTCTCCAAATAGATGAGTATTCTCAACTGGAATCAACACTTTCCTGTCATGATACAATTAATGAAAAAAGGTATAGAGATCACCAATTAGGAAGAGTTGATACCTCAATCACCCCATTAGTAACGGAAAGAACACAATACAGAGAATGCTGCTTGTCTTGACTTCTTACACAGGGACTACACTGTTGCCTACATTTTTTCCTATTTCTTTCTTTTTTTTTTTTTTTAAGATTTTATTTTTAAGTCATCTCTACACCCTACATGGGGCTCAAAGGCACAACTCTGAGATGAAGAGCTGCATGCTCCACTGACTTAGTGAGACAGATGCCCCACTATTTCTCAAATGTTACTGAATATATCACCATATGCCAAAGACAAAGGAAGATTCAATTACCCATCCATTTCAGCAAGAAGCTGATTTATAGTCTGCCTTGAATATGGATGCATTGGAGACTCAATTCGCTTCCCACCGACAGAATCTAATTCATCAATAAATATAACACAAGGAGCATTTGCTTTTGCTTCCCCTAGGAAAAGAGAAAAGATTCAAATAAGTTTAATGAAATCAATGTTTTTTGAACAAACACATGTAAGTACTAAAAACCTGTAAGACTGTCAAAGCCACAAAAGACATTCATTAAGGAGAAAATAGATAAAATGAGATCTCTTTCTTTTAAAACTGATTTGAGAGGGGTGCCTGGGTGGCTCAGTGGGTTAAGGCCTCTGCCTTCGGCTCGGGTCATGATCTTGGGTTCCTGGGATCGAGCCCCGCATGGGGCTCTCTGCTCAGCGGGGAGCCTGCTTCCCCCTCTCTCTCTGCCTGTCTCTCTGCTTACTTGTGATCTCTCTCTGTCAAATGAATAAATAAAATCTTTAAAAAAAAAAAAAACTGATTTGAGAACAGTAGCCTCAGGTAAAAAAAATGTACCATACAAAATGATATATGATAAAAACAACTGAGTATTCATTCTTCCAACAGTACAAGCCATATACAATCAGATTTGAGGCTAATTATTCTTTAATTGCATATTATTGAATTAATGAATAAGATAAAAAGGCAACAACAACAAAAAACCCAGCTTTTCAACAAGCCCCAACAAGCTCACCTAAACATTTCTAGCTCTTCCATTTGGGGAAAAAGTACAGTTCTGTTTCAGCTCACACATTAAATTACCTAAAACCAAAACCCCACAATGGTGAGGTCAGCTATCAATCATAACTGAGTAGCAAATAAAGGCTAAGAAGCCCTCTTCCCCTAAAGTTCACAAAACTTCTATTGTATGAAAGATACATTAAAACATACTAAATAGATTTCTGATACGGCTGGCTCCCACGCCCACAAACATTTCATCAAATTCTGATCCAGAAGCATAATAAAAAGGAACATCAGCTTCTCCAGCCACAGCTCGAGCAAGAAGTGTCTTTCCTGTCCCTGGTGGTCCAACTAAAAGTATTCCTAAAAGAGAAAACAAATACACTGATTCAAATTAAAAAATTAAAATAAACCCTAGATGTGAACCTATGAAACAAATAGTTATTAATGTATATACAGTTTTGAGGTTGAAAGCACATGACTAATATTTTGAAACAAAGCAAAACATATGTCTCCAGTAATGATTCACTTCAGGATCTTCTTCAAAACTAATTTCCCTCTACCATTTCTATCTTGAGAGAATGAATATAATAAACTTATTTATCACTAAACAAGTAAGATAAAATTCACATAAACACAGATTAAAAGATTTAAACAACCAAATGTGACTTGATGCTCTTCCATAAAAAAGATATTTAAGAAATTCTGATGAAGGGGCACCTGGGTGGCTCAGTCGTTAAGCGTCTGCCTTTGGCTCGGGTCATGATCCCAGGGTGCTGGGATCGAGCCCCGCATCGGGCTTCCCTGCTCCGCGGGAGGCCTGCTTCTCCCTCTCTCCCTCCTCCTGCTTGTCTACCCTCTCTCACTATGTCTCTCTCTCTGTCAAATAAAGAAATAAAATCTTTAAAAAAAAAAATTCTGATGAAAATTTGATTTGGACATCTGATGAAAATTTGAAAAAACACCAGAGTACAAGATTTTAAGAAAATAGTATTTAGTTTTATTGGGTAGGATAAATTATTCTCTTTAGGATAATGTCCTTAGTCTTAGGTGACACATACCAAAGTAGTTAGAGGTAAAGTAGTTAATGTCTACAGCTTTGTAACTATTCCGTATGTTAGAACATTTTCATAACAACAGTATGTATGTCATAAGTTAGAATAATTCTCTGGTTTCCACAACTTTTCATTTTTCATTTAAAAAGGCAAAAAACCCCTGTATTAATGCTATATTTTAACATAAAAAACTATTTTAAAAGGAAAGTTGCTGAAAGATACCCTTAAGACCATCGCCTTGTGGGGTGCCTGGGTGGCTCAGTGTGTTAAGCCTCAGCCTTCGGCTCAGGTCATGATCTCAGGGTCCTGGGATCGAGCCCTGCATCGGGCTCTCTGCTCAGCGGGGAGCCTGCTTCCCCTCCCTCTCTGCCTGCCTCTCTGTCTACTTGTGATCACTTTGTCAATTAATTAATTAATTAATTAATAATTAAAAACAAACAAACAAAAAAAGACCATCCTCTTGTATTGCCTTATTACTCTGTTACTCTTAACTGGTTTAAATCATCGTATCAATTTCTATAGAATATATTTTGTAACTGAGAATTTCCCACAATTTTATAAAATATCCCTTGTGATTAGAAAGTGAACTATTTTATGACTTTAAACATGCTCTTTTTGATGTTATAGTATTGATTTTAATAAATGAATCCTAAATTAGCAGTGATTCATGCAAATAGTTTTATATAATGCTGAACATTGTCAGGAGAGATAGTGGGCAGTATAGAAACAAATCTTAAATATTAGTGCCCCCTTTAACTCACCAATTCCATTTCTAGAATTGGAATCTAGAATAATGAATAAATGAATGAGTAAATCTAGAATTTATTCTAAGGAGATAATTAAGCATGTGGGCAAAGCCTTGAGCTATTAAGATGATCATCACAGTGCTGATTTTATTATTTTAATTAAAAAATGTGAGTACAGTTGACACACAGTTACATTAGTTTCAGGTGTACAACATAGTGATTTGACAACTTTATACATTAGAAGCTGTAGCTACCCTCTGTCACCATACATACAACACCATTACAGTATCACTGAGTATATTTCCTATGCCTCTTACTCCTCTGACTTATTCATTTGCCAACTGGAAGCATGTCTCTCTCTTTCCACTTCATACATTTTGCCCAGCCCTCACATTGCTAATTTTAACAGCAAAACACTGGAAGCCACAGAAGTTTAATATGTGATTACAGTATAGTACAATCATGTAAGTACAAGGGCACCACAAAGTCATCGAAATCTTGTACCCAATTCCAGCATATGGTTTTCCCTCACACCAACAAACAATTCTCCAACACCAGTTGGGCGTCCTAATATTCAAGTCAATTCTGACCCTACCTACTTGGAGATAGCATCAAACACCGTAAGTTAAGGACCTGGTCCCCAAAGACTGCGTCTACCCCCAACGCTCCCCATGTCATCTGCAAGGCCAGGCTGTTACCTGTGCTTCTGACTGACAGGCTATAGACAGGAGGTTGCAATGACCCTTCCTTAGATTTAATTAATTTGCTAAAATAGCTCAAAGAACTCAGAGAAACATTCTATGTACCAGATACTGGTTTATTATAGAAGAATACAACTCAGGAACTGTCAGTCAGATGGAAAAGAGGCACAGGGCAAGGAAAGGGATAAAGAGCGCTGAGCTCCTATGCCCTCTCTAGACATGCCACTCTTCCCACATCTCCACATGTTCACCAACCAAGCAGCTCTCTGAATCCTATTCCTTTTGGGTTTTAATGGAGGCCTCATTACACAGGCATGACTGACTCAGCCTCCAGACACTCTCCCCTCCCAGGGCGGTCAGGAGGGTGAGAATGAAAGTTCCAGACCTATTATCACATGGTTGATTCTCCTGGCAACCAGCTCCTAACCTTAGGTGTGTTCTCAAAGTCGACTCATAAACAGAGGACAAATCTATTGTTGTCATCACTATAAAACTACAAGAAATGGGACCAAGACTAAAAATATATTTATTATAAATCACAAGAGTCATTAAAAATCATATTAACTGGGAGAAAACATCAAAGACAAACTGAGGAATATTCCACAAATTAGTGTGTATTCTGCACAATTTTTAAGGTCATGAAAGATCCACACCCACTCCCATAATAAAAGAGTGAGGAGAGGAGCCTGGGTGGCTCAGTCAGTTAAACATTTGACTTCAGCTCACCTCAGGATAGGGTTGTGGGATTGAGCCCCACATGGGGCTCCACACTCAGTGCAAAGTCTGCTTTAGGTTCTCCCTCTGCCCTCCCCCTGACCGACTCCTGCACTTGCATGTGTGCTCTCTCTCTCTCTCTCTCAAATAAATAAATAGATAGATAAATAAATAGGCTGAGGAAATTTTTCAGATTAAAGAAAAATCTAGGGACACCTGGGTGGCTCAGTTGGTTGGGCCGCTGCCTTCAGCTCGGGTCATGATCCCAGGGTCCTGGGATCGAGTCCCACATCAGGCTCTCTGCTCAGCAGGGAGTCTGCTTCTCCCTCTCTCTCTGCCTGCCTCTCTGTCTACTTGTGATCTCTTTCTCTGTCAAATAAATAAATAAAATCTTGAAAAAGAAAGAAAGAAAGAAAAATCTAGGGATGCCTGGGTGGCTCAGTCAGTTAGGCAGCAACTCTTGATTCTGGTTCAAGTCATAACCTGTCTGCATAAGGATTCTCTCTCTCTCCCTCTGCCCCTCCCCAGCGCCTGTTCTCCTTCCCTCTCTTTCTCTAAAATAAATACATTTAAAAAAAAGATTAAAGAAAAATCTAAATGTGTAAACCTGGATTGAGTCCTAAACCTGGGGTTGGGATGGGGGATGGGAGAACCTCACTACAAAAGGTATTAAGAGAAATGCAGAAATTTGAATGTAACTAAATTTCGTAATACTTCTGGAACCGTTTAAATTTCCTGATTTTAATAACTATACTGGAGTTATATAATAGAATATTCTTATTTTTTAGGAAATTTATAATGAGGTATTTGGGGTTAAAGGAGCATGAAATCTATAATTTACTCTTAAACAGTTTAAAAATACATTTATGTAAAGAAAGTGAGCAAATGGGAAAAAGTGCTAAAAAACTACTGAGCTTGGTTAAGAATAAAGAGAGTTCTCTGCACTATTCTCACAACTTAAAGTCTGAAATTGTAATAAAACTCAAAATCCTCTCAAAAAAGGTTATATAATGGAATGTTCAGAATGAAAACTTATTTGTAAAATAGCCATTAAGAACTAAACTTTAAGCTTTTAAATCTGGTAAAAATTAAATTAGTAATGGATTATAGTACTTTTTTTATGTCAAGTCATGGTAAAGGGAAGGTATCTTACCTTTTGGGAGTTTACCTCCAAGCACAGTAAATTTTTGTGGATTTTTCAAGAATTCAACAACTTCCTGTAATTCCTGTTTAGCTTCCTCCACCTAAAGTGACACAATTTACCAGACAATTATAAATAATGATTAGATTACCAAGGCCTCCTCTTTGAAAATAGTAAATTTAACTGGAAATTAACTTGACAGCTCCCTTATAAACGCACACACAAAAGGGTTTTCACCCGACTCTTTGCCAATTATGCAGTCTCCTTACATATCTCAACAAAAAACATTAACTTCTTACATTATTGAGAAACAGTGCTTCCCCCAGTTAATAAGGACTTATATTCACAATTCCAGTTAAATGTGTCGCAGGCATTTGGTATAAACAGAAACACTCACCCACCAAATTTCAAATCCAGAACTTTTTACC
>CM052807.1:10892667-10910727 GCA_028533885.1 Nasua narica
AAGAAAAAAACGTCCCCCCAAAATAAAAAGTATATATATATAAATAAAGAGATCTGGCCATTAATCTATTAAAATAAGTTTTTTTAAATATTCAAAGATATCCATATACTAAAAGAGGGCCAAAAGACATTTGGTCAAGGTAATAAATAATTTTAAATTGTAGGAAAAAGGAAAATAGATTAGATGTCACCTACTACTCAAACCACATTTTCTCTGTCCAAACTTTGTGTTGAGAAAATCCCCAACTGAGGTATATAAAATCTCTATAGGAGAATAGAGTTTAGGGATCAAGGCAATGAATGAATTTATAAAAGCCCTTCCTAGTACTTTTGTGGCAGCTATATATAAAATTATTCCTACATAACCAGAAATTCTAGGCAAGGAAATGACATTCCTATACTAGCTCTTCAAGAGTCATCAATAAAACTGATCACAGGTACCACCTACTGGCACAACTATTTTGGTAAATGTTATAAATTATGTTGGTCTATATAAATTTAGATTTTTAGAGCAATGATAGCAATATGAAATTATAAGAGTAATTATAAAATTTGTTTAGATTGGCACAGAAAACGTCTTGACAATCTATAAACTTCGTGTTATCCCCATTTCTAGTATTATCAGCATGTCTTCTTTAGCTTCATAATCAGACTAGGACTCATTACAAAAGAAGTGTAGTATATTGAGTAATGAAGTATATCCATTGCAGGGAGAAAATAAGAATGCCTTGCTGACCATAATCTCAGCACAGGTTCGATGTAGAGTAGGCTGACGGCACACCTTAAAACAAAATGGGAAGGGCCCCCTGCACTAATGAGTCAAGTTTTCAAATACTCATTGCACCAACCTCTTCCTCAATTCTCTTTTCACAATTCCAACAGAGTTCACAGTTGTTTAAATTGCGAAGGGAAGGGAAGGACTACTTGGTATAAAATTATCATAGTGACTCCTGATACTTTATTCCCTAATAGTCGAGGTTGTGAAAAGTATTTATACATAGATAGGGAACAGAGTGTGGAAAGTGCAAGAGCTCTCATTCTACTCCATATTAAAGTGGCCTTTTTATTGGTCAGCAAACAAGTAAGGCACATTAATTATCAGGATCTTTGCTCTCTTTCTTCCTCTGGCTAGAAGTGTTCTTTGCTCAAATACATGCATGGTTTAGGGACACCTGGCTGGATCAGTCAGTAGAGCATGTTATTCTTGATCTCAGGGTTGTAAGTTCGAGCCCCACACGGGGTGTAGAGATTACTTAAAAATAAAATCTTAAAAAAAAAAAATACATGCGTGGTTTACTCCATTATCTTCAAATCTTCACTCAAATGTCACCTTCTCAGTCAATCACGCACTGAATATCCCATTTAAAATTGTGATCTCTCAAAACTCCCAACCTTCTTTATGCTGCTCCGTATTTTTCCCATAATACTTTTGGGAATACTTTATCACTTTTGAACATACTCTATTCTTTCCTTATATGCAATATCATTGTCTAGTTTCTGTTAGAATTAAAAATCCATGACAGCAGAGATTTATATCTTCTATCCTAATACTTAAAAGAGGGCTGGAGAATATGCAGTGAAGCTAAAAGTTACAAGGCTCTAATCATGGCTTCATTTTTTCTAATGTCCAGCCCCCATCCAGGAGCCCACCAGAGTAGCCTCAGTACAAAAGACAGTACTATCACTCAGGAAATTCCTAGGGATTTAGCCGTGTGTCAAGACATCAGGATCAAAGACCAAACTGCAGAACCAAAGATGCACCTAGTACTCTTGTCATTTAGGGAATTACAAGAGTTTTAGCGCCTGGAACTGGAGGTAGAGAGGAATATATATATTTTCTATTTTATACTTTTAAAATCAAATATTGGCCTTATATAATCAGATACTATTTGAAGAGCGCAGGGTTAACTTTTTAACTTACTCCTTTAACATGTTCAAAGGTGACATTTTTCATCTGGACAGGATCTACTGCAGAGTCAAGCCCCGTTGTTGTCCGGAAGCGGACTAAAGAGAAAAAAAAATAATTGTTTATATATTTGATAGATTCATAAAATTCCAACCACCTTATTATTTAGATGTAAGAAAGCACAGAAAAATTATATTTAAGTTTACATACACTAATTCATAGTGACGTATAGAAACTACATCTTCCAGATTTCTAGACCATGTTCAAGGAATAAATGACATTGAAATGACATCTTCATTTTATTTTTTAAAAGATTTTATTTACTTATTTGACAGAGAGACACAAGGAAAGCGAGAACGCAAGCAGGGAGAGTGAGAGAAGTAGGCTTCCGACAAGCAGGGAGCCTGATGCAGGGCTCGATCCCAGGACCCTGTGACCATAACCTGAGCCAAAGGCAGAGAGAGGCTTTAACCCACTGAGCCACCCAGGCGCCCCCAGGTATAACTTTCTAAAAGTCTGGAAAACCAACCACTTAACAGAAGCTGATCCAACATTTTTGCTATAATATAATCCTTGGAACTTTAACAAAATATTATTTTCTCAAAATAAAACTTGAAATTTGTACAGTGTCTGAAGGAACTTTTCCTATAACCCACAAAGCAATGTAAATATAATGAGCCCTGATAATGCAGATGGCATGTAACCATAACAGATTAAAATTTTTCTACTTCAATGCAAAAAACAATCTTTTTTTTTTTTTAGGAAAAAAATGTCTAAGAAAGAGAGGCCTAGACATCAGAACGGTAAATGCTTCCTCTCTCCTAAGTCTAGGGCAGACTATGAAAAAAAAAGTCAAGTATTTAAAAGGTTAAAAAAAAGTCAGATAAATAAAAAAGAGCCTTTACCAGATAAAAATGGATTTTTTAAGAGTCCATAAATGCCAAACAGCAGCAGAACGAAGAGAATCAGACGAGTTCGTCTCAGAGAATCTGGAGGAGGAAAAAAAAAAAAAAACTTAAATAACAACAATGACAAATGACAGCTTGATGAAAAGCAAGCATTAGGTTATTGATGATAATCATATTCCATCACATGTAACTTTGGAACCTGGCATTCATTTGTATAATTGCCAGGATTTCCTTTCAGCACCCTGTTATCAAAAACCTCATGAAGGCACTCATGTTTCCGTCCTTGACTGGTCCTCATTTGAGAAAAGGGAGAGTGTCAACAGGTATTTCCATTTTGACATATCTTAAGTTACAAATATAATGGAATATAACCAACAAAAAGGCGCGTATGTGTTAGAAAAAATATTTGTAATCACTTAAAGGTAGGACTATGACTTCCTTTTAGATATTCTTCCCAAATATGGATGATGTCAAATCAACTTACCATTGGTTTTTTGAGTCAGGGCTTGGGCTTTCAGAAAACCCTCTGCAAAACCAGTTTTAAATGCATCTTGGTGAGCTTCAGGTATATTTTTGGTTTTCATGAGTTTGTCCAAACTCTCAACATCTGATCCTCTGTCCCGCAAAAGGAACCCCTAAATACACAAACAATGCATCACTACTGACTATATAGATAACACTGCCCAATAATATAATGATCACTTACCAAAAAATTCATTCAAAAATTCTAGAATTTCTAGTTTTTATTGACCATCAGAAAAATTACACTAGGACTCAAAAATAAATTACTTAATCAATGGCAAGGAAACTAACTCTGGAACTTACACTTCCATCAATCAATTAATATAAAGAAACTCTCTGTAAGAACACTATACTGGGGGCGCCTGGGTGGCTCAGTGGGTTAGGGACTCTGCCTTCGGCTCGGGTCCTGATCTCAGGGTCTTGGGATCAAGCCCCGCATCGGGCTCTCTGCTCAGCAGGGAGCCGGCTTCCCCTCTCTGCCTGCCTCTCTGCCTACTTCTGATCTCTCTCTCTGTCAAATAAATAAATAAAATCTTTAAAAAAAAAAAAAAGAACACTGTACTGAAAACAACAGGTCACATGTGGACTTAGGGTTCTAACAGTCTGATGTTCACACTCCTTTATCTCTACTAGAGGAAAAATCTCATTATTTTATTAAATGTTTATTGAGTACCTTTTATAAACTTGAACTTGTATAAGTTCTGCAAATGTAAAGATAAATAACCAATGATCTGAATGTTCTCAGTCTACTGGGGAGAGATAAACAAATAAATAATTTTTTGAAATCATTTTGATATTATGTTAAAAGTTCTAGGTCTGAGAGCGCTTGGGTGGCTCAGTCAGTTAAGATTCCGACTCTTGATTTTGGCTCAGGTCATAATCTCAGAATCACGAGATTGAGCCCAACATCGAGCTCGGAGCTCAGCAAGGAGTCTGCTGAAGATTCTTTCCCTCCCCTACTCTGTTCCTCCTCTGCTCGCATGTGCTCTCTCTCTCAAATAAAGAAAATCTTAAAAAAACCTAGAGGTTCTAGGTCTGGTGGTAAAATAAATGCTACCTCAGGAAGTCAAGAAAGGCATTAGAGAATAGGATTTCTAAACCACAGGGAACACAAAGCATAAACAATCTGACAGAGCCACGAAATAACAGGCTTTAGCGCTCAGGAACTACAAGCGATGTTGTATGACAGGATTTTAAAATGCCAAGAAACAAGCAGAGTAGAGGTTCAGAGGGGGTGCCATAACAGAAAAATGGTAGGCAGAGGTCAAATGGATACTACAGCAGGCAACTGATGATAAAGCAGGGGAATACAATTATTACATTAAAATATTTTAGACAGATGGTGTGTTGGTGGCAGGCTGGAGGCTGGACTGAAGGTAACTAGGATGCTAAGGGGCACCTGGGTGGCTTAGTCAGTTAACCATCCAACTCGACCTCCACTCAGGTCATGATCGCAAAGTTGTAAAATCAAGCCTCACGTCGGGCTCCGGGCTCAGCCCGGCTCCACACTCAGCAGAGAGTCTGTCTGAGATTCTTTCTCTCCCCCCACCCCTCCCACCAGCATGTGTCCCCGTGCACTCTCTCTCTCTTAAATAAATTCTTAAAAAAATATAAAGGCAAGGAAACTAAGTGAACATTTACTAGAGTCTTTTAGGCAAGAAATTATTACAGTCTATCTATGCAGTGGAATTGGGGATGAAGAGAGACAGATCTAGGAAATATTTAAGAGGCTAGATCAACAGGATTTTAGTGATTAATGGATGTGACAGGAGAGAAAAGATGAACAAATCAAAGTTGATCACCAGGTTTCTAGCCTGGGTGGATGCTATTCACTAACACAGAGAACACAAAGGTAAGTGTGTAGGGAAAAAAACAAAAGGAGAGGTCTAATAGGCCAAAGGAGAGACATGACTGGGGCACTCACAAGAGCTGGAGGTGTAATGATTATACAGGTTATTAATCCTTTAGAAAATCAACTGACCAGTAAAAGAAATCAGATATTGAATGTTCTCCTTTTAATAATTTTAAAATTACTGCTTTTTCAAACAACAAAATAATGTCTAATTACCTTTACAAATGATGGTGCTATATGCTGTGTCTCTGCCAATCTTTCAGAGGTGGACTGTAAACGTCGGGTTCTTGATTTCAAAGTTTTAAAACCCCGAGACTGTATGAAAACTGAACAGAACAGTATCACATTTACTTCTCGTTGCAAATTTTTGTAAGAAAAATACCTAGGATTCAAAACTGACACCAAGCCCATCATCCTAAGTTTATTATCTCACTTTTTAACATAGTTCTTTGCCTGACACTTCACTACCCTGGTAATTAATTTACATGGATTGAATCTATAAAATGACTTTATAGTCTCTCGGTAATTTTAAAATGTGGAAAAAAAAACCACAAAAACCCACTGATGAATATCAAATAAAAGTCAGTGAGTGTCTGATTCTTCAAACCCCAATCCCACTTCCCAAAAGTGAACACTGTTAATTTCATGACCGGGGTGCCTGAGTGGCTCAGTCGGTTAAGCGTCCAACTCTTGTTGATTTCAGCTCAAGTCTTGATCTCAGGCTTGTAAGCTCAAGCCGGCATTGGGCTCCACACTGGGTATGGAGCCTACTTACAAAAAATTAAAAATAAAAGAATAAAAGCTTTTAAAAACAATTTCATGACTACACTTCTTTGTATTTAAATACATGCTCTTTCTATAAAAACAGTATATAACTTTTTGCAATTATCTTCTTGCACTTAACGATCAATATATCATGGATATTTTTCAGAACAGGTCAGACTACATTCAATTTGATGGCTGTTAATATTTTTCCAATTTACTGGTGTATAGCAATTTGAATATTCAACCACTTTTCTACTATGGACATTAGTTGTTTCCTGTTTTCTTATTGCTAAAAATGCTTCAGTTAAAATTCTTGTACATATCACCTTTCAGCACATGTAGACTAAATTCTTAAAAGTGAAACCGTGAGGTTTGAATTATTTAACACTAAGAAGCTGCTCTCTAAAAGGCTGTTACTGATTTATGCACCCACCAATTATAGGAGTATCCTTTTCTTCACATCCTTTCCAACACAGATTGATATAAATTTTTAAATTTTTTTTTAAAGATTTTATTTATTTGTCAGAGAAAGCACAAGCAGGGGGAGTGAAAGGCAGAAGGGGAAGCTGGCTCCCCACTGAGCAACGAGTGCGATGCGGGATTCGATCCCAGGACCCTGAGATCATGACCTGAGCTTAACCAACTGAGCCACCCGGGCATCCTTATAAATTTTTGAATTTGTACAAATCTGATAGGCAAAAAGCAGTGTCTTGTTTTAATTTGCATTTCAAATTAGAAATGGGGGAAATTTTTGAAAAACTTTTACTTTCATTCAGTACTTTCTTTAATTGATCACTCATAACCTTTCCTATTTTCATGTATAAAAAGGATGTTATGTATACTAACTTTAAGTCACATATATTTGAAACATTTAATGTCTTTGTCTTTTGACACAACAATTTATAAGGTTAAAATAGTCTTATCTTTTAAGCTTTAGTGTTTTCTGCATTGTGCTTTGATAAAAGAGCCTCACTCTCAAATTGTGATTTTAAGAGGAGCCACATGGGTGGATCAGTCAGTTGAGTGTCCAACCCTTAGTTTGGGCTCAGGTCCGTCTCAGGGTTATGGGATCGAGCCCTGCATCAGGCTCGACACTAGGCATGGGGTCTGCTTGGGATTCTACCTCTCCCTTTCCCTCTGTCCCTCCTCTCTCTCTCTCTCTCCCCCTCTCCAAATAAATAAATCTTAAAAAAAAAAAAAAAGGAGTCTACTGACTTTTTTGTTCAGACCTTTACCTATTTGGAACTTATTTAAGATTAAATTAAGATATAATTAAATTAAATTAATTAAGATTCTCTTAGGCCCAAGTTTATTTTTTTATTTTATTTTTTTTAAAGTAATCTCTAACCTGGGGCTTGAACTAACAACCCCAGATCAAGAGTTGGATGTTCTAGGGGCGCCTGGGTGGCTCAGTGGGCTAAAGCCTCTGCCTTCGGCTCGGGTCATGATCTCAGGGTCCTAAGATCGAGCCCTGCATCAGGCTCTCTGCTCGGCGGGGAGCCTACTTCCCCCTCTCTCTCCGCCTGCCTCTCTGCCTACTTGTGATCTCTCTCTGTCAAATAAATTAAAAAAAAAAAAAAAGAGTTGGATGTTCTACTGACTAAGCCAGACAGGTACTCCATTTTACACCCAAGTTTAAAATCAACTTCTTGGTTTTCACAGCAAGTGTTTAGGGTTTTGAACAGGGTTGCAATGAATAAATTTGGGTGTAAATTAAAACTATTATAGTACTGAGTCCTTTCTTTCTTTCTTTCTTTTTTTTAGTACTGAGTCCTTTCAAAGAGGATTATGGCATTCTCTCATTTTATTTTACCCAACTCTTCTATTTCCTTCAGTGAAGTTTTACAGGCATATATGCACATATATACACATACATACACATACATGAATATACATTATGTTGAATATGTCTTACCAGGATAAAAGATTAAATGGGTTTGGAAGAAACTATGAATAAAGCCTGTTGCTAGAATATAAGAAAGATAACTCATTTTTATGCATTTATCTTATATGATACGAGTAACCTTTCAGTTTATTAAGTTTTCTATAAACATATTACCTAGTAAGCAAAAACAATCATAATTTACTAATTTAACTTATATAGAAAGTGTGACACTTAAAATCTATCACATGCCTTTTTCATACACTGAAATAACTGTTCTTTTGTAATCTATGAACATAAATTAACATACTTCCTAAATTAAATCACTCTTGTATTCCTTATTCATATTTTTAAGTACATTTCTGTACTTCCTTTTTCAGATTTTAATTAGAATTTCTGTATTTATGTTATTAGGTGAAATTAAGATCTATTATGTTCTTTTTTACACTAACACTTTAGTATCAGTAATCTCGTGGAATAAACAGGAAAGCCTATTCTACCTTTTTATTTTGGTCCTGGAAAACAGAACACAAACCGTAAAACCATCTGAGCCTAAGTCCCTCTGGGACACTATTATCTTTCAAATTTTATAGTTATTATCTCTTTGCTTGAGTCAATGTTCATTTATAACTTGGATAACTGTTTCAACACATTTTTATTTATACATACTCTTAAAAGTTTTAAATCTTCATCATGTGTGCCTGTTATCATTTTTCACTTCTAACATTTTCTCAATGTTTTTAATCAGACTGTTCTATTTTCTTGTTTTCTCAAATTAAATCTGTTCATTTAATTAAGTAAAATTCTCTTGGTGTTGTATTCATTTAATGTCTTATACATATTAATTTCTCACATTCATATAAAGAATTCTCAAAATGAATGTTTAATCAATTTATTTTCTAGTAAATTATACAATGCTCTCAGTATCAGTTGGCCCTCAACTCAAGGATTCTGATGTTGATTTTCACTGTGGTTCATAACTAATTATCTGTAATTTGTTTCTCTTTCCCTCAGCCCTAAAACACTTACTTAGAAAGTATCTTTAAATGTCCACAGAATTAGGAATTTTTTAAGTTATCCTTTCTGTTATTTGATTTCAATATTACATGATCAGAGAACCTGATCCCTGGGTTGTAACTTTGTAAAAATGAAGATACTCCTTATTCCCTAATGCATGCTCAGTTTTTATAAGTCTCCCATGAATATTTAAAAATATATCATCCTTCTTTAAAAATTCTTCTGTATTCTGCATACCATTTCTTCAGGGCACTATGGGTCTCTGTGCCCTACTGGGCACCTCTTTCATGCTACAAGTTTTCCTCAACATGGGGAGATTCTTGCTCATCCAATTGTAATTGTAAAGAGAATACAGTAATCGGTACTGATTGTAGATAGGTTTCCTCAATACTACCAAGGTGGTAAATACATTTATACTACAAAACATGGACTTATAATGAGTGAGCAGGGTACATTCAGTATATGATTCAAATCCATTATTTCTCATCTTGGCCTCAATGTTCACACACAATCTTCAGAGGCAGACTAGTCTACACACACACAGAGATCCTTTATTACCAACATGTCTTTTACCAATTGTAGCGTAGAAGTTACAAGCCCTATGTACTCTGGGACTGGCCCACTTTTGGCAAACTTTCAGTTCAACTGTTCATGAATCATCCACTATTACTGACTTGGAAATGGGTTTTTTTCCTAACTTCTACTAGAAATTACTGCACACACCTCATTCGTGTCACTCCACTCTATGTTCCATGAAGGTAGGTAACATATGTCTTTTTCATTTATAATTATCACTGTTACTTAATAGCTACCACTAGTGTCTGATATTAAATAAATGTAAATGCATGCATATTTGATTTTGCTATCAATGTGATGTCATCTATTTCTTACCTTATGCAAAGTTCTCAAATTTCTGGTCCACTGATGAAACCTCTCTGCTGTTGCCCTGACATTTTCTGCACTTTAAATTTTTTCTGTCATTGGAATTGATTGGAACAATTTTAAAAATGAAATTTTAAGAATATGGGGAAATAAACAAATGTGCTTAGTTAATTATGTTGAATGTGTAGATAAGTTCCCTAAAGTTGGATTTACTGTGGCACTTATCACTCATATTCAAAATTCAGCTACTATTTATTTTCCCAATTAAAAATTATAGATATACGCAAACTAATTGACTCCAAATAATCTATCAGTTCTACCATGAGCTATAAATGACTGTTTAAGAACAATAAACCAGAATCTGTTAAATAATCTATTATTTTTTTCAAAATAAATACAGTTGTTTCATACCTGGCCAGCACTGAAGATCTGAACAAATACTTTTAAGAGTTCTTGAATGTTGTCTGTGTAAGCAAGAGGAACGTAAAGTACTAAACATATCTAAGTAACCTGGAGGAAAATTGAAAAAAGTAAATTTTCTAATTACCAAGCTAAAAAAAAAAAAATCACAAAATACAATTTTATCAAATATTAGAAAACAAAAGTATGAGGTTAGCCTTTTATTTGTTCATATGGCTCTGCTTTTAGTTTTTAAAAACACTGCTAATCTAATTACAGTTCTTCATCACTTTCATATCTATCAGTTGTCCAAGAGATTATCTTTTTTATCTGATATATGACTACATCTGCCAATGAAATTAAATTCAAACTATAAAGTAAAAGATACATGTGTTTACCTAAAGTTACTTTTAGTTAAGAGCACAAAGACATAAAGAACTGGTACTTCTTAGGGACAATTTCAAAACGCTAATAATGTAATTAAACACTGTAAACCAGAAGCACAGTTATCTTTCTCTCTCAAAGCTTCCAGTCACTGGGTTCAAAGACAGTTCCTCCCATAGCTGGAAGCCACCAACTTTGGTGATCCTTCAAATTCCCACTGTTGACTAATGGGCCCCATCCCACTCTACATCCATGATCCTGAGGAAGAAGTAAACAGAGAACAACAGAAACTTTTCTCATCTATCCCAATACCCCAGTTAGAATTCAGGGATTTTCTTAGGAATCAACAAACCCCCTGCTAACACCTCTGCCTGCCTAAGCCAGGGAAACAGCTGGCAAGGAACCTTAAAAGGAAATGTAAATATGCAGACCAGAAGAGCAATAATAATCCTACTACTATTGCACAACAATGATAGTAACAAAAATTTTACTCTACTGAACACTTACTAGGAGCCAAGTAGCACAGTGTGGGCTAAGTAAACTATTTAGATTACTTCATTTGATCCTGCAAAGTGAGATAAGGAATTTTTCCTCGTGCTTCATATGAGAAAACAGCAGCCTGGAGGAATGAAGTAAATGCCACAGCCACTCAGTGGCAGGACTGAAGTTGATCCTAGTCTACTCCTCACCCTTAACCACTAAGCCTCAGGACTTCTCTCAGAAAGGAGATAGTATAACATTAAAAATAATAGAAGCAGATTTCTAGTCCAAGCGCCCAAGCTCAAAAACGTCATTTTCTCACTCTTTAATTTTTTACTTATCCCACAACCCATATATGAAATAAAGGCAATAGAATGATTAGTAAATGAATTAAGTTTGTACAAAGTATGGCTTCAATCAAACCTTTATCACAAAACGAATTAAACTTGCACTTTTGTTCGTGGGCTGTTAATTATACTGTATAAGTATACTTACACTGATTTTTTTTAATCTATTCTTTCATCAATAAAAAAAAACCAAGTATTTTGATAAGTACTAACATTCATTGTTTAAGTATCATCCAAAAAGAAACTCATGAAGCTGAAACCCCTTCTACAAACTACGAACTTATTTTAAAACCAGATTGTTATAAGACTTAAATAAGAAAATATACAGATGTTCCTTAAAAAAAAAAGGACATGACTATTTTGTCAATGTATTCTCAGAAACTAGCACAGTTCTTGAAATCCAATAAATGTTTGTCACCTAAAATTAAAACAATACTCCGTTACTCTACAATCTGTATAGTATGCTATAGTAGATCCTGGGACAAATAAAGAAGCCTAGTGGAAAAACCAGTAATTTAGGAAGGTTAAATTTCATGTGGTAAAGTCTAAATACAGTCTATAGTTCAGCTAAGTGTATTGTGCCAATGTTAATTCCTTAGTTTTGACAAATGCACCATGTTTAAGCAGGCAGTTAACATTAGAGGAAGCCAGGTGAAGGATATACGGGAAGTCAGTACTATCTTTGCAACTTTTCTGTAAGTCTAAAATTATTCCAATACGAAAAGTTATCAAGGAAAGGAAAGAGAAACGGAAAAAGGAAAGGAACGGAACAGAACTCAGGAAAGAACCTAACACACAGTAAATGTTAATAAATGCTATGTGTTAAATTATTAGTAACTATGACAGCTTACTTAAATTGGAACAAAAAATACACCAACTTACCATATTTATTTTCAAAGAAGGACTGCGCAGAGACATGAGATGTATGCCAATGGGAAGAAACGCTCTTGCCTTTACAAAATCCAGGAAGTAGACTCTCTACCAGTTGATCAATCTGCCCAATTTTTAATTCAGACAATCCAAGGTCTCTTAAATTAAGTACAGGCTGTAAAAGAGTAAGTCAACCAAGTTAGCATTAATATCAAGATATTTAACCTAAAGAGTTCTTATTAGTTAAAAAATTATGGATTTTAAAAATCTAACAAAGGTATTAAGTCTTCTTTTCTTCCTAATATTTAAAAATTAAACTGGAAAAAAAAATAAATTGGTGCAAATATTTTAAAAGCATGTTATTTATTTATTTGTCCGAAGACAGAGAAGGGACAAGCAGGGGGAGCAGCAGGCAGAGGGAGAAGCAGGCTCCCCACTGAGCAGGGACCCCCGATATGAAACTCATGAAACTCGATCCCAAGATCCTGGGATCATGACCCAAGCTGAAGGCAGACATTTAACCAACCAAGCCACCCGGCTTCCCTGGTGCAAATATTTTTATAGTTCTGGTTCTATGGAGGCTAGTTATATGAGGTTTGAAAAAGGTTAAAAATATATTTCCAATAGTATCTCTCTTAAGTTATGGACTTTTAAAGCTTCCTCAATCTCTAATGTCCATAAACAAAAGCACATTTGATTAAAAAAAAAGGGGGGGGGTATGCCTGTTGCCAAAAGACATCTCACTCCTCTGGTCTCATTGTTGAGATTCTTCTTTGAACTGAGAGGTTCTATAATTACCCATATCTAACTTCTAATAAAGAAGAAAATTGAACAAAGTAAGAAATGTGTGAAAACAAGGGAAGAAAATACACTCGCATTAAAACAGTTCTCAACTAACTACAAATAGGGCAGAAGTGAGTTATTTTCTTGTCCACAGGAGCTGTCAGGCAGACACAAAAGACACATAAAAATAAGCCCCTGACAGCTAAAAGTTCAAGCAAGGGAAGCAAAAATAAACAGAACAAGTAAAGTAGCAACTTCTGATGATTGATGTGAAGTTAGATCCATAAAATTTCACACACAAAAAAAATAAATGAAGTTATATCCATGGATTATATAGCTCTGGATTAATGTCCACGGGTTTCTCACCTACTAGCTTTGTGACAAGTCATTCATACTCTTAGAATCAATTTCCTCATTCATAAAATGCCTATGAAACACGCCCTGCCTATTTCACAACAAGATGGTATGGATCAATGGAAAAGATTATGGCTTGCTCATCTGACATCCTAACACAAAGACAAGGATAGTTAAAGGTATGATGAAATAAAATACTTGTAAGTGTTCTTTATTAAAAACTACACCATATAAAGCATATTATTACAATGAAAACAGCAGGACTATCATACTCAAAACCTACTTTTCAAAAGTTATCTTTTGTTACTATTTTTTAAGTAGGCTTCAAGCCCAGCATGGAGTCCAACGTGGAGCCCAGTGCAGAGCTTGAACTCACAACCCTAAAATCAAGACCTGAGCTGAGATCAAGAGTTGGATGCTTAACCGAAGGGGCCACCCAGACGTCCCTCAAAAGCTATCTTTTAAAATGGCAAGCCAAAATGTCTATTTATAATACAAAGACTTCAAAAGGGAAATGCAGATTCTTAACTTAAAATTATTTCCCTGACATATTGGCTGTCAGGTCCCTGGAACATAAGGAGAAATAAGGTACACATAAGCACAGTAAATATCATACAACACAATTAACTGCTATTATAGAGATACTTAAAACAAAAAGTGGTAAGAGAACAGAGAGCAACTAATTTCCTAAGTCAGATACAGCTTCACTGAGGTAACGCCTTATTTCCAAAATGATGGAAAACCTTGGGGTAAGGGACAAACAAAATATCATCAAAGCACCTGGAATGTTTTAGATGTAGTCCAAAGATTCGTGATGGGAAAATGAACTAAATGGCCTAAGGTCAAATTGTAAAGAGCCTTGTCTGAATTTAATTCTATAGCTAACATGATTAGTTTTGTTTTATAGCTAGCAAATAGAAGATAAAGATAATAAACTGGATGAAAAAAGGCTGACAGAAAAATAGTATGAGCCTGAACTAAGCCCTAACAAAAGACAGAAATAACAAATCACAGACAATAGACATTTAGAAAAACCAATAGAAGATTGAGAGGAAGAAGGTTTCTGGATGGACATTCTAGTTATCAATTTATTATCTCCTAGTTCCTCTTCATCCTTTTTGTTGGCTCCATGAACAATGATCTGGGCTCTTTAAGTATTTTTTCTTTGCCAGCTGGGACAATGTAAACTTTGTCAGTAAAGAGCATGGGAGACACTATAAGAGGAAAGTGTTTTTGTGTCTGGTGTCTGTACATTCGGCAGGCTCCTTTCTGCAACACCCGTGGTTTCTCTAGCATCTGGCTGCCACTTGTATAGCCTCTCCAAACTTGGCTTCTGCAATAAACAGTGGCTAGCAGTAGCAGCTTTTCCAGTAGGAGACATTCCCATGAACAGCTTTCCCTTCTACCCTGGATGGCAGATTTCCATCAAGTGCAGCTAGCATGACACTACTGATCGAGCCATTCAGTGAGCCAAAGCCATGCCCTCTTCCAATAAAGTTAGGACGTCAGCCGTGGGTGAAGAACTCTTCCTGCCACTGTGCCATCTTGGTCCAAAGAGTATTAGCTACTCCCTAAATCTGCTAGTACTGTGTATTTAAAGATTTTTATTTATTTATTTGACAGAGAGAAAGAGATCATAAGTAGGCAGAGAGGCAGGCAGAAAGAGAGGGAAGCAGGCTCCCTGCTGAGCAGAGAGCCCTATGAGGGGCTCGATCCCAGGACCCTGAGATCATGACCTGAGCGGAAGGCAGAGGCTTAACCCACTGAGCCACCCAGGCGCCCCAGTACTGTGTATTTTAGAGTTTACTTATTACTAGTCAATCCCTAGGTATTCCAATCCCCTAATAGGGTTTTGTAAATATTAAACTAAAAAAATTACACTAATTTTTAGCATTAACCTTTCACTGTTTAAATAACTATGTGGTTTCTTTGTCCTGGTTGGCACCAGACTGACAGAAAGGGCCAAATCCACTCTAAGTTCAAATACACTGGAATGTGAGAATAGCCTAGTTTCGACATCTTTAATTTTTAGGTCCCTGAAATTCTCTCCAGAGGGGTATTTTCACAAGGCACTAATAAATGACTTCAAAAATTTAAAGTAAATTTAGGGTTGGGCATGTATTTGGGAGCTATCAGCATATTATGTACACATATGTATATACACATTTACATATATACATACACACGTACATACATATGTTAGTTGAAGATATGAAAATGGGTAACGTGACCTGGGAAAACGTGCATAACAAAAATTAGATCAAGGATAAACGCACAGCACACCAAATATTTAAGGGGCTAGTAACAAAAAAACAAGCCAGTAAAATAGAAAGAGAAAAACCATCCTCAATGTAACATCATTGAATACAACGGAGTATTTTGAAAGTAGTAAATGTTCAGCAAGACCAGATGCTAAGGAAAAGGTGAAAATATAGGAGAAAAAGAGACTTGACATGTAAATACAAAATGTTAATAGCATTATCTCTGGGGAAGAGGATCACAGATTTTTATTCCTTCCACCCATACAGTATTTTCCAAAATTCTTAAAAGGAACACAATATTGCTATTTGTAGCAATTTTGATAAATATTTTCAAATTGAAAATGAAATGAAATTTTTCAAATGAAAAATGTATTTTCATCTTGCAGGCTCTCTTGGATTATAATTCGGGAGAGGATTATCATCACAGTAGAAAGACAATGGATTGCCTATAGAAAGAAGCAATAGGAATTGGGTAAATGTTATAAAAGGAAAGCCTAAAGACGTTGAGGACAAACTTCTCATCTAATTAAAATTTTATCCCAAGAGTGACTCCAACTCTCCCAAAAAGTGAACACTTTTTCAACTCCTCCTCTGCTGTTCTTTGCCATAGCCCCTGATATCAGGACTAAGAACCTAAGTTTCTTATGGATTAAAGAGGTTTTTAGGAAATTTAACTAGAAATTATGTTTTCTAGGAAAAATGTATTCTGAGCTACATGCAGCTATCTTACTAATAAACCTTGTAAACACAAAAGTTCCTAGGCTGTGAATTCCTTGTATCTTAGGAAATATCGATTTTATAATCCTCTGAATACTGAAAGTAGTTTCATAGTGTATGTATTTCATCTTCAGGTACTTATACTCTAACTGTTCAATACACTGAACACTCGCATACAGTACTTAACTTCTTACTATTCTATCTTCCTTGAGACTTGGGAGGGGATTATGGTCAGTTAATTATGGGTTGACTTCTACCACCGGAGCAATATAAAATATCTAAATGGTATCACACAACTAATAATCTAGGAAGTGAACACCAAATACACTACAATGAATCTTTTTTTTTTTTTTAAGGGTGGCTCCATGCCCAACAGAGGGCTTAAACTCACGACCCTGAAGATTAAGGGTCACCTGCTCTACCAACTGAGCCAGCCAGGCACCACTGCCATGTGAAATTTTTAAGAAATGGTAAAGAGTAAGACAAAGTAACTTTTCTATAGGTACAATAAAGCCAGATTAGACTTCTTTAATCATAAAGGAGATAACTAAAGACAGAAATGACCTTTTTACAAGTACCTAACCATAGAGAGACATCTCAGACATGTCTACAATATACTAAGTCAAAAACGCTATTTCTCACACAATCAGGATAAAAACTATTACCTCATTGCCAGCAGCCTCATGCTCAGGAACTACATCTCGATGGTGGTTTTGAGAAGCTGACACACTGACAGAAATAGATGTGCTTTTTGGTGAATGGAAGGCATTGATGAGGTGACTCAGAGGAACTGTAACCTAAAAGAAGATAGAAGTTGAAATTAAGTAGTGTGCTTTTTAAAATTAAAACAGAAAAAAATCTTTTTATTGTCAGGACCTGGGATTTGTAAAAAGTTAAATATAAATACTCAGACTTATTGCTAGTAAGAAAAAAACAGGTAAATTCTTCCAGGACAGTATTCTGGCTATATGAATCAAAAGTATTAAAAATATATTTTTTATTCCCCATTAATCTATTTCCTAGGAGTTTATTCTAAGGAAAACAATCTGAAAAGTGCTTGTATATGCAGAGATAACAATTTTCATTAAAACATTTAAAAAGCAGTGAAAGGTAGAAATGCCCACCACTAAGAGAGTGGGCTAAATAAATGATACCACCACAGAATGAAATATTTCAGACTTTAAACAAAAAAAGTAAGCATATATCCAGAATTTTATTCTCAACTTCCTCACTGCATCATCCTGTTCTCATCCTATTCTAAGTCACCATCATCTACAGGTAGATTCTCACAAGAGCCCTCCTAACTACTCTCCCTGAACCTGCTCTATTAAAAACAAAGATCTCGCGTGCCTGGGTGGCTCAGTTGGTTGAGCAACTGCCTTCGATTCAGGTCATGATCCTTGAGTTCCGGGATCGAGTCCCACATCGGGCTCCCAGCTCCACGGGGAGTCTGCTTCTTCCTCTGACCTCTCCTCTCATGCTCTCTCTCACTTTCTCTGTCTCTCAAATAAATAAATAAAATCTTTAAAAAAAAACCAAAAAACAAAGATCTCATCACTCCTTGACTCAAAACCTTCCAATGGCTTCTCTTCTCACTCACAATAAAAGTGAAAGTCCTAAGCACTAGGACACAGAAAGCCCTCTATGGTTATCACCTCTCCAAATTTACCCATCACTATGTTCTCCTCCATTCTCTCTATTTCAGCCATATTCGCCTCCTTGCTTTTCCTAG
>CM052807.1:10911227-10933332 GCA_028533885.1 Nasua narica
TTTTACTCTGTGCAAAGAAAGTCATGTTCTAAGAGGCTCTTCTCTATTAAGGTTTAATCTTACCCTCCATGAAAGAGGTAAATATGATTTTGGTGTGGCCTGAGGTTTATTTTGTCTAATGAGGTTTATTTGTTGTAATGGACTATCTACTGAATAATGCCAAAGATAATCTAGTATTAAATCAGTTAACTTTCTCGTAGGTTCAAATATACAGAAGATAATTTACTTTTGAGAGTTGGTTTTTTGCACTCTCAAAGCCAACAGTGCCTTATTTTAGAGAAAATAAATAGGGTTTGAGTCCTCTGTAAGTTTCTGGGTTTTTCCCTGCTAATTCTACATCAACACTAGCTCTTTTTTAATTGTCTGCCATTTGTCTTTTGTATATGCAGGGATTTGAAACCAGATAATATGCTTATTTCTAATGAAGGTCATATTAAACTAACAGATTTTGGCCTTTCCAAAGTTACTTTGAATAGAGGTAAGAAAAATAGCAGGTAAGTATGTTTTTAAAAACCCAACAACTACATGCTATTAACTTAACACTATTTTGTTCGTTTATAATGCTAAAATTTGATGATTATTTGTTCCAAAAAAGACTAGAAAGGTATAATGGTATTTCCTTTCAATTAAAGATGAAAAATGAAAAAAAATGGAAATAATCATTCCTAAATCATCAAGGTCGCTCAAAGATCTTTGGATCTTCAAAGAGGAACTCACAATTTCTGTTCTTCTGATTTTTTGTCTTTACTGAAACTGGTTTGACCAATTAAACATCAGTAAAATGACTAAAATAACTCTATAACCTGATAAACAGTAATTCCTACAGAATTTATTCACACTGATAAGACAACCAACCGCCAAGATAAACAAGGGCAAAGAAACTGAACACAATTCACACACACATATATATGGGAGTATATTAATTTCACTACTGGTAATGAAAGAAATGCTAAGGACACCTGGGTGGCTCAGTGGGTTAAGGCCTCTGCCTTTGGCTCGGGTCATGATCTCGGGGTCCTGAAATCGAGCCCCACGTCGGGCTCTCTGCTCAGCGGGGAGCCTGCTTCCCTCCCTCTCTCTGCCTGCCTCTCTGCCTACTTGTGATCTCTGTCTGTCAAATAAATAAAATCTTTAAAAATAATAATAATAATAATAAATGAATCATTTCACACTGTTAAACTAGGCAAAAAAAAAAAGAAAGAAAACTGAAGATCTAAAATAAATGAGACTGTAAAACCACAGTTAGTTTTTCCAGAAACATTGTAAATTAGCACAGTGCTTTCCAAAGGCCAGTGTGCTTTAAGAAACAAAAGAGCTTAGGGTGCCTGGGTGGCTCAGTTGGTTAAGCGACTGCCTTCAGCTTGGGTCATGATACCAGAGTCCTGGGATCGAGTTCTGCATGAGCAGGGAGCCCAATTCTCCCTCTGACCATCACCTTCTCATTCTCTCTCTCTCTCAAATAAATAAATAAATAAAATTAAAAAAAAAAAAAGAAACAAAAGAGTTTAATTCTTTTTGACCCAGTTAGTCTATCTTAGAATTTATTCTAAGGAAATGGTTCAAGAGGACAAAATATATGAATAAAACTTTGTAGGAGCATTGTTTCTAATAGGGAGAAACTAGAAATTACTTAAGTTTATCATGGAAACATGGATCCTTGAGAGCTTATCGACTTGGTAGCATTTTGAATTATCTATTAAAATGGTAGCAGATAGAAATAAATGAACAGGAGAGCACAAAATTGGGCTTATAAATTATAAACCACAGGATTATAATTATTTGAAAATAAATACAGGCCTATAATTCTTTATCTGCAAGTACAAATTTCAAAAGTTTTGAATATCTAAGGATTTTCATTTAGTTTGATAAAATCTGACCTGAGCCAATGGGGCTATTTATGGTTTTTATTAATCCCATTTCACATAACTACTCAGATTCTTCACGGCAGTAATAATAATATTTGAGTACAGGTGGCTAGATGAGATGCCACTAGGGATATTCCTTACTATACAGTGTACTGGATATTTACCCAAAGAACACAAAAATACTAATTTGAAAAGATAAGGTGCATCCTTATGTGAATTGCAGCAGTATTTCCAATAGCCAAGATAGGGAAGCAATCCAAGTGTCCATCAATAGATGAATGGATAAAGAAGATGTGGTGTGCACACATATATACTAGAATATTACTCAGCCGTTAAAAAAGAATGAGGTCTTGTCATTTGTGACAACATTTCACCTAGTATTATACTAGGTGAAATAAGTCATCCAGAAACACAGTACCATATGATTTCACTTATACATGGAATCTAAAAAACAAAACAGGACCTGGTCTCGGCTGTCGGACTGGGTGTCCTTTTGAGAGATTTTGCTAGAAAAGAAATAGCCCTAAAGAACCCTTTGAAGTTATCAATATAGAGAATACCACCACAAGAAGAACCCATGTCTGTAGAAGTGGGGAAAACAGATATGGAGAGGATTGACCTCTTCAGTGAGATGGAATATGTTACGGTTGTTGATAAATATGTGTCATCATTTAATCAACTCTTTAATGAGGCTGCAAGCAAAAATAAACAGATACTACCGGGTGGATCCAAAGAAATGTCAAGTTTCCAGGCAGGTTATTTTGATCCCCATTTTGTAAGGATTTTGAAGGTGAAGGCTATGTAAGTCTGAATCAAGTGAGGAGACAGTATAGGATGGAAGAAGCCAAAAAAAATCTAGGCAAAGCCTTCCTCCCTAGTAGTGGAGATAAAAAGCCATGTGGTTTAGGAAGCTACTGTGGAACATTAGGTGGTCCCATGCCATTCTTCAGTGCACGGTCAAAACCTAGAGAAAAATATGAGGCACCTGGAAAGAATTTATACACAAACCCAGGAAAGAAAAGAACTTTATATGCAATATATGGTAATATATGCAAATATTACCATTGGTATACAGTGTTCACACTCTGCTGATTTCTACGATGCACCCAAACTAAATTATAAGAAGGAGAATGAAGAACACCACCATTTAGTTAAAGGAACACCTTTCAAGTTAAACCTTTACCCAAGGGAATATTTTGATACCAATCCTTATTCATTTGAGAAGTCTTTACCACCAATTAGAAAAACAGAGAAGAAAGAATTAATTTCACACCACTTTAAGCCCTCTTCTCTGGGTAAAAAGGCTAGTGGAATGAAAGCAGGAGCATTTGACCGTTACCCTTCACGTTCTGCTGACCCTTATGTGGTTAAATTGGCAAACCAGATTTCCAGCAAAGATACTAAGATTTTCCACCCACCAGGTGGACCAAAGAGCAGACCAACTGAAAGTATAATGACTTTGAATGTCAAAAGGGCACTAAATACGAAGAACTACAAGACTGCTTCAGTACAATCCTATTAGCACCTGGAAGACAAATAGCTTTCTAGGTTGTGACTACCAGTAATTCATTATTGAGTGCTAGTTATTTGCAAAAAACATAAGTTGTGGAACATATCTCAAGCATTTAAAAGATATTTAAGCCTGCAACTCTTACATTCTTCCTTGTTTTAGTACTATTACTTAATGAATAAACAGTATTTGTTAATAATTAAAAAAAAGAAAAACAGGCTGGGGTGCCTGGGTGGCTCAGTGGGTTAAAGCCTCTGCCTTCCGCTCAGGTGGTGATCTCAGGGTCCGGGGATCGGGATCGAGCCCCGCATCGGGCTCTCTGCTCAGAGAGCCTCTCTCTCTCTGCCTGCCTCTCTGCCTGCTTGTGATCTCTCTCTCTCTCTGTCAAGTAAATAAATAAAATCTTTAAATTAAAAAAAGTAAATAAAAATCAAAACAGGGATGCCTGGGTGGCTCAGTTGGTTAAGTGACTGCCTTCATGAAGCTCGCGTCATGATCCCAGAATCCTGGAATTGAGTTCTGCGTCGGGCTCCCTGCTCAGCGGAGAGTCTGCTTCTCCCTCTCCCTCTGCCTCTCACCCTGCTTATGCTCTCTCTCTCAAATGAATAAAATCTTTAAAAAGGAAAAGTTCCCTTTAAAAAAAAATAAAATATTGTATTAGTATAAATAGTAATATGACGAACGTCTTTTAAGTATACAGATTCTGAATTTGGTTTTTGTCTCTTTTTTTGATAGTGGTAAAAAATCTGTAATATAAAATTTACCATTTTTAAAAAGTGTACATTTCAATAGTATTAACTATATTCACATTGTTGTGCAACAGATCTCTAGAACTTATTCATCTTGCAAAACTGGAACACTATATCCTGATTTCCCTTCCCCCCAGCCCCGGCAACCACAATTCTATTTTCTGTATCTGTGAGTTTGATTACTTTAGGTACCTCATATAAGTAGAATCATAGAATATTTGTCGTTTTGTGACCGACTTATATCACTTAACATAATGTCCTCAAGGTTCATCCATATCGCAGCATGTAATAGGATTTCCTTCTTTTTAAAGGCTGAATAACATTCTGTTATACATATATATGCCACTTTTTTTTTCCATTCAGGTGTCAGTAGACATTTGGGTTGCTTCTCCTGGCTATTGTGAATTATGCAATAAACATGAGTGTATAAATATCTTTTTAGAGACCCTGCTCTCAGTTCTTTCTTATATATAGCTAGTAGTATAATTCCTGGGTCATATAGTAATTCTATTTTTAATTTTTGAGGAGCCTGCAATGTGTTTTTCATAGTGGCTACACCATTTAACATTCCTGCCAGCAATGTACAGAGTTCATTTCTCCACATTCTTGCCAACGCTACTTATTTTCTGTTTTTTGATACTAACCATCCTAATGGGTAAGAGATAATATTTCATTTTAGTTTTGGTTTGCCTTTTTCTATTCATTCCTAATGTTGAGCATCTTTTCATAACCATGTTGGCCATTTGTGTATCTTCTTTGGAGAAATATCTGTCCAAATCCATTGTCCAATTTTTACTTAGATAATTATTTTTTTAATTTTTGTGGGGTTGTAGTCCTTTATATATTCTGCACATTTATCCCTTATCAGATAACTGATTTACAGATATTTCCTCCCATTCTGTAGGTTCTTTTCGTTCTGTTGATTGTCTCCTTTGATATGCAGAAGTTTTTAAATTTGACATAGCCCCATTTGTCTATTTTTGCTTTTTGCCTGTGGCTTTGGAATCCTACCCAAGAAATCCCTGCCATAATATTTTTAACATTTAATTTAAAAAAGATTCTTTTTTAAAAAAGATTTATTTTTAGGGCACCTGGGTGGCTCAGTGGTTTAAAGCCTCTGCCTTCAGCTCAGGTCATGATCTCAGGGTCCTGGGATCAAGCCCCACATCAGGCTCTCTGCTCAGCGGGGAGCCTGCTTACCCCTCTCTCCTGTGCCTCTCTGCCTACTTGTCATCTGTCTTTCTGTCAAATAAATAAATAAAATCTTTAAAAAAAAAGATTTATTTTTATATTAGAGTGTGGGCACATGAGCAGGGGGAGAGGGAGAGGTTAGAGAGGCAGGATCCCAGGTGAGCCCACGGGGGGGTGGGGGTCTGGATTCCGCACCACCCAAGCTGAAATCAAGAGTCGGTCACCCAGCCATTTGAGCCACCCACGCGCCCCTGATTTTTAAAATATTCTTTAAGATGTTTATTGTTACCTGTTAGTCCTTATTGCTTCATCAATGTGTGTTAAGTTCAAATTTTCAGCTTGCCTTTAAAAGTCTGATATCACAGGAGAGCGCCTGGCTGACTCAGATGGTGGAGGATGCTGATATTGGGGTTGCGAGTTTGAGCCCCACATTGGGTGTAGAGATTACTTAAAAATAAAATCTCTAGGGGCGCCTGGGTGGCTCAACCGTTAGGAATCTGGCTTCAGCTCAGATCGTTGTCCTGGGGTCCTGGGATCGAGGCCCGCATGGGGCTTCCTGTCAGCAGGAGGCCTGCTTCTCCCTCTCCCCCTCCTCCTGCTTAGATTCCCTCTCTCAGTGTCTCTCTCTTTCTTTTTAAAAAATAATGAAATAAAATCCTTTTTAAAAACTCTGATACTACACAGAATATTACACTTTTCCTACCATTTGGGGGAGGGTTGCATGATTATTTTTTTAATTATTTTTTAAGAGGCATCTGGGTGGCTCAGTTGGTTGGACATCTGCTTTCAGATGGGGTCATAATCCCAGGGTTCTGGGATTGAGCCCCGCATCCTGCTCCCTGCTCACTTGGCAGTCTGCTTCTCCCTCTCTCTGCCTGCCACTCCCCCTGCCTTTGCATATTCTCTCTTTCTCTGTCATATAAATTAAAAATAATTTAAACAAATAAATAAATAATTTTTAAAAGTAATTTCCGTACCCACATAGGGCTCCAACTCATGACCCGGAGATCAAGAATCACATCCTCTACCACCTGAGCCAACCAGGCACCCACCATTTTTGATATATAAAGAAAACAGTATCTTATGTGTGAATGTCGAATTATTTTACAAAGTTATACACTGAAACTGATAAAAATTCTGCCTCAGTTTCTATCTTGACCTACACTTGCACATGTTAGTTAACAGGGGAGCCCATAATTTGTACCAATTTCCTTAAATAGATTGTGATAATGAAATTTAATTTATATTCCTAATATTCCTTTCTTAATTCTTCTTACCACATCCTCTTCTAGTATTTGATTTACCAAGAATTATTTTGTTGCCAGTGAGATAATACTCTTGTTTAGAGATTGAGGACTCCCTATTTTAGGTCATTACACTGCGTTCTGTTCATTCCAGAACAAGACTCTGTTCTATCAAAGTTCCATGATTTCAATCAGTTGCTACTTTTTAATAGGGAAATATTTATCTTTTTTTTTTTATTTTTTGACACCTCCCTTTCTTCCATTTCTCTATTCCCAACCCTTACCTCTGACATCCACCAATCTGTTCTCTGTACCTGTGAGCTTAGTTTTGTTTTGTTTTGTTTAAGATTCCATATATAATAGAGATCATACATTATTTATCTCTCTCTGCTTGGTTGTGTATTTTTATTCTGTGGCATGGTGGCTTCTCTGGATATGTTCATCTTACGCAAGCCAGTATTATAGATAATATGGTAGGGGGACAAAGTTCAGAACAGATGATTATTGGGGCATCTGGGTGACTCAGTCGGTTAAGCAACTGCCTTCAGCTCAGGTCATGATCCTAGGGTCCTGGGATCGAGCCCCACATTGGGCTGCCTGCTTCTCCCTCTGCCATTCCCCCTGCTCATGTTCCTTCTTTCTCTGTGGGTGTGTGTGTCTCTCTCTGTAAAATAAATAATAAATATAATCTTTAAGAAAAAAAATTTTTTTAAAGATGATTATTGACTAGTAAATCAATGACATTGAAGTTTTTAAAGAATTTCATATACTTTTCTTTCCATACATAGACATCAATATGATGGATATCCTTACAACGCCATCAATGGCTAAACCTAGACAAGATTATTCAAGAACCCCAGGACAAGTGTTGTCTCTCATCAGCTCTTTGGGATTTGTAAGTACTTGATTAGAAAAAAAGTCACATAACGTGCCTTTTCATGATTACCGTTTAAAATTTTAAATCCTTTGTTTAAATAAATGTTCAAAATAAATATCAAGCATGTTGCGTTATTTTAACATTATCTACTTAGGTGGTATAACAGTCTATGTATTTAGGTGATGTTTTTGTGGAGGTAAATCTTAGCATTTGTTTTTGTTTTTCTCTCTTTAATAGTACACGCCAGTTACAGAAAAAAACAAAGACTCTGCAAATATTCTTTCAACTCATGTATCTGAAACATTGCAGCTTTCTCAAGGACTAATTTGTCCTATGTCTGTAGATCACAGGGATACTACTCCTTATTCTAGCAAACTACTAAACTCATGTGAGTATAAAAGGTAGTTTATTCCATTAAGTGTGTTGTTTGAGGAACAAAATGTTTTTGAATTTTTTAATTTCTAATATGGGTTTGAAATACAAATACTTGAACAATCTGTGGCATTCCTATATTTCCTCATGTAAATGCCATTTCTGATACAGATTGTTACAGATCTTTTTTTTTTAATGAAGATTTTAAGTAATCTCTATACCTAACATGGAGTTACTTATAAGCCCGAGATCAAGAATCACATGCCCAACTGACTGAAACAGCCCAGAGCCCTTGCTGTAGATCTTTAAGTCAACGGAATAAAACCCCTAGCGAACGAGATATCCTTCAGTTAGCTTGGTGTTAGAATGATCATTGGGTAAGTTTCACTGTATTCTGTCTATGGAAATCTTATAGAGAGAAGATGTAGTACCTATAATATTTTGTGTCTTTATAAAATTATTTCCAAAAGACTTTGAAATAAAATAGTTGAAGTAAAGATATAATTTTGTTTTGTTTTGTTTTGTTTTTTAAGATTTTATTTATTTATTAGAGAGAGAGAGAGTGAGAATGAGAGGGGAGAAGGTCAGAGGGAGAAGCAGACCTCCCGCAGAGCCGGGAGTCCGATATGGGACTCGATCCCGGGTCTCCGGGATCATGACCCGAGCCGAAGGCAGTCGCCCAACCAACTGAGCCACCCAGGCGCCCAAGATATAATTTTTCATTAGAACATAATAAAAAACAGAAGTTAAGTAGTAGAGAAAGAGAATAGGACATTTGTATAGCACTTACCTTCACCTTTTATAACTTAGCAATGGTGGATGATTCAGTTCCCTGCACTCGATGTTCTTCATCTTGGGAATGTGAATAATGATGCTTTGAAGAGCAATTAGTGTTATATGTTTTCATAGATGTTACCTCATTTTGAATTTGGTCCTCAAACCTGTACCTATCCAGGTTATCTCACTTATAAGTGAGAAAACTTACGTTCGAAAATGTTTAGTTATACACTAGTCAGTGGGTAAACCAAGTCCTGATTGCAACTACAATTTCTCTCCACTGACCCTTTCTTCCAAAGTCATTGAGTCTTAATTCTTCTGTCAAAATCACTTCTGTGGAGATCAAAATGGTTGAAAAACATATATATCTTTGATAAATACAAAACTACTAAAATACGGAGTATGAGGGTGTTACTATAGCCTTACTCTTAAGTGAAAATAATTGCATCGCCCTTAGTCATTTTTTTAAATCTAGTCAGAAATCAAGCAGGGCAAGACACTGTGCTGGTCACCGAGTGGATATCAAGATGAATAGGAGAGGTTCTTGCCTCAGAAGAACTTGTAATTCTGTGTTGATTACGTGTGTAAAGGAGTAACAATTGCAATCCTCTAAAATAAAATTGTAAGGAGGATACTGTGACACAGCACAGAAAGTGTTAGATGTTAACTGGGAAGATCAGGAATGGTTCTCAGTAAAGATATAGCAATAGCTCTGATTGTATTGGAAAAGGGCGTTTCAGATAGAGGCATGAACAAAGGCACAGACACTTGGAAGTATTCCGTCTTCAGACAATGTGGACTAAATGTGTTATGTGAGAATGGGAAGCATGTGCAATGGGAAAGGAAGCTTAGCAGGTAGATGGGCAAAGGATCAAGTGTCATTACAAAGAATCTAGAATTAAGCTGTAGGGAATCATCGAAAGTTCCAAAGAGGGGCGCCTGTGTTGCTCAGATGGTTAAGCCTCTGCCTTCGGCTCAGGTCATGATCTCAGGGTCCTGGGATCGAGCCCCGCATTGGGCTCTCTGCTCAGCAGGGAGCCTGCTTCTCCCTCTGCCTCTGCCTGCCTCTCTGCCTACTTGTGATCTCTGTCAAATAAATAAATAAAATCTTAAAAAAAAAAAAACCAGAAACTATAAGAATTTACTTGAGGTTAAAGTCATGTGTTCACCCTCTTTGGGAAAGAAAAAACAAGATATACATATATTTTTATATATGTAGAAAATCTATATATGCACATATTATGATCTTTAATAAAAGCATCATTGCCTGTTTTGTCTCATAAGTTCAGGAACAACAGTTGTTAGCATCATTATATGATAAACACCTATCGTGTAGGTGATGCTACTTTCTTGTCCCGGCTTGCTGTTAGCTAAGTCATTATTACATAACTTACCCAGTAGTATAAAACCTCCCTTATGGATATGGATAATTCCTCATACTTATGAGCACATAAACCTCAACATTAGAATAAAGCTATGTTTTTTTTATTTGAGAGAGAAAGTGAGCGTACAGGCAGGAGGGGCAGGGAGAGGGAGAAGGGGAGAGCATCTCAAGAAGACTGTGCTAAGCAGGGAGCCCCACTCGAGGCTCAATCTCACAACCCTGAGATCAGGACCTGAGCAGAAACAAGAGTCAGACCCTTAACTGATTGCACCACGCAGGTGCCCCTAAAGCAATGGTTTAAATACAAATTGAACTGAGTGAATTTAGTCACATTCCAATCTTGTATCGTATCTGGATATAGCATATCAATAATGCTCCATTATCAAAAAGAGTTTCAAAGTGGATAATGGATTTCCTCCTAATTAAAACTTAGTTCTTTTGTCCTCATTTTCACTTGTGAATGTTGAGGATTGGTGTTTGGTTTTTTTTTTAAACATTCACGAAAGTACTTGTATGTATAGGTGTTTACCTGAGTCATCCTTGCGGATTGGATAATGTTTACACAGAGCTCTGATGTACAACACTGGAGACTTTGTCTAATTATCTGGAAAGCTTCAGGTTCAGTGAGGAATTCAGAAAGATGCGACATAGCTCCAATATTTTTTCTTCCCTACAGGTCTTGAAACAGTTGCCTCCAATCCCGGGGTGCCCGTGAAGTGCCTAACATCTAATCTCCTGCAGTCCAGGAGAAGGCTGGCTACATCCAGTGCCAGCAGCCAGTCGCATACCTTCGTTTCCAGTGTGGAGTCTGAGTCCCACAGCAGTCCCAGATGGGAGAAGGACTGCCAGGTGAGGGTGACATTTATCCGAACCCAAGCCTGTTTCCTATGTCACATTAACAATGGAGACGCTTTATACTTTTCCATGTAAATTCTGTAAGGAAATGAGCCTGTTACATGAATGGCAGACAAGGTAGTCTTTATTTGCCTGTATATTCTGTTGAGTTATTTTTAAATATTTCACTTCTCATTCAAAGGCAGAATTATTCATAATTCATACATAATGAGCTTGCAGAAAATTGATAGTAAATGTTTGGTTCGGGGCATCTAGATGGGCTTTTTTTTTTAATTCCCTACCATGACACAGACACTAGCTTATTGTGCCTTTTTTTTAAAGTATTATTTTAAAACTTATACTACCTCCTGCTATACTATATTCCTCCAGTTTCTCATTTAATGGAATGGTAATTCTTCCAGATCAGAAATAACTTTCAGGCCACAAGGCAATGTACGTGTGCCTTTAAAAGTCTTATTCTCTTATTCTCTTATTCCATCATTCTCTTTCTGCCTGCTTCCCCCTCTCTCTGCCTGCCTCTCTGCCTCCTTGTGATCTCTCTGTCAAATAAATAAAATCTTAAAAAAAAAAAAAAAAGTATTTATTCTAAGGACATTTGCTTGCTAAGTGAATGGAGTTACTTAAAGTTATTTTACTTAACTAAATATTCTGCTTTTGCCTTTTCTAAGCTATTAAAACTAATAAGTATTAAAGCTGAGAGGAACTGAAGTTTTAAATTATAAAGTTTCCTTCATAGAGTGCAGATAAAATACTATTAGATTAGAATAATGGTAAAACACGAAGAATAAACCTGTTTGAGTAAATAATTTGAATTGTATTTACTCCTTATTCTCAGTAATATGATTTCCTTTATTGTTGGATATTTGTGTTCTAGAAGTAAGGTCAGATTATTTTTTAGTCAAAGCAGTGTTTCTCGATCTTTTTTCCTTCTCTCAGGCTGCTCTATAGGTAATACACGCTACAGGATACACAGATTTCCTTTCCTAATACTGTTATTTCACCTCTTTCCTGTTCAAGAAAGCATATTGCATAATATTTCAAACTATACACAGCTTTACCTTCTCCCTACCCCTTCTGTATCCATGGGGAATGCAATGATTGGATTATAGCGGTGCTTATCAAGTTATGCTCAGAGTGAGGATAGACCACGACCGTGATAAACCCTGGGCCAATCCCTGGATGATCTGTGTTTACAGATCTACGAGTTGTCATTTAGGGATTTTTGTTATTGTTGTTCATGACTGAGTACTCTTTATTATTACTAAGTAAATTAATAAAGCTGATTTTCACATACCCAAAAGAGGCAGGATTAGAGTTTATTGAAGACATGCTCTTATTGAGTAATGTAAAAATCCTGATTACCATGTACCAAATTTTGATACTCTGTGCAAAGCTCTGTTTACAGAAAAGCACCTGCAGATAGTTGGAAATCAAACAGATTTTAAGAAAAGTGTTTAGTTATTAATGCATTGTCATTTCATCTTGTTGATAGTGGATTTTAATTCATGTTATTTTGGGGTTTTATAAATTATGATTACTTTAGCTTCGTCTTTATCAGTTTGGTTTTAATTATACTTGTACAAGGTGATACCTGTTTATGTTAACAAAATTTTTGTCTATAATTTTCCTTTAACTATATTTTAAGTCCTGTGCATTTTGTAATTCGAAACAGAATTGTCTATACCCCTATTGCAAAGAGAGATATACATAATATAGCCTTACCCTTGATTTTGCCTGAAAACGTTGCCTATTAATTTGTCCTATTTAAAGAACATGTATCAGATATGTATTATAGGGTATCAAATACATGTTATACAAATACATATGAAATTATGAAAAGACATATTCAAGAATAGTTTATTTGAATTTTAGATTAGTGTTTGTCAAAATATATATAAAAACATGCTTTAATTGTTTATATTGCTCTTTAATTCTCTGTTATTGTTTTTTTGTTCCAGTGGAAAGTGGGAATAGTAGCATAGTAGTTTATGGGGTCATTTATTCTAGCTAAGTCAACAGAGGTTTTAAAAGGTTCAAGAATCTCAGTTTTATACAACTAAAAAAGTGTTTTTTCCTCCCTCTCAGGAAAGTGACAACGCACTGGGCTCTACAGTGATAAGTTGGAATATAACAGAAAAACCTTCATGTACAAAATCAACCGACACAATCGAGACCAAAGGTTTCAATAAAAAGGCTCTTGAGTTAGCCCTTTCTCCCATTCATAACAGCAGTACCATTCCTGAGACTGGAAGCTCTTGTGTAAACCTGGCCAAGAAGTGCTTCCCCAAGGAAGTTTCTTGGGAAGCAAGAGAACTGGATATAAATAATATTCATGTGGCCACTGACACAGCAGAGTCTGGTTTTCACCAGTCAGATCAGTGGGCTGTAGATTCTGGTGATAGGAATGAAGAGCACCTTGGGAAAAGAGGTTTTAAAAGAAATTTTGAGTTAGTTGACTCTAGTCCTTGTCAGAACATCATACAGAATAAAAAAAACTGTTTAGAGCCTAAGTCTAGAAATGAAGTGAGCGATGGTTATATAAATCAGAGAACGGGCTTAACAGCAGAAGTCCAAGACCTAAAGCTATCGGTGTGTGGAGGTCAGCAAAGTGACTGTACTGATAAGGAGAACATGGTCAACGCTTTCACTGATAAACCACAAACCCCAGAAAAATCACCTATCCCAATGATAGCAAAAAATCTTCTGTGTGAACTGGATGAGGATTGTGACAAGAATAACAAGAAGGACCTCCTAAGTTCTAGTTTTCTATGTTCCGACGATGAGAGAGCTTCAAAAAGTATTTGTATGGACTCTGATTCATCTTTTCCTGGAATTTCTATCATGGAGAGTTCATTAGAAAGGCAATCCTTAGATCCAGATAAAAGCATCAAAGAGTCCTCTTTTGAAGAATCAAACATCGAAGACCTACTTACTGTATCACCCAGCTGGCAAGAAAATACCTTGCCAAAAGGTGATGAGAATCCTGCTGCTCAAGATAGTAGCCAAAAAATGTTAGCTCCGTCTTCGGAGGTGTTGAAAACATTAACCTTATCTAAAAGAAACGCTGTAGCTTTTCGAAGTTTTAACAGTCATATCAATGCGTCCAACAACTCAGAACCATCCAAAATGAGCATTACCTCTTTAGATGCAATGGATATTTCCTGTATTTATAGCGGTTCATACCCCATGGCTATAACCCCTAATCAAAAAGGACCATCCTATATACCATATCAGGTATGTTCCAACTTCTTAACACTTTGTTTTGTTTTTAAGGAGTTTATTTATTTATTTGACACAGAGAGAATGAGCACAAGCTGGGGGAGTGGGAGAGGGAGAAGCATTCTCCTCGCTGAGCAGGGAGCCCAATGTGGGGCTCGATCCCAGGACCCTAGGATCATGACCTGAGCTGAAGGCAGATGCTATTTTATTTACCTTTTTTTTTTTAATTTGACAGAGAGAGAGAGAGATCACAAGTAGGCAGAGAGGCAGGCAGAGAGAGAGGGGGAAGCAGGCTCCCGGCTGAGCAGAGAGCCCGATCCCAGGACCCTGAGATCATGACCTGAGCAACAGGCAAAAGTTTTAACCCACTGAGCCACCCAGGTGCCCCTTTCTAACACTTTGTTGTTAGATTTTATGACAATAAACTATGAAGGCCAGATACTTACCTCTTACCTAGACTGAGATTTTCCGTTCTGCCATTTGGGAATCTGTGGATTGTTGGAAGTTTTGATGCAGAATGGTAAAGCTGGTAGCAATTTATTATTATTAACTATAGCATCTTCTTCATTTGCTCTCTAGACTTTCACATATTTTCTTTTCTTTTTTTAAGATTTTATTTTTTTATTTGAGAGAGCACACGCATGCAAGAGCGGCAGGGAGGGGAAAAGGAGAGGGGGAGCAGACTCCCCCTGAGCGGGGAGCCCGATGCAGGGCTTGATCTCAAGACCCCAGGATCATGACCTGAGCCAAAGGCGGCCACTTAACTGACTGAGCCACCCAGGCGCCCCTAGATTTTCACATATTTTCAATCACATATTTACAGTCATATTTATGAAAATAAATATATATTTATTTTCACTTGACAAGAGCAACTCTAAGATACAATATTGAAGTTCACTCTATCTTACTCCCTTTTAAGGACTTTCATAGATTCTCTCTTTTCTTTATAGAAAATAGTTGGAAAATAAATATTTCAAATCTTTTGTTGTTTTTATTTTCTAAACCTTTATCTTAATAAACCCAAAGTTTCATTTGGTTTTATTAAGATAAAGATAAAGCGACATAAAATTGAAAGTACAAACCCTGATTTAGGGTCACAAGAGTTGGGATTTTCTATTCAGAACTTACTGAGTGACTTAGAAGTCCCTTTTCCTCAGAGCCTCAGTTTCTTTTCTCTCTGTAGAATATGCTTACACCTCTTCCACTGATCTCTTATGAGATCACAAAATATCTATTAAACTTAAATACCAATTAGCACAAGAAATTATTTATATTTAGTTCCAGCTGATTTGTTGTCCCAATAATTCAGTCATTTATCAGCCACAGCATCGTCCCTTGGTGACCATTCTGAAGTTTGCATTAATCCATGCTATCGAGAAAGAAATTGTTCTTATGGATTTCTTCATTCTTTCTTGCATATCTAGATCTTATTGAAACAATTGGTCTTATCTAAGCTATTTCATTTCACCAGAAATCAAGACTGTTTGAAACGTTAGTAATGAGTCCATTTTCAAAACTGATCAGGAATTCGAGTAGGTCTTTTATGCCCAGCAGCCTAGCTTTGCTTTTGTTTTAGCATTTCTGTTCACTGTAAGAGGAATGAAATATTTATTGTAAACTATCTTTAAATTAGCAGACCCCAAAACAGGTCAAATCAGGAACCCCATACCGAACACCAAAGAGTGTGAGGCGAGGGGCGGTCCCCACGGATGATGGGCGGATCCTTGGAACCCCGGACTACCTTGCACCTGAGCTCTTACTGGGCAGAGCCCATGGTAAGGCTTCCATGTCTTGAGTTTCTAAGTGTTCTCTATCACTACATTTTCCTTTGAGGTAAAATTGTTCTAAATTTCTTTGGTATTTGGATTACCTAGATAGAGTAAAAGAAAAGGAACTCAGGTGATACTGTTTTCTCGTAAATACATTTCTTATGGTAAAGAAGACATGCAGCCATTTGTTCTTTGCCTGTCCGCTCACTCTCAGTGATCCAGAGAAGCCCTGACATCCGCCTGCTCTGTTATCTTAGTTCAGAGTATCTCCTCACGTCTGTTCCAGCTTTGATTCAGGAATCCGAAGTTGAACTAAAACTTCTGTTCAGTCCGCGAAAGCTCGTTCCTGTTTCGAGCTCGCCCTCACTTATTCCCTCACCACAAGGGCCAAACCAGAAATGAGCCATCTTCGGGATGCAGCAGAGGAAGACCAGGATGGCATTTTTACGTAGCCTCTTTCTTGCCCTTTCTCTCTCTGAAGAATTTTCCCTTCCTGCCTTCTGAAGTGAACTGGATTGGTTTCCTAGGGCTACGTTATCAAGTGCCACAAACTGGATGGTTCAAAACGACAGGAACTGACTGCCTGACAGTTCTGGAAGCTGGAAGTCTGGAATCAAGGTGTTTACAGGACCATGCTCCCTGTGAAACGTGTAGGGCAACGACCTCGCCCCTTCCAGCTTCTGGTGGTCTGCCTGCAACCCTTGGCTTGCAGGGGCCTCGCTTGAACCAGCATGTGGTATTCTCCCCATCTCCATGGTCATGTGGCTGTGTTTTATAAGGACACCAGTCATACTGCATTAGGGGCCCACCCCACTCTCTTTGACCTTCCTTGGACCATATTTCCAAATGGCACACTCAGAGGACTGCAGGGTTAAGACTCGAACATGTCCTTTCAGGCACGCATAGTTCAGTTCATGTGATCACCTTCTTGATCTTGTCAGTTACTTCACTATTCTTTGGGCTCCTTTGGTGATCAACTGTCTCATCTCCACCACCCCCATCCCCCGCCACACACACACACACACACACACACACACACACACACACCTTCTATTTTTATTTCTATGTTGCCTTTTCTCCTTCGCCTGCAAATTAGCTTCCACTCTTGTCTTTCCCCCCAACCACCACCTAACTTCTCAAAGGGTGCCTCTTTCCTTTGCCTAATTATTTTTGCCCTGACAATCTGATTGTTATCCCTCCCATTTAACTGATACTTTTTTTTTTTAAGATTTCTAATTGTAAGTAATCTCTACATCCAACATGGGGCTCGAACTCACAACCCTAAGATCAAGAGTCATACACTCTACTGACAGAGCCAGCCAGGTGCCTGTAACCGGCACTTTTTTATTAACAGTCATCAATGATGTCATTCTTGTTGGATATACAAGCCTCTTCTCATCTCCTTCCTCTTACCTCTGTTACCTCTGTTCCTCTTACCTCCTCTTACCTTCCTCTTAGCTCTTCAGTATATGGAGATTCTTCATGATCCTGCCCTTTCCCTTTTTTCCTTACCCCTACTTCCTGTTAATCTCATCTCTCCATGACTTCAGCAGTCACAGCCTTGTCAATACTTTCCAAATATCTACTCTTCTAATCCTGACTTTCTCTAGGCAGCATACACATGGGGAAAGTACCTATTCAGCATTTCACTGGTGACTCAAGTGCTGTATGTCAAAATGGGACATCTCCAGCTTGTTCTTCCTCTGTTCCCTCTCTCAAATCTACCGTCTTTATGATGACACAGACATTGTCCCTACCTTCAGGCATTTAAATCCAGTCATTTCTGTCCCTGCAGAATTTCTTCTCGTCTTTTCATCTCTGCCACTATCCTCTGTAAGAACCTCCTCTTTCCTTTTCATTAATTTACTAGCTCTCTTCCTGGGCATCCTATTGTCTATAATCATTGCCACCAGATTTTCCCTCTTAAGACATAAAGTGGTCAGTCATTCAACTCTCCTTGAAGACCATGTTGGCTCCTTCCTACCTGCAAAATAAAATCCAGATTACTGATGATGGCATTGGAGGCTCTAAGCTCTTATATTAGCCTCGTCTCTCAAGGAATCTCTTTCTTTTATAAACAACAAAAATGTATTTTGAACACATAGTTCTGGAGTCTCGGTAGTCTACGATCGAGGCACTGGCAGATTCAAAGAATCTCATTATAGGTCTTATGTTCCCATTCCACTTCTTAGACACATTTATTTTCAGGTTTTCCTTATTTTGTGTAAGTATTTTGCCTTAGTTGAAAAAAGCCGGAACCCAATCCTCTTCCCATCAAATTTCTCCTCATCTCATCATTAGTTCAAATGTTACCTCTTTCACAAAGCATCCATTGGTCAATGATGGAGTAGTGTTCACAGCTTTGTCACTTTATTAGAAACTATTTAAAGCTTATGTCATTTTACTTATGTTATTATATTTGTCTCCACTACGAAAGTTTAAGAAAATTTCTCAAGACAAGAGTCTAGGTTTCTCTTCCACATAGCACTCCGGAAGGATTCCTTGGTAGCACTCACTAAACACTGTTCATATTCTCTAAATGTGAGGAAACACCTTTCAAATTCCCCTTTATTAGCCAAAACATCTAAGTTACTCTGGGCACTTAACTGATTTTTGTACAGTGTCCCTCTTGCTAAGTCACAGGTTTGCCAGCTCGTTGCCTATAACATATGTTTTTTTCTCCTTAGGATACAGTATAAAAGTAAGCTTCGCATATAAACATTTGCTTTTTAGGATCTTGCCTCTATTTTAATGGGACATCTAGTTATCTCAGCTATCTAGTGATTTATTTTAAGATTTTTAATTTCTATAAAATATTTGATACACAGTTCTTAAAATAACAAATAATACAAAGCAAAATTTTTTTAAAGTAGGTTCCACACCCAGTGTGGAGCCCAACACAGGGCTTGAACTCACAACTTTGAGATCCAGACCGGAGCTGAAATCAAGAGGCAGACACTTAACCCACAGAGCCATCAAGGGCCCCAGTACAAAGCAATTTATAACTGAAAAAGAAAAATCACTGCTCTGTACCTCTTTCCCCAAATCCCAGGCCTCAAGGGCAGTCTCTATAGCAACTTTGTTTTTGTATTCATCTCTCTGTTTTCTAAACATCCTGCTGAGGATTCAGCTAAGACTTCTCTGAGCCCTCCATGGTCCACCCCTTCTGCCAATTACTTAGGAACTCTGGCCAGAGTATCCCCTGGCTTCTTGTGCGTATTTTTATTTCATTTCTCTTAACATTGTGCCGAAATTATCTGTTTTGTCTCTCCCGGAGTAGGTTGTTTTCTCCTTGAAAAAAGTTCTCTTTCTTATTTATCTTTGTGTCCCTTGTGTCTGGCATAATATTTAGGATCTAGTTGGGTGAATGATGTGAGAATGAACTCATGATTTTAATACAATGTACCTAACTACTCTTTTCTTACTGTGCAGGATTTCTGACTTCCGGTGAGTGAGCTTCTCTATAAAGTAATATGGGACAGCAAATTAAACTGGTCAAAGTATAACTAGATCACATCGCATAAAAATTTTTTTCCCTTTCATCTTAGGAAATACAAAATGAACTGTATTCTTTCTTCTGAGCAGGAAGACATCCAGAGAGAATGTTCTCTATGAAAACAAATGTAGGCATGTAGCATTTTTAAATAACGTTTAAAAGTGGCAGAACGTAAAGGTACAGCCTTTTTATTGCAACCCAGAAAATAGGTTTAATAAAAAATATTAAAATTAGCACCAACAAAAGGGCTTGAATTTTCCTACCCATTTAATTCCATTAGTATTAGAAAAAAGAAAGGCATGACAGTATCAATGTACAAATTACAGATGGGGGTTTCATATTAGAAAACCAATAGTGTAAAACAGGTTTGTTCTATTTTTCTGGCTAATGGTAGTATTATAATCGCTACAATTTATCATCGTATGTGATCTTATTAGACTTTGACTCAAATATATGGGTATGTGTGACATATCCATGGAGAAATTATGGAAGTTTTCAACATGAGTATATTTTGGCCAAGCTGGGAAAAGGGTTCTAATTTCTAACCTGAGTAAAACAATGAAGATAGATGTTTTTTCCTGACTTCTCCCCTACTTTTCTGTTATTTGGTTATACTATCTATCCTTTCTCAGTGCTCCTTAAAAGGTCTACTAACTGAGGTGGTTTGTATTTTTTTATAGTGATTATTATAGAAATAGAAGTCTATAGACTGTTTGCATTCTTTGTTCCTTAGGGAAGATGGGATTACGTAGCTTGCAGTGAAGACGCACTCTAAATGCATGCGATTATTTTCCTAATGGCAGATTCTACAGTGCTTTTCTACTTGTTTTAAAATGGAATGGTGGCAGTTGCTTAACCACAGTAATCAATTTTGTGAAATTGATTTTATAGCAGTTTATTTTTTTATTAGATTTTTTTTTTAATTTACTTGAGAGAGAGAGAGCAAGCAGAGAGAGCACAACGGGGAGAGGGGCAAAGGGAGAGGGAGAAGCGGACTCCCCGCTGAGTAGGGAGCCCAACGTGGGGCTCCTGGGATCATGACCTGAGACAAAGGCAGACGTTTAACTGATGGAGCCACCCAGGTGCCCCATAATTTAATTTTAAAGAGTAATTTTCAAGTACATTTAGTACTAAACTAGAATTCCTATTTTAAATTTATATTGAAGTTAATATTTTTTTTACTAAAATTAACCTTTGCTTAGGAAATACTTTTTCATATAACTAAACAAAAATATAAACCAGATTATAAGGTCATGTTTAAAATAATTGTTTGAAACATCTTTGCATATAACTGATGCTTCCAGTAAAGATCTTATTTAGAAATCAGTTTTACATATTTATTAAGACTTACCTCCTGGGATGCCTGGGTGGCTCAGTCATTTAAGCGTCTGCCTTCGGCTCAGGTCATGATCTCAGGGTCCTGAAATTAAGCCCCATACCAGGCTCCCCGCTCAGCGGGAAGCCTGTGTCTTCCTCTCCCACCCTCCCTGCTTGTGTTCCCTCTCTTGCTGTCTCTCTCTCTCTGTCAAATAAATAAATAAAATCTTAAAAAAAAAAAAGGACTTACCTCCTAATTACCTCCTCAAGCCATAGTTTAAGTGAATATTTTTTGTTAAACTAATTTGTCCCTCTCTATTTTTGAAAGAGTTAGGGGAAATTGAAACACTGTAAGGCTTTCACTTGTTAACCAGGCTGTCCTCCAATTAGTATAAATGTTCTACTTCATCTCATAACCATGTGAAGTAAGTGGAGTACAAAATCATGTAAATGTTATTACCCCCCCATTTGAAATTGACAAGTGCTCTATTTTAGAGAGTAACCTTTAGATTAAATGCATTTCTTTGTTGTGTTTTAGGATTTAGAACAAGTAAATATCCAGAATATCAGAGGCTATTAGTGAGTGACAAAGGAAAGATAGCTTTAACTTTTCTTTGACTAGCTGTGTTAATTACTAATCTAAACTTCTTGGAGGATAGAGAAGGAACATAATTGCCATGTTAATGAAATAAAGATAATTTGGGTTTTTGCACCTACAGAGCTAGAAGGAAGCCGTAGGAAATGATGCCTTGACTGTGCCCAAATATCCATGTACTAACATTTTAGTTGATGAAATATTTGTACAAAGTGCTTGCAAGTTCAACTAGTCCCTCTTAAATTCCAGGTCCTGCAGTAGACTGGTGGGCACTTGGAGTTTGCTTGTTTGAGTTTCTAACAGGAATTCCTCCTTTCAATGATGAAACACCACAACAAGTGTTCCAGAATATTCTGAAAAGAGGTGATTCTTTTTCTATTAAGATAGATGCATTTATCTCTGCGTATTATTTGAACAATGATCAACGAGCTATTTGTATTTGTAGATATCCCTTGGCCTGAAGGTGAAGAAAAGTTATCTGATAATGCTCAAAATGCAGTAGAAATACTTTTAACTATTGATAATGCAAAGAGAGCTGGAATGAAAGGTAAGGTTTTGTGTTAATAAACTCTTATCCTTGATTTGTTTAAGATGAATGGTAATAATGATATCAAGTTCTAGCACAATACTATAGATAAATCTGACTGCTAAATTGGTTAAAAATTTCTACAGTTTATTTTTGCCTGCTAAATATGCATTGATATATTTATCCTTATTCTGTACTAAAATTCAATGCATCAGGTTGGGATATTCACTCACTGAATTAATATTCATTCTATTAATATCAAACAGGTACCTTAAAACAATCTTATCTTGGCAGTGTCTTGGGTTTTTTCAAAGCGTGACAAAGTTATTCATCGACCAATACAGGAATTTTTTTTTTTT
>CM052807.1:10933832-10974243 GCA_028533885.1 Nasua narica
GGATGGTATTTTGATAGGGATTGCATTAAATGTATAGATTGCTTTAGGTAGCATAGACATTTTCACAATATTTGTTCTTCCAATCCATGAGCATGGAATGTTTTTCCATTTCTTTGTGTCTTCCTCCATTTCTTTCATGAGCACTTTGTAGTTTTCTGAGTACAGATTCTTTGCCTCTTTGGTTAGGTTTATTCCTAGGTATCTTATGGTTTTGGGTGCAATTGTAAATGGATCTTCTGTAATTTCTTACTGCTTCATTTCTGATACCACTATTGACTACCAAATGTATCAGTTGCCGGGTTGTCTCAAATAAGACAAATCTGGTATATTTGTGACCCTTCAATAGCTTTTACCAATGCAGGGGTATATCAAACTCCAATTTTGAAACTAGAAAAACTCATTCGTTTTAATTTAGATTCAAATGAGATTTAATGTCAGCTGTCTTAAAATCCTTTTTGTAATGAAGTATACATAGAGACAAAGAAGCAGTTATGTCCCCAAATGTATTTCCTTGTGGTGTAAGGTATTTAGAAAAATGAGATTTAGTAATACATCACTGTATCAGCTTCTAGGTGTTCCCTCTAATAAGATTAACAGTTTATTATTTAACAATCCTATAGAGTGACTTCTAGGTGCCAGGCAATGTTGCTGTGGGTGCTGGAGGTAACCTAGGGATGAAGCAGACTAAAATCCATGTGCTTATACAACTTACTCTAGGGGAAAGACAAAAGGTAATGAGATACAACCACGACATGATGCTGTCTAGCAGTGAGTACTGAGAAGAAATATAAGGCAAACTATTCATTCACTCATTTGACAAATACAGGCCAAGCACCTGTCATGTGTCACGCGTTAGACAAAATGACATAATGTATGCCATTGTGAAGGACATGGTTGCCCAGAGAGTCAGACATTAAACACATATGTGTGAAGCAAAATGAGGGCAAGATATATGTGAGATCTTCCCTTACTTCCTGTAACACAGTACTTACTTAGGTTATGGTGTCATAATACTCTATTTTGTTTTATATTTTTCTCAAGAGCTGAAACGTCATCCTCTCTTCAGTGATGTGGACTGGGAAAATCTGCAGCATCAGACTATGCCTTTCATACCCCAGCCAGATGGTGAGACAGATACTTCCTATTTTGAAGCCAGAAATAATGCTCAGCACCTGACCGTATCTGGATTCAGTCTATAGCATGTAAATTTTCCTTTTAATCTAATCTTGTTTTATAAGCTATCATACTTACATACTCCTTCATAGCAGATTGATCTAAGGGGGAAAAGGAATCATTATGTTACCTGGATCTATGAGCTTCCACAGAGTTTAAAGCCTCCCAAGAACACAGGCAGTAATTTATCTTAATCTCAGAGTTGTATATAGATCTTCAAAACTTTTTTCACTTTATTTATTTTGTTCCTGCACTTTATGAAAACTAACGCATCAATAAAACTAGAATGACACTATTCTGTTAGAAGAGGAACAAGCTTTGAGCCTTTCTTTCACATGTTGATTTCAGTCCACCATTCAGTTTGGTGTTCAAATAACAAAATGATACGGTTTTGTTGTAATTTATGTGGACATGATTGCCTGCAAAAGTGAAAGGCTTGAGCAATCATTTAAGCTTGCATTTGTGGCTCAAAACTGCAGCTGGGAAATTCTTTCACTTGGTAGTGTAATTCCTTTAGGGAATGAAGAATAAAAAGGATAGAGGCTTTAGCTACCTTACTATGAAACCGTCCTGTAGCAAGTCAGTCGTGCTCCCTTGACTGCTTCTGGTGCTCTCTTTACAATATATATTTGCTTAAAATTATACTGGAGAGCTTAGGTGTGATATGCTGTAGCAACTTTATCAGGTTATTCAATTTTAATAAAACATGTGATGGTTTACATCTTAAAAGAATTTGTTTAAAACATGTGCAACGTTATAAGAAACAACCTGATCCTTAAAAATAAATAATAACTTATTTTTGCTTAATAAATGTAACACTTCAAGTCTATTATCTGTCAACCTCCTTCTATTTACTATATATACACACTAAGATTCAACTTCACTATAACTTGTTACCCAGCAGTAAATAAATGGGTGAGCAGTCAGATATAAAGGAAGATGGTGACAGAGTAGGAGGACCCTAGTCTTGCCTTGTCCCATGAACAGAACTACATAACTATCAAATCATCCTAAATACCCCAGAAATAGACCTGAAGACGAGCAGAACAAACTCCACAACTAAAGGGAGAGAAGAAACCACATCAAAGAAGGTAGGAAGTATGGAGACAAGGTTTAGGAGAGAAAATGGATCCTGGCTGCTATGGAGGGGAGGGAGCTGTGGTCGTGGAGAAGGGCAAGAGGGAGGAGCACCCTGGGTCGCACAAGGAGAAGGTTTCCCCATAGCCACTCGCTTGGAAAACAAGAGGGGCTGAATTTCATGAGTTCTTGCAACTAGGAGGGATTAAAGCCTGGAGTTTTCAAAGTCAGCAGGATTGACTGGGATAGAGCCCACAGGTACTGTGCTGCTCCTAGAGGGAGGGCAGACAGCCCTGGGAGCAGACATCTTGGAAAGAGCTATCTAAAGAGTGCTGGGGCACTTGGTGGGGAGATTACTCCCTCTTCTTAGAGCTGTCCCTGAGAGGCAGAGTCCATGGAGACACCTCTCCAGGGACAGAGGAGCCAGCTAGTGCCATTTCCCTCCCGCACCCCTCAGCATATACGCAGACACCCCCCCCCCCCGCCCCCAAGCAATACTGTGGCACCAATATTGGCTACCTAACTTGCTTACAACAAGCACCATCCCCCTGTGCTCCAGTGGTACCACCCTTCTCGGTCCCACTGCGAGGGACCAGCACAAAGCCCAGCCTGTACCACATCTCCCGAACAGAGAGTTTCTCAGGGCCTCGGTTCCAGTGGAGGCTCATTTCACAAGCAGACCAAAGCCCCCTAGTTAAAACTCACCACATTCAAGCCACGTACCAAACACTGCCCGCAGCAGGCAAAGAGCCTCTGCACATGACCGGCCTCAAGGACAGGGCAGCCAACACAATACAACAGCTGAGTGCACACAACGCCCCCTGAAGCACCAGGCTGGGGACACTACAGGACATCTTCATGAGGCCATTACTGTCAGGAGCAGGAGACATAATTGGAACACAGACAAGAAGGCAGTGACCTGGACAAAATGAAAAGTCAGAGGAATTTATCCCAGATGTGAACAAGATAAGGCCATGGCCAAAGATCTAAATGAAATACATATAAGTAACAGGCCTGTTAGAATTTAAAACAACAATCATAAGGATACTCACTGGGCTTAAGAAAAGAATAGAAGACATCAGTGTGATCCTTACTGTAGAGAAAAGTTAAAAAAGAATCCGAGATGAAGAGTGCAATAACTGAGATTAGACACATGCTTCTAAAAGGCTGGAAGAAGCAGAGGAATGAATTAATGACCTAGAAGACAAAGCAGTGGAAAGCAATGAAGCTGAAAAAGAGAGAGAATTATGCGAAATGAGAATAGAATTAGGGAACTCACTGACTTCACCAAATGTAATATTTGAATTATAGGATCCCCAGAAAAAAAGGAGAAAAGGGGGCAGAAAATTTATTTGAAGAAATAATAGCCGAAAAATTCCTTAATTTGGAGAGGAAAACAGATATCCAGATCCAGGAGGCAATGAGGACTCCCATCAAAATCAACAAAAGGAGGCCCACACCAAGAAATACTGTAATTAAATTTGCAAAATCTTAAAAGCAACCAAACAAAAGAAGCCATTAACTTACAAGGAGAAACCCATAAGGCTAGCAAGAGATTTTCCAAAAAAAAACTTGGCAAGCCAGAGGGTAATGGTGTGATATATTCCAAGTGCTGAACAGAAAAAAAATCTGCAGCCAACAATACTCTATCCAGCAAGGCTATCATTCAAAATAGAATGAGAGATAAGGAATTTCCAGACAAACAAAAACTAAAGGAGTTTGTAGCCACTAAACCAGCCATGCAAGAAATATTAAAAGGTACCCTGATTGGAAAGGAGAGATAAAAAGTGATAGTATAAAGGGAGAAAACATAAAAGCAGTAAAAATAAATCTTTTTTTTTTTTAAGATTTTATTTATTTTAAAGATTTTATTTGAGAGAGAGAGAGAGCACTAGCAGGGGGAGTGGGAGAGGGAGAGGGAAAAGCAGGCTCCCCGCTGAGCAGGGAGCCAGACATGGGGCTCAGTCTCAGGACCCCAGGATCATGATCTGAGTTGAAGGCAGATGCTTAACTAACTGAGCCACCCAGGTGCCCCCTGTTGCATTTCTATACACCAATAATGAAGCAACAGAAAGAGAAATTAAGGAATCAATTTCATTTACTATTGTACCAAAGACAATTAAGATACCTAGAAAAAAACCTAAACAAAGAGATAAAAGACCTATACTCTGAAAACTATAAAACACTGAGTAAATTGAAGATGACACAAAGAAATGGAAAGATATTCCATGTTCACAGATTAGAAGAACAAATATTGATAAAATGTCTACACTACCCAAAGTGACCTACACATTTAATACAATCCCTATCAAAATATTAAAAGCATTTTTCACAGAGCTAAAACAAACAATCTTAAACTATGTATGGAACTACAAAAGACCCCAATAGCCAAAGCTGTATTGAAAAGGAAAAGCAAAGCGGGACGCATCATGATTCTGGACTTCAAGTTACATTACAATCAAAATGTGTACTGGTACTGGCACAAAAATAGACACACAGATCAATAGAATAGAAACCCCAAAATGAACCCACAACCGTATGGTCAATTAATCTTTGTTTTTTTTTTTAAGATTTTATTTATTCATTTAACAGAGAGAGAACATAAGCAGGCAGAGAGAAAGGAGCAGGCTCCCCGCCGAGCAAGGAGCCCGATGCGGGACTCGATCCCAGGACGCCGGGATCACGACCTGAGCCGAAGGCTGCTGCTCAACCAACTGAACCACCCAGGTGCCCCTGGTCAATTAATCTTCAACAAGGCAGGAAAGTATATTCAGTGGGAAAAAGATAGTTTCATCAATAAATGGTGTTGGGAACACTGGATAGCACCATGCAAAACAATGAGACAGGACCACTTTCTTACATCATAGACAAAAATGAATTCAAAATGGAATAGAGACCTAAATGTGAGACCTGAAAACATATAAATCCTAAAAGAGAACACTGGCAGTATTCTCTTTGACATCCACTGTATCAACTTTTTCTAGATATGTCCCCAGAGGCAAGGGCAACAAAAAACAAGAATAAACTGATGGTACTACATCAAAATAAAAACCTGCACAGCAAAGAAACCAACCAACAAAACTGAAAGGCAACCTACTGAATGGGAAAAGATATTTGCAAATGACAGATCTGATAAAGGGTTAAAGAACTGATACAACTCAATACCCAAAAAACAATCCAATTTAAAAACGGGCATAAGACCCAAATAGACATTTTGCTAAAGACAACATCCTGATGGCCAACAGACACATAAAAAGATGCTCAACATCACTCATCATCAGGGAAATGCAAATCAAAACTACAAGGAGATGTCACCTCACATCTGCCAGAATGGCCAAATCACAATCCAAAAAACAAGAGGTATTGGTGAGGATGTGGAGAAAGGGGAACCCTCTTACACTGTTGGTAGGAATACAGTCTGGTGCAACGGCTCTGAAGAACAGTATAGAGGTTCCTCAAAAAGTTAAAAAATAGAACTATCCTACGATCCAGCAATTACACTGTTAGGTATGAACCCAAAGAATACAAAAATTCTAATACAAAGGGCTATTGCACCCCTATGTTTATGGCAGCATTGTTTTCAATAACCAAATATGGAAACAGCTCAAGTGTCCACTTATTGTTGAATGCAGAAAGGGGGGGGGGGTGGACTATTACTCAGCCATAAAAAAAAGAATGAGATCTTGGCATTTGCAACGATGTGGATAAAACTAGAGAGTATTATGTTGGGTGAAATAACTCAGTCAAAGAAAAATACCATATGATTTCACTCATATGTGGAATTTAAGAAACAAAACAAAGAAGCAAGGGGGAAAGGGAGATAGAGAGACCAAGAAACGGACTCTTAACTATAGAGAGCACACTGATGGTTAGCGGAAAGGAGAAGGGTGGGGAGATGGGGAAACAGGCGATGGGGATCAAGGAGTGCATTTCCTGTGATGAGCACCAGGTGATGTATGGAAATGTTGAATCACTACATTGTGCAGCAGAAACTAATATTACACTGTATGTTAGCTACCTGGAATTTAAATAAAAATTTTTAAAAAAATAAATGGGTGAGTAGTAAAAACTTAGGAAACGAAATCCTCAGTGAGTCTTGGAACTAGCCAAAAGTAAATCCAACTTACACTACAAAATAGGTTCAAATAGGTTCAGTCAGGAATAGGTACCAGAAACATCCCAAAGTAAGGGTCAAAAGGAGTGGTTAAAATAATTCCTTGAATTCCATATCAGAAGCAGAATCCTAGATCCCCTCCCCAACTGCACACACCCTTCTGAATATGCCCACTCTTCCTCTTGCCAAATATTGTAGGCTTTTCCTCTTTATAGGTAAACAGAGACGATACCAAGCACCCACGGAAGCAGGGGTACTGACGGTGTCGTAGATCTTTCATTTGCCCCTCCAGACCCCCTCTCACCTTTCTCCAGCCTGCTGTGTGTCCTGGGAAGCTGACCAGTGTTGACTACCTCAACACACTCCCCTATAGTCTGGCTTCCAGTTAGATCTAGCTACTGGGCAGTATCACAGGAGATCCAAGGGAAAGAAGAGACTGACGTTGGAATATTGATGCCCACACCTTCTTCCCTGTATGTCCAGGTAGGCTGGCTGCCTCTCAACCAGTTTTCGCCTCTTGTAATAACTGTGTCCACAGTCCCAGTCTGTCTGTGGCATCTGATAACACTCCTTCCCCTCGTCACTGGGGATGTAGGGGGTAGCAACGGAGACCTACTATTATGACCTCTCAAGTTACTTGTTACGGTCTGATCTGTGTCATCCCAAAATGTTGAAGTCCTAACCTTTAGTACCTCAGACTATTAGTGTATTTTGAGTCTTTTAAAGAGATATTTAAGGGCGTCTGAGTGGCTCAGTTGGTTGAGCGACTGCCTTCGGCTCGGGTCATGGTCCCAGAGTCCTGGGATCGAGTCCCACATCGGGCTCCCGGTTCCACGGGGAGTCTGCTTCTCCCTCTGACCTTCTCCCCTCTCATGCTCTCTCTCACTGTCTCTATCTCAAGTAAATAAATAAAATCTTTAAAAAAAGAGAGGGAGATTTAAGTTTAATGAGGCCATTAGGGTGGGCTATATACCAAATGACTACATCCTTATAGGACACAGACACAGAGGGAAGACTGTGAAGTTGCAGGGGAAAGATGGCCATCTATAAGCTAAGGAGAGAGATCTCAAAGGAAACCACCCTGTCAATATGCAGATCTTGGACTTGTGGACTCCAGACGTGAGAAAATAAACTTGCTTTACTACTAGGTTGCTTTAGCCACTTTGTCTATGGTACTTTGTTGTGGCAGCCCTAGCAAACTGGTATTGTACTAAACTATTTCGAGTGGTTTCCTTATGCCCTGCCCATTTCTTCATAAATAGGCTTTGTTATACTCTCCTCAACATACCCAAATGAATTTCCCATTTCTGTTGGGTCTCTATCTAATACAATAATAGCACTAAAATGGGCTTTAAATGAACATGTACACCAAATGCCAAATGCCTTCGGCTCAGGTCATGATCCCAGGGTCCTGGGTTCGAACCCAGCATCAGGTTCCCTGCTCTGCCGGGAGCCTGATTCTCCCTTTCCTTCTGCCTACTGCTCCCCCTACTTGTGCTCTCTCTCTCTCTCTCTGACAAACAAATAAATAAAATCTTTAAAAAAAAAATGGGGGCACCTGGGTGGCTCAGCAGGTCGAAGCCTCTGCCTTCAGCTCAGGTCGTGATCTCAGGGTCCTGGGATCAAGCCCCGCATCAGGCTCTCTGCTCAGTGGGTAGCTTGCTTCCCCTTCTCTCTCTGCCTACTTGTGATCTCTCTCTCTCTATCTTTGTCAGATAAATAAATAAAATCTTAAAAAAAAGACAAAAAGACCCCCAGCCCTCTCACCCTGACACTCAGCTCCCAGAATGTACAAAGGAAGGATCTAATCCTCTAGGCAACAGATTAGTAGAGTGTTCCCAGAAATTTAACCATCTCAAGAGATCTTTAAAAATATCCAAAGATGGGCCATCTGGCTGGCGCAGTTAGTGGAGCATTCTTGAGCTCCAGGTCTTGAGTTTGGACCCCACTCAGATGAAGAGCTTACTAAAAAAAAAAGAAATCCAAAGATGTGACACAGATGTTTCCCAACTTTAAATGGCTTATACAGAAAGCCCTTCAGTGAACCCTACTGTATCTAAGCCCCACTGAGAGCTTCCAATCCGTTTTTTAGTCTCTTACAAATATGAGCAAACCACTAAAGATTCCCGGATACCTGAGGAAAGTCCTTTTAAATATATAGACCAAAACAATTCGGAGAAAAAGTATTGAGGGCAACAGAGTCTACACACACAGAGAAAACTTCAGAAGTATTATCATTAGTATCCCCAGACAGATTTTTAAAGGATATGGCATATAGTATAATATAAAGAAAAGAATACTCAGAAAAATTGTAAAGCATTACAAAATATGAGAGTAGAAATAAAAACTAAAGAGAAAAGTTCAAAGTTGAAGAAACCTTCCAGAAACCCTAAAAAGACAAAGAAGGAAAACAGAAGATGAATTTCAAGTACTTATTTAGTTTAGTGGTTCAATATCCAAATAATAGGAGCTCCAGAGAGAAACGGAAAAGAAATTAAGGAAATCAATCAAGAACATGTTCAGCACTGAAGGACATAAATTTGCAGACTGGAAGAGCCGAATGCCCAACAGGAAGAAAGAACAGTACTGGGCAGATTGTATTATTATTTCCAATCCACGCTACGCCCTTCCTCCTGTAACAGTGCAGTGTTCTCACTGGAGTGGTTGGAATAAATTTCCTTCAAAATTGGGCGTGGCCATCTGACTTGCTTTGGTTGATGGAAGGTAAATAGACATTGCAACCATGCTGGTCCAGGTAGGAAGAGGAGGCACATGGAACAGAACTGAACTCAAACCAAAGCCTCGCTCTGACGAACCTGACTGACCCGAGCATAGGCACAGCCTACCCAGAGACCCATGAGTAAGGGAAAAAGGCTTGTAGACCACTGAGCTTTGAGATCATTTGTTACACAGCATTGCTGTAGCAAATATCTTTCCTGTGTATACTAATTTATAGCAGTGAAATTTCACACACTGGGGCAGAAGACCTTATAAGCATCCAAAAAGGAAGACATAAGACTGGTGTGCGATAATAGAAAATATATATCTTGACTTTTGTCCCTGGTTCCTGGCATAGAGCTCTTAAAATCCTTGTAATTTCATAAGTGATAAAAGCAGTAAGAGCATCTGTTGTTCTCATATCTGGTCTTTGATCTCAGTTTTTGCTTCTAAATCCCTTGGAATTTCCTGGGTGGCAGGAGCATCTTTTGTTCTGATGACTCCTGGGTGGGGACTGGTTGCCTGAAAGACCACACCATGATTAGAAGCTTGGAATTTTCAGCCCAATCCCCATTCTCCGAGAGGGAGGAGGGGCTGGAAATGGAGTTAATAATCAATCAATTATCCCTATGTGGTGAAGCCTCCCTGAAAATCCTACAAGTACAGAGTTGAGAGAGCTTCTGGGTCGAACACGTGGAGGTTGCTGGGAGAGCAGTGTGTCTAGGGAGGGCGTGGGATGTCTGTACCCTTCCCATACTCCTTCCTCTATGCATCTTTTCCATCTGGATATTTACCATGTCCTTTCATAATAAACTGGTAAGCAGTAAACTGTTTTCCTGAGTTCTGTGACCTGTGCTAGCAAATGAATCAAAGGTGAGGAGGTGGTCACAGGAACCTCCAGTTTATGGCCGAACGCTCAGAAGCACGGGTGTCAACTTGGGACCTGGGACTGGCATCTGAAGGGGGAGCGGGAAGGCAGTCGGGCGGGACTGAGCCCTTATCCTGCAGGATCTGACACGACCTCCAGGGAGAACAAGTCCGAATTGAGTTTAAATTGTAGGACCCCCGGCTTGTGTCAGAAGCGTTGTGAGCATAGTAGTGGTGTGAGTGGAGGGAGAAAGGAAGCATCTGACGCGTCTTCAAGCTTCTTAATCTTTACCACTGCAAACAAAGTCAACCGAGCAACCTCTTCAAACTTCAGAAACCGAAGAATAAACACATTTTCACATGTACGGAGTTTTAAAATATTTACCTTTTGTGGACCCTTTTTCAGGAAGATTCTGGAAATCATGCTCCATCAAGATGGGATGGCAAACCAAGATAATACATGGAATAGGGAAGCCAACTACCCAAAGGAGGAGAGGTAAAATGGCCCCTCACAAGTGTGAGGCTGGGACAAGAGCTGTGTGCCGGGTATAGGGCACCGCCTTCCAGCTCTACAAAACTGATAGGCTACCCATTAAATTGATAAGAGTACCCGAAGGTTATTTAGACAACTGGGGAAGAACTGAGGACTGAATTATTGATAATAAGTATAAAGAAAACTAAACAAATGAAAAAATAAGACTATTGGGGCACCTGGCTGGCTCAGTCAGTAGAGTATGTGACTCTTGATCTCAGGGTGGTAAGTATGGAGCCTACTTAAAATAAAAATAAAATAAGAGTGTTATCTCCAGCATTAACAAAAAGCTATACAAGAAAGGGAAAATGATCACAGTTTAATAAATTGCTCACCTGTGAATAAATGTCTACAAGGTCCTAATATTGTGAACCCTAAATACTAATCTAACCATAATTATAACACAAATGTATTGTAATACAAATGTGTGAGAATACAAAAATTCTCCATGGCTCTTGGAGAGTACGTATTTTATCCTCGACTGTATTTTCAAGGATGTTTGCATGGTGAACAGCCTTGGAAGACAGAGATTGTATCTCCTTGTGCAGCAAATGCAGAATAGTTACTAATATAATAAACATAAGGTCTCTATCTGGAGTTAAACTCAGGCCTGCTTACTACCCATTACAAAAGATTCGGGCTCCCTAAAGTCAGGGCTCCCCTCCTGTAAGGCGTGCCCACTGCATGTGCGGGTGCCATATAGCCTTCCGTGTCACCCGGGGGTGGGGGGTTGGGGCTGGGAGGACCAGTACTGAAATGCCAGTACTCTCGCTGCTAACATTGCTCTGTGTACTGAACCCTCCTTCGTTTTAGCATCCATAATACTGTGCCAGGCAAACTTGCTAGCTTCCAAGTAGCATAAAATCTTAGACCCTTCCGTTTTGACAAGCTGTATATCAAAGGTGGGGAAATGAAAAGGATACACATGAGCAATGAATGTAAAGGAAGGAAAAAGAATGAGATCTTCAATTTTGGTAGTGGGACGTAAACAAATAATTCCTAACACAAGGATCGAAGAGAATAGTTGTATTATTTAGAACCTTGGAGGTAAGAACCCCTCCCCCTCCCTCTCCAAAAATCAACCGAAAGTGATGAAAATAGTTGCTTCCGGGGAAGAATATGGTAAAAATCCTTGAGGAAAGGGATAACATCCAGAGGATAAGTGAAGGAGACTGGCTCTTGTTTAAAAAAAAAAAAATCTGTACCCTTGCACTGACATTTCCAGTGTCTATCTTTTTTATAGCACTTTCAAAACCTGTGAACGGGAATTGGATTTTATGTCTTCTTATCCTGCTTCTGTAAAAGGACTGATCAGGAAATAATCAAAATGATCCTGCCATCACAATAGCTCTCAGTTACTAAGTACTTACTGTATCCTGAGCACAGTTGTCTGTACCCCACATGTATTAACCCTATGATGTTACTATCCAAATCTTATACATGAGGAAACTGCAACACAAGTTTTAAGTGACTTTCCCCTAACTGCACGCAATTCTGACCTAGACAGTCCGGCTCCAAAGCCCGCACACCACATCTGTCCAGAGAATCAAGAGGTGTCTAGGTTAGTCAGGACCCTGGCTGCAAGTCTTGGAAACCGTTATAACTGAAACTACCTTAAGGAACAAGGGAGATTTATTAATCCATGTAAACAAACTGTATAAAGAGAAGGGGTAGCGTTTTCAGAGTTAACTTGAATTCACTGTTTGTGACTCAGGTCTAAGTTCTTAGGTCCAGATGTTGGCCTTATTATCTCAGCCTCCTGCAAGCTGCAGGACAGATGGCCCAGAACCTCTGTGGTATCAAACTTACAGGCTAAAATTCAAAGAGAAAGAAAATGAAACCAGGAGATGCCCATCAGAACGGCTCAAATCCAAAACACTGACACCACCAAATGCTGGCAAAGACATGAAACAAGAACTCTTTTCAGTACTGGTGGGACTACAAAACAATACAGCCACTCTGGAAGACATTTTGGCAGTTTCTTTTCTTTTCTTTTCTTTTCTTTTTTTAAGATTTTAGGTATTTGTCAGAAAGAGAGAGAGAGAACAAGCAGGGGGAGCGGCAGGCAGAGGGAGAAGCAGGCATGACTATGGGAAACCAGCTCTAGGCAATAATAGGGAGAGGGAGCATCCTGTGTGAGGGTTCGAGGAAGTTACTGCTTCCTGATCAGGAAAAGATTTTCGTTTGCCTGTACGACAGGCATCAGACCTAATGGGCAGCAGCGAGCAGAACAACACGAGCCGCACAAAGAAGAGGGCAGAACAGAAAAACGGAAGGAAGCTGTGTCCCTAAATGAATTGGGGAAGCACCTTATCAGCCCTAGGCTTCCTCCCTCTGGACTTCTATCTTCTCTTTTTAAAAGATTATTTATTTATTTGAGAGAGAGTGAAGGAGGGAGAGCTCGAGCACACAAGCAGGGGGAGGGGCAGATGGCGAGGGAGAAGCGACTCTCCCTTGAGCAGAGAGCCTGACCTGAGCTCAGGTCAGATGCTTAACCAACTGAGCCACCCGCGTGCCCTGTGTACTTCGTATATATGAGGAAAAAAAATCCAAAAGTTACTTGGTCAAGTCACTGCAGTTATGTTTTTAGGACATGCGCAGAACACCGGGGTCTTAAATGATACAAATAGCTGACACGACTTTATCTGTAGAAGTTATAAGTTATGAATTTGTATTAAAAACACAAATCCTGGGTGCCTGGGTGGCTCAGTTGTTTAAGCGTATGCATTTGGCTCAGTTCAAGATTCCAGGACCCTGGGATCAAGCCCCGGGATGGACTCCTTGCTCAGCGGGGAATCTGCTTCTCCCCCTCCCCCTGCTGATGCTCTCTCTCTCAAATAAATGAATAAAATCATTAAAAAAAAAATGGGTGTCTGGGTGGCTCATTTGGTTGGGCATCTGCCTTCACCTTGGGTTGTGATTGTGGGGTCCAGGGAATGAGCCCCACACTGGGGCTCCCTGCTCAGTGGGGAGTCTGCTTCTCCCTCTCCCCTGACTCCCCGCTTGTGCTCTCTCTCTCCAATGAATAAGTAAAATCATTAGGGGAAAAAAAACTACACAAATCCTCTCAACATACCCCACCTAGGACCAACTATATATATATTTGAGATACCAGGGCTGAGTAAGGGTGCACTGAGTGGCTGGGGGAAGCTATTTATTTGGTGAAAGAATGGAAACTAAGATTTTGACTGGATCAATAACATTCTCAGCCACATGACTAAAGGAGTTCTACTCTATCCCACTTTTGGACTTTTATAAAATTGTATATAATAGCATGGTTCTATTCCGGAAGGGCATGATTACTTTCTATGAATTCCCACTATTGATGCTCCCACTATTGGTCCTTTATAAGCAATGTACTTCTACTAGTGACAAGTAATAAAAACCATAGCATTTCTCATTAACCTTTTATTTTTAACGTAGTTTTACAATAAAGAAACAGAAAAGAAGTAGGTCATTAAAAAAATACCAGCTGTCAATTTAAAATTTTAAATGAGGTTCTTATTAAACAAAGCAGTAATGCTATATCCTATAATTACATCTTGTACATACAAGAACTGTGTGCAAAGTGCTTTTCAAACTATAAAATAAGACTTTGGAATAGGATACAAATGGTTATCTCTAGGAGTTAGTTACCTCCCACTGCCTGTAATAAATCACAACTGCTTACATTCTTAATTTGCATTTACTTATTTACTAAAGAGAAAAGCCACCATTTTCTGATACCAAATTGATATCTAATTTTTGAAAATAATCCCTGATCCACAGGTCTAAACCTTATTTTTACATATACTTCAGTTACTTGCTTCATTTTTTTCCCCCCTAAATAACTAGAGAACAGTTTTTAAAAAGCAAATATTAGTAATCCCTTTAGATAGACACATTTTAATCAAGATATGATTAAAAAATAAAAAATACCAAGTTACATGAAAACAACAATAAGGAAAAAGTCTGGGGAAAGCAAATTGTAGTCTTATACTTTTTTCTTCAAGCAAACAAAGAACCACCCTCTATCCTAGGGATGGATTACTTTCTTACTGAAAACACTGTGAACACATAATGCTTAACCCAACATCACACATACCAATAATGCTTAAAAACTATTTGCTACTATGCCTTCGAATGAGAGACATCTTTGCAGTACAAGGTACATCTAAATGAGTGGAGTTTTAGAAGGTTTACAGGAAGAGTAATTCCAAACAAAGCCTTCACGGATCTAAATTACAGTCTTTTTAGTCTAAATGGGGTGGGGGGACATTTAAGCTTACATTAGGTGGGTGTGCCTTACTCACACGGAAGCTTACGGCCTGCCAGCATGCAAATCCTTCCATCGCCCCTGTGAAATAGGTAGATCTCAAATATTACACCCCGAAGGAAAAACGGAGGCACTAGGAGGTTAAGAGTCCAGTCTGTGTAGTTTACCAGTTGCAGAAAAGTGATTTTCACGTGTTTCCTTTTTGACCTTTGTAAAAACAGTATAAATAAGTTTTCATTTTATATTTCAAAGCACCCTATGAAGCAGAAACAAGATATCCTCAGTTAAACAAAAGCGATTACAAAGGAATAAATCTATACGGTTGAATAAAATCCTATCAATGATCTAGAGGCTCAGAGTATACTTTCAGACCTACTTGAAGCCCATTCTTCTTCATTCCTGTCAGCAGGTGATGTCTAGTTTGTGTTCGTTGTAAAGAGTAAGCCTCGAACATAGGGCTCTACTTTGTAATAATGATGCCTGAACACTAACGTCAGCGCTGTGAATGCCCAGGAGAGATTAGGGGCAGCCCACAGAGTGGATGTGGAGAAGATTCTTCCAGCAGTTTTCTACTCATTGGCATGGCAATTCAGTGACTAAGATAGAAAGTTGACTTAATCTAATTTGAAATTCACTCCTGGTTTGCATTCTTTCTCACAGTTAATTTAGAAAATTAAAAATATCCAGTTATAAATCTCTTCTCATTATCACAACTGTACCTTGGAAAAGCAGCTTATAGTTCTCTATGGGAGATAATCAGGTAAACATGTTACCAAACAATAATTAATAATTTAATGTCCTTCAAGTTCAAGGGTAGGGCAAATCTATGTATGCTACTTATAACCTAGTTGAGATTAATTATTCAAGTATCAGCAATCTTAGTCCTTAAAATGTTATCATTTTTGTGTAGTGCAAAATATATGTATGTATATATGTACACAAACCAAACTATTGGACAACAAAATGAAGTGTAATCATCACAAACTTAGATTTCTTGTGAGTTCCACATTCCATTTCATTCTGAGGTCATTCAGGCCCAGCAGTCTTCTTGGGTAAAATACCATTTTCTTCAGTTCAGTTTTCTTTAAAAAGAAAGTAAAAACCAATTTCCTATGAATATAAATGCAACCTGAATACGAAACACACCCATACCAGAGAATTCTTTGAACAATAATATTCACATTCAGAATCAAACCATAAAATCACCAACGATCCTTAAGAAATTACTTATCAGCCTGATGATTCACAGACATGTACCCTGGGGCAAATAATACATTATATGTTAATAAAAAATTAAAAAAAAATTACTTATCATCCTTTTCTAGTTGGCTTAACGCAATTCAGAATTTGGGGAATTATTTGATGATAACTTGGAAAAATGAAAAAAAAAGTAGAAAAAAGTGAAAGAAAAAGAAGCTGAGTAAGTAAGTACAAAAGCTTGATAGATGTAGAACCTAGACTACTCATTTAATCAACACATACTGGGGCGCCTGGGTGGCTCAGCTGGTTAGGCTCAGGTCATAACCCCAGGGCCCTGGGGATACTAGAACGGTCAGGCGGGTACCTGGGAAGAGGTAGAACCACAGGAGGCTTCCCCACACCTATCCTGTTTCTAGAACCTCTCTACTGAAAGCTCAGTCCCGCATTGGGCATTCTGCTCAGCGGGGAGCCTGTTTCTCCCTCTTCCTGTCGTTCCCCTGCTTATGCGTACTCTCTCTCTCTAATAAGTAAATAAAAATCTTCTTAAAAAATCAACATATATTTTGTGGCTGTTACTTTCCCGGCACTGTGCCAAGCACTGGGGATTCAAACATAAATGAGTTAGGCTCTGAACTCTCCAAAGAGCTCTGGAGTCAGGTTAGCTTGGGGGTGGGGAGGAGACATAAAAACTAACAATTTGAAAAGGTATAAAGTGACAGTTTTAGTGACAGCAGAGTGAATGAGTGACCAGAGAAGGGTAGGCTTGTTAGCACAAGACAAAACAATTCGAGTATGGTCTGGAGTCTGAGAAAGGTCCTATAGCTATAAAGTGTCTGTTCCCTCCCCAGAACTCAAGATGCCAAAATGCCTGAAACATTCTCATCGCATTCCTCACCTCGGGAGAAATGCTCTTATGCAACCCCTTGGCAGGAGTGATATTTTAGATAATATTATCATCCTTTATCTTCTGTAGAAAGCCTCTTGTGTACACTTCCTTGGCAGGTGTGACATTTTAAATAATCAGATCAATTTTCACATAACATAAATTTACATAAACATAAACACAATTTTCCCATAAGGAGAGCATAAAGGGGAAAAAACGGGGAAAAAAAGGCCCACAGAGTCAGAACAGAACTGTGGATGGTCCTTTTTTTTTTTTTCTTGGAGATTTTATTTATTTATCTGAGAGAGAGAGAGAGCGAGCATGTGCATGCACAAGCTGGGGGGAGGGACAGAGGGAGAGAAAGAAACAGACTCCCTGCTGAGCAAGGAGCCCAAAGTGGGGCTGCAGCTGGATCTCAGGACCCCAGGATCATGGCCCGAGCTGAAGGCAGATGCTTAACAGACCGAGCCACCCAGGCGCCCCCAGAACTGCGGGTTGGTTCTGAAGACTAACAGCCCGAGTGAGGTTTTAGCAGAAATGTTAGCTGGAAGGTACACGAACAGTTAGCAACACTTACTAAGAACCCATGTGATGTAGATTACTAAGCAAAATCCTTTGCAGATTTACAAAAAAGCACATAACTCTCTGAACCCTCAATCTTCTCCTGTAACAGGCAAATAGAATTGACACAAATCTCCATCAGTATTTTCAGAACGTTAGAATGTTTTTCAAGGCTCTTTCTGAAATCTTTGTGTCCTTTTTTCTTTTTAAATGAAACTGCAAAATGTAGGGTATGCTGTGATAAGAGAAGAAAAGTTACAGAAAACAGTTACAGAAAACAACTGATTAAGGGTAGAGGGAAACACTATGCCTTTTGCCTTGGCTACTCAAGGCCCTGCTCGGCTGTACTGATGAGATCCTTTCCCCTCCCAGGAAGTCTGTGCCTGACGTTTCTAGGCAGGACCATCTGCGCCAGGTTCCTGAAGAGTGTTCCTGCAGAGATCTTCCCCACACCTATCCTGTTTCTAGAACCTCTCTACTGAAAGCTCAGTGCTGCAAAAAATCTGCATGCATATTTATGAACCTGGGAAGAATGATAAAGAAAAGTGGTTACAAACATCCTTCCCTTTGAAGTAATAGCTCGAGAGTAATCTTTTGGACTTAATAGGGAGGCTTTTAGTATTTGACTCTGGATAATTTTACTAGAACGGTCAGGCGGGTACCTGGGAAGAGGTAGAACCACACGAGGCTGCGCAGGGCCAGTTTCTGAACAAGTCTGCAGGTGCTGCTCTTCATACCACATTCAGAAAAAAATCATTTTTTGTTTTTTTTCTGATCCACTGCAGAGTGATAATGCAAGCAATATACTTTTTTTTTTTTTAAAGATTTTATTTATTTGAGAGAGCGGGAGGGTGTACAAGCAGGAGGAGCAGCAGGCAGAGGGAGAAGGAGCAGACTCCCCGCTGAGCAGGGAGCCTGATGCAGGATCCGATCCCAGGACCCCAGGATCGTGACCTGAGCCGAAGGCAGACCCTTTACTTACTGAGCCACTCAGGCGCCCTGTGAGCAATTTACTTTGAATTTAGATTCTTCTACACTGGGGGGGAAAAATCAAGCAGTGGACCTCACGAACTACTTTTAATGTTTAAGAAAATGAAACATCTTTTCAAAAAGCTTACTGCAAATAGACAACTACTTATTTTATTTTATTTTATTTTTATTTTTTTTAAGATTTTATTTATTTATTTATTAGGAAAGAGAGAGAGAGTGAGAGAGAGCAGGTCAGAGTGAGAAGCGGACTCCCCATGGAGCTGGGAGCCCGATGTGGGACTCGATCCCGGGACTCCGGGACCATGACCTGAGCCGAAGGCAGTCGCTCAACCAACTGCACCACCCAGGGGCCCGGCAACTACTTATTTTAAATATATATGAAACGCTCTCAGTGTGTCTGTACCCAGATGCATATTTATTAAGTGGCAAAAAAAATTTTAATAAATAAATAAATACAAACAAAAGCTTCCTATATCGTACTTCAATGTGACTACAAATAGTGGGCATTCAGCTATGCACTCCGCACACACTCACTGCACGTAGTGAGGGCCCACTACGTGCCAGACACTGTCTGAGGGGTCGAGGTACAGGACAGTCCCTATTAAGGAATAGGGCACATCCACTCCTTTCCACACCTTTGCCGCTCTAACTGGATTTCTAGATCTTTCTCATCTCTAACACAGAACCCATCTCCTCCAAACCATACACACTGTTTTCTGTTTTTCATTCCTGTAACTGTCAGATTAAATATTGCTACACACTTTCAGATGAAAAGATATCTAAGTCCTCTCAAGGCTTAAACATATTTGCATATCAATGGCTCTACCTCCAACCCCAGTTAATTTGTTACATACATAAACAAATAATACATAAAACACCATCTCCTGATGGGGGGGCACCTGGGTGGCTCAGACTCTTGCTTCTGGCTCAGGTCATGATCTCAGGTTCTGGGATCCAGCCCCGTGTCAGACTTGTCTGCTTGAGATTCTCTCTTTCTCCCTCTGCCCCCCCCCCCAATTGTGCTCTCTCTCTCAATAAACAAATCTTAAAAAAAAACAAAAACAAAAACAAAACTATCTCATCCAAATGCAGTTGCACAGTGGTAAAGAACTAGTAATTTGGAAGGACTAAACGCTTAACACACTGAAAATTTGAAGATTCAACAATAACAAAGTAGAATATTAAAAATAGGTAGAGTTTTGGGGCGCCTGGGTGGCTCGGTGGGTTAAAGCCTCTGCCTTGAGCTCAAGTCACGATCCCAGGGTCCTGGGATCGAGCCCCACATCAGGCTCTCTGCTCAGTGGGGAGCCTGCTTCCCCCTCCCTCTCTGCCTGCCTCTCTGCCTACTTGTGAACTCTCTGTCAAATAAATAAAATCTTCAAAAAAAAAATAGGTAGAGTTTCTCCATTCAGAGACATCTGTAAAAAATGGAAAGAGATACTTAGGAGAAATGGTGTAGATGTCTACCAGTAAGGAATATCTTAAAAAATAATCATAGAAAAACTGCAGTTTTGGGTGACTGCTGAAGCAAAGTCATTGTTTTTTCTGTCTTTAATAAAGTGACAAGCTATTGTAAACTTAAGCATAACATAAATTATTAACCCAAGTAAGCTTTTGGGTTTTTGTCTTGTGCCAAATTTCTCTACTCTCCAATCCTCAACTTTCAACAAAGGAAACATGAAAGGGAACTTTGAAATACATTGCAAAATATGTCAACACCTAACTTTAGTGCCACTGTGTCCTGCTTGAGTCTAGCATTCTTACTACGTAGTGAAAAAAGGTTGGGTTCTTTTTCCCTCCATTTATCAGGGAAATTAAAATTGAAAACACTGTGTGAGGGGCGCCTGGGTGGCTCCGTTGGTTAAGCATCTGCCTTCGGCTCAGGTCCTGATTTTGGGGTCCTGGGATTGAGCCCCATGTTGGGTTCCCTGCTCAATGGAGAGCCTGCTTCTCCCTCTCCCTCCGCCTGTGCCCCCCCCATGCTCTCTCTCTTGCTCACTCTCTCTCTCAAATAAATAAAATCTTAAAAAACAAAACAAAACAAAACCACAGTGTAGCACTAAACCCAACCATCATGGAAGATGTAAAATGGGTGAAAAGAAGAAAAGAAAGGACTTAAACTAAGGTTTATTGAACCTTGACTCCCACCTTCCACATAGCTTAAATGACATCTATACAAATGACTTAGAAAAGAGGTAAATAACACTGTGAAAGCACTTTTTGTTTCTGAACTCCTACTCAAGTTTTTTCAAGTGGGTGTGTGTATTCCAAGAACGTGAATGTACCACGGAACTTATTTAGTTCTCTTACAAACATAAGTCAAACTGTCTTAATGTAAGCAGAAAGCAGGAAAACTGAAAGGATTCACTCAAATCCCGATGCATTTTGGTTTCTCTGCCATCAAGTATTATCAGGGGAGCACTTACACTAACTAGCGTGCTGCTAATTCCTTTCAGAGAAGAGAAGGGCATATGTCTCTGTCCTCTGCTTTTGGTAGCAAGTACAGTTAATTAGGGAGCTGGGTTCTTTGGTAGAAGAATAACATATCCATAATTATTTAAACTTGTAGACTTTTTTTTTAAGATTTTATTTATTTATTTGACAGAGACTGAGAGATCACAAGTAGGCAGAGAGAGAGGGGGAAGCAGGCTCCCTGCTGAGCAGAGAGCCCGATGTGGGGCTTGATCCCAGGACCCTGGGATCATGACCTGAGCTGAAGGCAGAGGCTTTAACCCACTGAGTCACCCAGGTGCCCCTAAACTTGTAGATTTTTTAAAATGGGTTTCGACTGCACATATTTAAGAAAGCACTTACAATGATCAAATATCCTATTTCTTCTCCTCATCTGTTGTTACTTAATGGGAAATAGTGATGAAAACACCAAAAACATAGTAAGTGAGGCCATGAGTGGCGTAAGCGATGGTCTATATGCCCATCCATGCGAAGTAATTCAGTTTACATAGTGTCTAAAAAAAATGCTTTAAGGATTTTCTTGAATCCAAGAGATTGAGCCTCAGGTTATTCCTAAACTAGACAATCTCAGCGCTCTTTCAAGGGTCCCAATTTATTCTCAGACCTATTTGAGGCATCTCCTGGCATCCCAAACTGGAATTTTGGTCCTCAAATTAGAAAAATCTCTATTTCTAGATATAGTCAACCACCAGGCTAAAAATCTTCTGAAATGTCAATGTCTATTTCAAAGAGCATGCAGGCATTATTTGTCTCTCTACCCACTGCCTATAGTCCTTTAATGTTAGCAAAGGGCCAAAATAAGCATCAGACTTTAATTTTTTTAAGCCTAACAGGTACCTAAAAATCCACTAGATATCATTTCCAAGATAGTTCGAGTCTCAGGATCAGTACAGAATGTTCAGTATGACAATATAGCCATAAAATGAAGCCATCCTCTTCACTGCTATCAAAAGCTCTACTATAGATAATAAGACTCTGCATATTATTGTCAACTATAAAACTAAATTACCTTCTTCTTCTTTGATAATATAAATGCACCAACCACTGGGCAATAAAAGGCCATATGATAGCAAAAGTTAATGCACCGGGAGACATCTCGAAGGGCCACCAAGATGGTCTCTGAGGAAATAAAATAAGCTGGTCACAAGTCTATTACACATTGCGTGTACAAACATAAAAACATAAATATTTCCTAATTTTGAAAATACAAAACTTAATAACAAATCTCAGTCCTGCTAACCAGAAGGGAGATACTCTGTATCTTAGAGCATAATTCGGTAAGTACACTTTCAAGAGTACTTGAGACTTACACACACCAGAAATATATTTTAACTTCAAAGCTCTTCAGAGTAGATTTCATTTGGAATACTTTAAGAACCCTGTATAATCTAAATTTGTTTTAAGTTATTTGAAACCCTGGGACTTAGATTTAAGAAAAGAATTTCTTACCTGTGAGGGAGGCTGATTACTGCTCTGTAATGTTGATGATTTTGCCTATAAATACAAATGAAGGTGATTTAGCTTGGACAAAATGAGAAAAAAATAGTAATTTTTCTATTTCCTTTTTTTTTAAAAGGCTAAAATATTAGTTCATTCTGCTAACCATGCTTTGATTGTCCTGAAACCCATACTGGCCAAATAACAAGGTCCCTAAATTGCTAGCCAAATAAACACCTTCAAATTTTATATTTCATAGTTCAAATTATATAAAATTATCAAAATAAAACCTCAAACTAATCTAAACCATTACTTCTTTTATACTGTTATTAAATTACCTAATCAACTTTTCTTATTCTTTAATTTCCAAAAACGTTACCAATTAACACATCTGAGAACCACAGCCCTGATTATTATTAAAATTATAAATCATATCCAAAGATCTGTTTTGAAAATTCATGATAAGTTATAGCACAAGAGGTATGATAAATATGAGAAATCAACTGTTAATGTTGTAGGTTAGTTTAATTTTTTCAAGCTTTATTAAGATATAATTTGAGCTATAATTAATATATATAATGTGATGATTTGGTACATATATACATTGTGAAATGATTACTATAATCAAGTTAATTAACACATTCCTCACCTCACATAGTTACCTTTTCTGAGGGGAGGAACACTGTTGGTTTTTTAATGAGATGTATAAACTAAGCAGAAAAATTTCAATTTAGGAAACTTATATTCCAACTTGGCTGATCCAGAAAACAAGTTTCCTTATGCTAATTGTTGGAAACTTATTACTCTAGTTTCTCCATTTATTATAATTTCTTTCTTTTTTTTTAAAGATTTATTTTTATTTTATTTATTTGAGACAGACAGAGAGAGAGAGAGAGAGCATGAGAGGGGAGAGGTCAGAGGGAGAAGCAGGCTCCCCACAATGTAGGGAGCCCGATGTGGGACTCGATCCTGGGACTCCAGGATCATGACCTGAGCCGAAGGCAGTCGCTTAACCAACTGAGCCACCCAGGCACCCCATTTATTATAATTTCATAGAAATAGTATGAGGGGCACCTGGGTGGCTCAGTTGGCTGAACGTCTGCCTCGGCTCAGGTCTTGATCTCAGGGTCATGGGATCAAGCCCCGCATCAGGCTCTCTGCTCAGCAGGAAGATTACTTCCCCCTCTCTCTCTGCCTGCCCCCCTCCGCCTGCCCCTTGACCTACTTGTGATCTCAGAGTCTATTTATTACTCTATTAACTCAGAGTCTATTATGTACCAGTTACCACTCTGGGCATTAGAGATGCAACAGGGAGTAAATGACAAAAAATGCTGCCCTAATGGAGCTTATACTGTAATAGAGACAAATAATAATGAATAAATTAGTAAAGTATATAGCATATCAGGTAGTGATAAATGCCATAAGGAAAAACAAAACAGGAGGGAGGGAGGGAGGGTGGGAGAGAATGACGGAAGAAAAAAAGAAAAAAAGAAAACAGAGACAAGACGAGACATGGAGGAGGAGCGTCTTGCAATTTTAAATAGAGTGATCTGGGAAGGCTTTGCTGGCACTGGAGCAAAGATGAAACAAAGAGAACAGCATGCTCTGTGGCTAAGGTGGTGGGAAGCCTGCGGGCAAGTTCAAGGCACAGCACAGAAGCCTGATGCTGAAACAACAGCAGGACGTGGTGTTGAGGAGACAGGCTTTACATTTCCTTGTTAAAAGTAATATGATCTCAAGGACCCCAGGCCCCAGGATGACTAGAGCTTACAGGTAAAACTAAATCAGTTCCCTCCAGATGTTGCATTAGTCCTCACAGACCATTAAGGTGTTAGAGAAGAGTATCATCAAATTGTAAGTGCTGAAAGAATCTGGACAAGATAATGATCTTTTATGATACTAGCTGTAATCGTACCTTGTAGGCATAATGCTATATTTTAAAGATTTACTTATTTATTTGAAAGAGAGAGTGCGCACACGCAAGCATGCAGTGGGGAGGGGCAGAGGCAGAGAGAGAGAGAGAATGTTGAGCAGATTGCCACTGAGCACAGAGACCTGATGCGGAGCCCGATGTGGCGCCCGATGTGGGGCTCCATCTCACCTGAGCCAAAACCAAGACTTAGATGCTCAGCTGACTGAACCACTTAAGACACCCCACGGCATAACAATATTTAAACAGGGTATTTACCTTATGGCACATCTTCAGAATAAAGGATATTTTATTTACAAAATTATTTTAAAAATTGGGCTCCCTGGTATATGTTGACTTAACCAAGGTCATATTAGTCAGTGTGATTTTTAATGGAATTCAAGGTGACCAAATTGATGTGATGACACTATTCTTCATTAAAGCAGCAACTGCAAACAAATACTAAGGTAGAGTCAGAACCATTAAATGTTAACTATCAGCAGATTTTTTATCTTAATAATAAAGGGTCTGAAAGGCAAATGTAGATTCCCAAGGACCCTTGCTTCCATCTAAGTAGCACTGGCCCTAGCTGTATAATTAGCATTGTGATTTTTTGCTTTAATGATATTTAATTATACATGTTGTTGGAAAAAAAAAGTCAGTGACACGTGTGAAAGCACAGCATGGAAGACTTTAAGGGACTTTCTTTATTGGTATAGGGGCTTCTACAGTAGGAGGAGACAGATGGGGCTCAACTCCCAGTGCAGCATGGGCAAAGGGGAATTTCGTGTCAGGGAGTAGGGCTGGGATCAGTGGATGGAAAATTCCTAATAGGAAACATCAGGGGTAAGGGAGATTCTGGCTAAACTGACCTAACAGGATTCTTGCTGAAGTCGGGCCAGAGTGATCTCAGACATCACCTGGGAGCTGGTGGAGGATGAGACGCCCAGCTGGTTAAACTGACTGGACAAGGTTCTTGAAAAAACTGGATTTTACAAGGAAGAAGAGATGAGATGGGCCTAAGAGAACATTCAGGAATCTGACTCAAGTTTAGTTAAGCAATGCACCTTTGTCAGTATCACTGGCTTTTACATATTTAGAAGTTCTGTTTACCATTTTATTGCTAGATTAAAGTAAGGATTACTGAATTTTTGAAAAAGATTTTTGAAAGAGAAAAACTCCAATTTAGTTGTAACCATTGCAAAGAAAATATGAAGACGGAGAATTAGTTAAGTTAGGTCCCCTCTAAGGCTATGAACTTCTTGAGGGAAGAAGCCAAGCTGGCTTACTATCATTGCTATTACGGTCACAGTCATCATCTCATGTGACAATAGGTAAATTTCATTTTACTTTACCCCCTGAACAATCCTATGAGACAGGCATTACTAGTGTTTCCATTTTATAGATAAGGAAACTGAGGCACAAAGAAGTAAAGAAACCTGACTGAAGACCCCACAGTAAGTGGCAGAGCCAGGATTCGAACCCAGGTAGTTTGTTCCAAGCTCTGCTACACTGTGCTATCTCCCCTTTCCTTCACATATCTGCTGCCCAGAAAAGTATCTGGTGTGCAGTCATTCAACAAATATTTATGGGGCGCCTGGGTGGCTCAGTAGGTTAAGGCCTCTGCCTTCGGCTCAGGTCATGGTCTCAGGGTCCTGGAATCAAGCCCCACATCGGGCTCTCTGCTCAGTGGGGAGCCTGCTTCCCTCTCTCCCTGTGCCTGCCTCTCTGCCTACTTGTGCTCTCTCCTGTCAAATAAATAAAATCTTTTAAAAATATATATATATATGTGTATATATGTATTTATTGAGTGAATGAACCTCAGACAGCTTACTGTGATGGAAAGTGTACTGCATGAGAAATCTGAAAAAAGTTTAGTTACAGAGCTGGCTCTGCCACTAATCTCGCTTTCTTTGTCTGCGGAACTAGAGGTACTGAACTAAGTTTCTTTGAGTTCTATCATCAATTTATTTCTTTTATTCATCCAAATGAATTATGCAAATTTTAAGGGAAAAGTCCTTAACATGTTAGCATCTTTTTTTGATTTGCTTTATGTAAGCTAAGAAAAAAAAGAGAACTAAAGAAAAAAAAATCAAAAGGATTTCTAGCAGAATTTCAATACCATTAGAGACATTAAACATTTACAAAATACTCTTAAAAAGTCACGGAATAGGGGCTGTTTCTCCCTCTGCCTGCCACTCCCCCTGCTTTGCTTGCTCACTCTCTCTCTGACAAATGAATAAATAAAATCTGAAAAAAACAAAAAAATGAAAAAAGACTGACCCAAAAGCTAACTGCCATTTAACAGAAAATTTTTCGAGTGTAAAATTACCAGTACCATGTTGGAGGTATAAGTAGGGTGCTTAGTATCAGATGAATAAGAGCTGATAAGGGGCGCCTGGCTGGCTCAGTCAGCGGAGTGTTGGTCTCTTGACGTTGGGGTTGAGGGTTCAGGCCCCAAGTTGGATGCAGAGATTACTTGAAAAGAAAATCCTTTTTTTTTTTTTAAGATTTTATTTATTTATTTGAGAGAGAGTGAGCACGCACACAAGGGGGGAGGAACAGAAGGAGAGGAAGAAGCAGGCTCTCCACTGAGCCACTGAAGGCAGACACTTAACCTATTGAGCCACCCAGGCATCCCAGGTCAGTCTTCTTTTTTTTAAGTTTTTTTTTTTTAAACTAATCTCTACACCCAACATCAGGATCGAATTTACAACCCTGAGATCAGGAGTCACATGCCCTACTGACTGAGTCAGCCGGGCACCCCTGGGTCAGGTCAGGCTCTCCTTAAGTAAACAGTATTTTCAAAGGTAGATCCTTTTTATTTGATTTTTTTTAATTACTTCATTTTTTTTAAGTAATCTATCTGCCCTACATGGGACTCGAACTTATAACCCAGAGATCAAGCATTGCGTTCTCTATCGACTGAGCCAGCCAAGCGCTCCTAGGTCCTTTTTATTTTTTAAAAAATCATTACCTTACATTGGTTTGTGTAAATCTGATCAACACAGATTACACTTACATGCTGTTTCACAGGATCAGCAGAAGACAAATTCGAAAGCTCACCTGTGAAGCCGTTAGTGTCTCCAGTTTATGAAGTCTCTGAATGACGTTCTGCATGTCCTCCTGCAGGCGCATGAGGACCAGAGCAATCTGTTCATTGAGGCTGCCTCTTGACCCTCTGTCGGAGCCCCAGCGTTCCCCGTCACCTCCGCTTCCTACTTGCCGACCCTTGGATCCTTCGCTCATGTGTGGCATTCTATGCCCTATTTTAAGAAAGCAAAACAAAGTAGTTTGATTTTTTTAAGAGTTTATTTATCTATTTGAGGTAGAGAGAGATTTTATTTATCTGCTTGAGAGGGAGAGCAGGGAGGAGAGGGAGGAGAGGGAGGATTAGGCCCCCAGCGAGCAGGGAGCCTGACACAGACTTGATCTCAGGACCCTGGATCATGACCCAAGCCGAAGGCAGACGCCCAACCGGCTGAGCCACCCAGGCGCCCCAAGGTAGTTTTAAATAATTCTTATAAAAGTAGCAACAGTGCATTTTACTCATTTTTCTCTGTTATTTCTGTAAGATCTAACTCTCCAAAGTGGAGTGCAAAGCAATCAGGAAGTACACAAAATACTGGGAGCACAGTAGTAGATATATAAGCTTCTATTTATATTGATATACCCAAAGTTTTTCTTGCTAAGGCTTTATAATGTACTTACTACACTAGTACATGACTAAATGCATATAATTCACAAATAATTTACATAGTTGGGGTGCATTCTCAAAAATTCCTTACCAATAAAGTAACAAGATTGAAAAAATTTGAAGACTGCTTTTTTTTTTTAATTTATTAACATATAATGTATTATTTGCCCCAGGGGACATGTCTGTGAATCATCAGGCTTACACATTTCACAGCATTCGCCATAGCACATACCCTCCCCAATGTCCATAACCCTACCCCCCACCTCCCAGCCACCCTTAGTTTGTTTCATGAGACTGCTTTTTTTTTTTTAAGTTTTTATTTATCTATTTGTCAGAGAGAGAGAGATACCACGAACGAGTACAACCGGGGCAGCAGCAGGGAGAAGGAGAAGCAGGCTCCCCACTGAGCAAGCAGCCTGAGGTGGGACTCAATCCCATGACTCTGGGATCAGGACCTGAGGCAAAGGCAGACGCTAAACTGACTGAGCCACCCAGGGGTCCCTGAAGACTGCTTTTTTATAGCTATGTCTTCTTTTTTGGTCATTTTTTATTTCATCACATTATAAATCTCTCAAAAAGGTTTTTTAATGTACTTTTCTGATTATCATCACTATTAAGATTTGGTTATTTACCCATCCATTATTTTTCCCATGCATATATTTATAGAATTGGCATTAGCCCTAACACAAGATTTTGTGTCCTTCTTTTAAAAAAATATCATAAACATTTACCTGCATCGTTAAATTTTATTTCAAAAACACTGCAACAGTTACATAAATTCTCCAGTAAGACCATGAAGTAATTCCCTTAATTATTATCCAACTTTGGATAATTATGATGATTCCAAATTTTTGTGATTACAGATTACATTCTGGTGAATGTCTTTCTATATAAATTCTTGCCCAAATTTCTGCCAATTTCTTTATGAAAAACCGAATCAAAACAGAAGAATTACTGGGTCAAAGGATGACAACTTTGTAGAGGTTCTATTTCTTTGAGAGCAAGAAGGAAGAGGAGCAGAGGGAGAGGGAAAAGCCAACTCCTCCCTAAGGGAGCCCTATGTGGGGCTTGATCCTAGGACACTAGGATCATCACCTGAGCTGAAGGCAGATGCCCAACCAACTGAGCCATCCAGGTGCCCCTTTGTAGAGGTTCTCAATGAGTGTTCCCAAGTTATTTTTCAGAAAGCCTGCAACAGTGTTATATTGCAGCATATAAAAAGCACTACCGTGCAGAAACGGATTATTACAAGGTTTTATCTGTTTGCTAATACAGTGGATAGGTTTTGTTTTAACAATAACGATTTGTTTTAAACAATCAGCATGAACCTGTTTACCTTGCTGCCCTGGAGTGGCAGCAGGGTTCCCAAAGGTAAGCTCGCATCGAGCAGTGTTTTTGTAAAAGTGGTGTTGTTCGAGAAACGGAACTGGGGCTGTTTGCCAGGTTAAATCCCAAAGAGAACACTGAGGTGCTGCTTGATGCCATTTCAGGAAGACTTCTACTCTTGCGTTGAAAGGAAGTAAGTTTTGAAGTGGTTCTTCAAGAAAGGACCACTTCAGCTATTGGTATGGAATTTACAAGGGGAAAAAAGTGGGAAATCTGGTGGGAGGCTTAGTTTTTTTCCTGCATCCTTAAGAGACTGAGATATTCTGTGAGGGCCTGTCAGTGGGTATGCAAGGCCCTAGAGAATTACTCCCATCTCTGCTCACTTTACTATATCCTGTGTCACAGTCAGCTTTCAAACCAGCCCTCACAAAGACAGGATTAATCAGACCATTCCCATGTTACAGTAATCTCCACCTCCAGTCACTCGAGCCAATTACTCAATTTTTTTTTCTTTTGGACCACTTATCACCACTTGCAACCTATCTGAATTATGTACTTATTCACTGTTGGCTCCCCTTCGTTAGAGCGGGAGCTCTGTGGAAGGAGGGACTGTCTCGTCCTCTACACTATCCCCAGGAACCCAGAATAGAGCCTGACAAAGAACAGCACAGTGATATTTCTTCAATACGGAGACAGATTTACTGTGAAGTTCATGAAGCTTAACTTCAGGGTCTGGCACTTGTATGGACCCCTGTGATTGCCCGGAGTTGGGGTGTTTTACAGGTGGGGTGAAGTCAGGTTATAAATAGGAAGCCTTTCATACATACAATTTTGGTAAATTGCTTAAGGAAAGGGACTTAAATCCAAAGCTCAAATAATATGTTGTGATCTTTCTTTTTTGTTTTTTAATATTTTATTTATTTGACAGAGAGACAGAGAGATCACAAGCAGGCAGTGAGGCAGGCAGAGACAGAGGAGGAAGCAGGCTCCCCGCCGAGCAGAGAGCCCAATGTGGGGCTCGATCCCAGGACCCTGAGATCATGACCTGAGCTGAAGGCAGAGGCTTTAACCCACTGAGCCACCCAGGCGCCCCTGTTGTGATCTTTCTCTTCTTTGTTAAATATGTACAATTTGGTACATGTGTAAATGGCTATTGTTTAGGGGCACCTGGGTGGCTCAGTGGGTTAAAGTGTCTGCTTTCGGCTCAGGTCATGATCTCAGGGTCCTGGGATCGAGCCCCGCCTCGGGCTCTCTGCTTAGCGGGAAAACTGCTTCCCCTTCTCTCTCTGTCTGCCTCTCTGTCTACTTGTGATCGCTCTCTCTCTCTGTCAAATAAAGAAAATCTTTAAAAAAAAAAGGCTATTGTTTAAACAATAATTTTCTTTTTTTAAAAAAGATTTTATTTACTTATTTGAGAGAGAGAGAGTGTGTGCAAAAGAGCACAAGCAGCGGGGAGGGGAGCAGGGGGGAGGGGCAGAGCATGAGGGAGAAGCAGACTCCTCACTGAGCATGGACTCCATCCCAGAACCCTAGGATCCTCCCCTGAGCTGAAGACAGACGCTTTACCAACTGAGCCACCCAGGTGCCCTAAATGATAATTTTCTTAATACTAGTAATTCTCTCTTTTTTCCCCTTTCTCCATTTGTTTTATGTAGATTTTTTTCAACCAGATACACAGATAACCCCTCAACTTTTTATGACCTCATAAAATTATATAGGGATTTTCCTTTTTTTAAGTGTATAACATAATGATTCAATATTTGTATATATTGCAAAATAATCACTACAATAAGTCCAGTTAACATCTGTCATCATACATTAACAGATTTTTTTTCTTGTGATAACTTTTAAGATTTACTACCTTAGCAACTTTCAAATATGCAATATAGTATGATTAGCTACAGTCACCATGCTGTACATTATATCCTCATGACTTATTTCTTTTATAATTGGAAGTTTTTTACCTTTTGACCCTTGACCCATTTCACATTCCCCCCCCTCCCATCTCTGGCAATCATCAATCTATCTATTCTCTATAATCTTGGTCTTTTTTTAGACTCTACGTATGAGACCATATAGTATTTGTCTTTCCATTAATTCTCTTTTTTGACAGTACCTATTCATTCCTATGAGAAATTATTATTGTTAATATAATTGTTAATAATTAATAAACACTTACTTTTCTTCCCCACTCAACTCTATTCTGTTACCAGATTACATTATTCTTAATGTTTATCTTTGTATTGTTAAATGTTCTTTTATCTCTACTACTTGATTTGTTAGCTTTAAATGCTATCATTTGATTTAAGTAGGGAAATGTGGAAAAGACAGAATTCAAACTTTTACCTATAGTAGCAAATAAAAGCAGAAACACAGCTGGAGGAACCAGTTAGTGATTGTTTAGGGGAAAGGGAGTGACAGAACATAATTTTTGCTACCTCAAAAAACTGTGTAAAACATGTAGAAATAGGAATGTTCCCTGCCCCCCAACTTGAGATCAAACTACGATGCCTTGTAGAATCAAAGGAGAGAACCAGGAGTAAAGAAAAATGGTCAGAAGTTATGTAATAATTTGTAACATTCTCTTTGTAAGTGGATAGTTCTACTGTCTCTCCTATCTGAAACTTTCCTGTTTTACTAATTAGTTTATAAAGATAGTCAGTGAGAACAAAAAAGAATACACACCTCTCCCTCTTCTGACATTAGAGAATTCCTCATTTTCCCCACCCCGTCTCTCGCGGTGTGGTGCTCCACTGTTACTTCGGCCATCTTCTCCTCCATGCTTTACTTCACCTTTTCCTTCAACGGCTACCACCTGCATATCCCCACTGTTGCCATTTCCAGGAGATCCTTCTTCAGGAAAAGCAGAATTTTCCAAGGGCTGATTGGGATCACCACCCAAGTAATATCGAAGTGGTCCATTGTTTGATGTAAAGCTGTCTAAAGACTACAAATTTAAAACAACGCTTAGTTAAAAGCTATAAACGTGAGTTTCTATGATAATAGAAGAATTACTATTTTTATAAAACTTTTTTCATGTTATGATAGGAAATATTTTCCTAAAAAGTTATTCATCTTCTGCCTTCTATATAGGGAAGAAATGAGAAATGATTTAAGCATGAGCACTGAATTGAGTAGTTTTGGCAATGAATTGTTCTCACGGGTCAGTAATTCATCCAAGAGACTTTTTAAAAATGTCTATTCTTATTCCAGTTACTATGCTAAACTCTAAGGATAATATGAAGAAAGAGATAAAATCTCTGTCTGCCAGAGGCTTCTAGTCTTGGTAAGGGAGTCAAAGAAGTAAGATCACTACAGCATAGTTTGGTAAGTGTTATGAAAAAGATAGACAAGGGGTGCTTGCTACAGGAGCTCCCAGGAGGGGTGCCCTCCTGGGACTGAGTGGAGGCTTCCTAGACAAAATGATATGAAGGTGTAGTAATGCTGTCAGCCTATATCAATAGAGTAGGAGGAGGATGGGGGTGATTTGAGAACTTTTGAGATTACAGAATCAATAGGAGTTGAAGACTTAATGTGGGAAGTAAAGTAAAGGAAAAGACCAGATGGTTTTGTGATACTCATCAAGATAAGAAATACAGAGGGCAAAGAGGCTTCAGGGGAACAGAAAGAGACAATGGTATAGTTACAGATAAATATAAATTGAGGTTCTTAGGCAAGATGTTTAAGAGAGCACTTAGAATTCAAAGATACAGGTTGGAGATAACAGGTTTAGAATCAGCAGCATATGAGTGATGCCAGAAACCAAGGGAGCAGTCTCTAGGGATATATTCCTCAACACCCCCAAATTTAAGGGGTCAAAAGAGGAAGAAAGAATTCAAATCAAGGTATTATGCAAAGGGAGGAATATACAGGAATAGTGTATATGGCAAATATTTCTAAGTTGTACATAGCTTATTGGAAATTTAATAAAATAACATTTGTTACCATTAAAAATCTTACAAATCTAATCCACCTAATACAATTCCAAGTATACTGGTCTGTATTGGTCTACTGGTTTGCAATGATGTCGGGAGTATATGTACATATAAAAAGTATTTCCTATCTCGAATATCTTCTTCAGTTTCAGAACAGCACTTCTAATCCAATCTCTATTACACTAAATATTCTAGAATCATTTTCTATTTCTAGCTTCTACAAAGCAATTATTCAATCTTTCAAAATTTAAACCTTTGAGAAAGAGATCTATAAGCTATATAACTTAGTTAAACTGAACTGAAAACAGAAAGTGTGAAATAAAAAAATTGACTTTCTTTTAAACAATAATTCCTTAAGTGAGATGAGGCCCTTGAAAGCATGAGGTCTTAAACCCATGAGATGCAATGCTTTCACACCATAAACCCTACAGTAAGGACAGACACCAAGGTAACATAAACACAAGATAAAAACATTACTGTATTCAAAAAGCACTATGCACTTCACACCAATCAGAATGGCTAGTATCAAAAAGACAAGAGGTAACAAGTGTTGGTGAGGATATGGGGAAAGGAGAACCCTGGTGCACTGTTGGTGGGAATGTAAATTGGTGCAGCTACTATGGAAAACAGTATGGAAGTTCTTTAAATAACTAAAAATAGAAATACCAAATGTTCCAGTAATTCCACTACTGGGTATTAACCCAAAGAAAAGGAACACACTAACTTGAAGAGATATATGCACCTCTATTTTATGGCAGCTTACAAAAGCCAAGATATAGAGGCAGCCCAAATGTCCAAGAGATGAATGTACAAAGAAAATATTGTGTGTGTATATGTATACACACACAATGGAACATCACTTGGCCATAAAAAAAGAATGAAATCTGGCCATTCTCAACAAAATGGATGGACCTAAAGGGTATCAGGCTAAGTGAAGTAAGTCAGACAGAGAAAGACAATTACTGTTTGATTTGACTTATGTACGGAATCTAAAAAACAATCAAACAAAAGCCAAACAACTCTTAAATACAGAAAACAAACCGGTGGTTACTAGAGGCGAGGTGGATGTGGCGAGGATGGCTGAAATAGATAAAGGGGATGAACAGGTACAACTTCTAGCTATAAAATAAATAAGTCTCAGAGGTGGAAAGTATAGCATAAGAAATATAGTCAGTAATATTGTAATAGAGCTATACAGTGACTACACTTATCATGGTGAGCACCGAGTAATGTACAGAATCATTGGATCAACGTGTTGTACACGTAAAACTAATATAGTGTTATATGTTAAATTATACTTTAAAAGTCAGTGAAGAACAGATAAATAAATAAATAAATAAATAAATAAATCTGAAGAACAGATTTATTTGAAAATTATTCACTCTCGTTTTAAGAGTCTACCCTCTGCCTCCCCGATCCCACCTCCCTCAGAATACTTAAAATATAAATATATTATAAATTATAACATTTAAATATTTTTGAATATTCAGGAATATTAAATATTTTTTAAATTTACAAAAATAATTCTAAATAGAAATGCTTACATATTTTATAGGTTGTTTTCAAAGTGATGAACAACATGCACATCTGCTATTAAAAGAAGTTATGCAGGGTGCCTGGGGGGCTCAGTTGGTTAAGTGGCTGACTCTTGATTTTGGCTCATATCATAATCTGAGGATTGTGAGACTGGCTTGCATTGGGTGTGGAGTCTGCTTAACATTCTCGCTCTCCCTCCCCCCTTACCTAGCACATGTGTGCTCTCTCTCAAAAAAATTTTTTTTCAAAAAAATTTTTTTAATAAAATCAAAAATTAAAAAAATAAATAAAACAAGTTATGTACTGAATTCTGATATATCACTTTGAAAATTTACCAATTAAAAAATGTCAATTTTACCTCTTCTTGTCCAAATTGCTCCATGGAATCACAGTAAACTTCACTATCTGAATCACTTGTCAAATGCTGAATTCCTGAAACATCTTCAACATGATCATTTATATCTAAAAATGAACAAAAGTCCAGGTGGAATTATTATTCTCTAATAGAAGAAAAATGCATTTATTCCATTCTCAAAATTTACAAGCTCTATATTATTTTCATACTGGAGACAAATTTGATTTAAGCCGTATTTTTTCCTTTTAACTTACCAAAACTTTAAATTTAGTTGATAATTTTTATTTGAGAAGATTATAAAGTAGTTTATCATGCAATTACTGTCCATATCAAACTGTACAAAACTTAATAACCTTTTAAGAGAAAACTGACTACCAGCTAGGGGACCTATATTGGTATGCAACTATTCAAGTTCAGTTGTTATATTCAATAAGTATATTTCCTGGTTTCTTAACTGAATTGCAGCAGTGTTCATAATTCATCAAATACATACTATAGGCTCACCCCTAGAGTCCTAAACTTTAAAAAGACTATAACTTATCTTGCTAAACGGAGGGCAAAAGCATCATATAATCAGAGGTTTAGGTTAAAAGAAACATCACTAATAAAAGTAAAAAAATTTCAAAATTTTATTTTAAAATGCCATACAAAACCATAATAAAAAAAAGTCTTGGGGCGCCTGGGTGGCTCAGTGGGTTAAAGCCTCTGCCTTCGGCTTAGGTCATGATCTCAGGGTCCTGGGATCGAGCCCCGCATCGGGCTCTCTGCTCGGCGGCGAGCCTGCTTCCCCCTCTGTCTCTGCCTGCCTCTCTGTCTACTTGTGATCTCTCTCTCTCTCTCTGTCAAATAAATAAATAAAATCTTATAATAAATTATAATAGAAATATAAAAGTTGTCCCTAATTCACTATCTTTCAAAGCTATTCACCCTTATAATATTAGTAAACCCTAAGATATTACTGAATGAGAGGTTTTTGTTTTGTTTTTAAATTTTTAAAAAAGATTTTATTTATTTATTTATTTATTTGAGAGAGAGATCACAAGTAGGCAGAAAGGCAGGCAGAGGGGGAGGGGGAAGCAGGTTCCCTGCTGAGCAGAGAGCCCGATGCGGGGCTCAATCCCAGGACCCTGAGATCACGACCTGAGCCGAAGGCAGATGCTTTAACCCACTGAGCCACCCAGGCGCCCCAAGAATGAGAGGTTTTTAAGGGAATTTTTTCCTTCCTTCTTTCCTTCCTTCCCCTTTCTTTCCCTTTTTCTCTCTCTTCTCCCTCCCCTCCTTCTTTCTTTTTTTCAGTAGGCTCCATGCCCAGTACAGAGCCCGATGTGGGCTCACGACCCCGAGATCAAAACCTAAGCCAAGATCAAGAGTTGAACACCCAACTGACTGAACCACCCAGGTGCCCCGTGAATAAGAGGTTTTTAAATTCTAAACTGCTCCTGAACATCCTAAAATAATGAAAACAATATTCCATTCATAGGAAAGAGGCTGGACAGATAATTATTATGGGACAATACCTTGGTGAATGCAGACAGCAGTTTTTCCAGTTTGCTCCAAGTTTTCATCTACAGCCTTTATTTCTTCGGCACTTCGGCCACTCAAGGAAGAACCGGCATGAATGTCATACTGTGTATCTTGAGCAGAGCTGTCTTTATCATAGCCATTAGTAACAATGATTTCCAAATTCTTATGGTCTGCAGATTTCTTCATCATTTTCTTATCTTTTATAAGAAAGTAGGGAGATTCATAAAAGTTCACAGCAGGTCAACTTCTGTATATATGTTCTAATATCAAGTAATCATTTCTCCAACCTACCATAATCCCTTTGATCAGTTTCCTACTTGGATCAGAGAGATGGAGCACTCTTTGAAAAGGGGTTTATTATATGCTTCATATATAATAAACTGCTTCAGTTCCCTGTGAATCTTCTAGAAACTATTTTATATTATTTTTATTTTATTAAGTAGGCTCCACACCCAACATGGGGCTTGAACTCACAACCCCAAGATCAAGAGTCACATGCTCAACCAACTGAGCCAGTGAAGCTTCTCTAGAACCACTTTTAAAAGATAACCTCTCAAGGTCTTTCTGCTGTCTCAAGCATAGGCAAATTGCCCTACGAGACCCAGCAGTACAAAGAGGTCCACATAGCCAATAAAAATGCCCTTCAAAGAAGGTATTATTTGTCATATCTTAATAGAATAAAGGCAAAACTAAGTTGTGCCATTTGTTTTAGTGTCTTCCTGCCTCCACTTTCTCAATTAGCCTCCCCAAGAATCACTGGTACTCTTACTAACAAGGCCCCCCAGTGCAGTACCCCATGACTCTAATGTTCCCTCTTCATCAAAACTTCTTCCTGTATCCAATTCTCTGGATTCCATTCTATTCTTGATAAGCTCTCGAGAATTTAACCTGTCTCCTCTCCTTGGTAACATATCCACAGTCATATATGGAACAATACCTAAAATGAAGACATTTCTTTTTTTGTTCGTTTAAGTAAACTCTATGCTGGACATGGGGCTTGAACTCAGGACTCTGAGACCAACAGTCACATGCTCTACTGACAGTCAGGCCCTCCATAAAATGAATACATCTCTAATACAGCGTTTCAGGCATCACATTTAGAGAAGTGCTCTATTCTTGTTGGTGGTCAATTTCATCTGTTCAATCTATGCACGAGGCTGACTGTCCCTATGCTTTCGGCCCACAAAAAACTGGGTTACAAGGTCAACAGCCCACATCCCACCATACGCACTATTCTCATACAACACCAAATCAGCCCAAACCACTCCATATTTTATTTACTTTAAGGTTAAATTATTAGCTCATCATCCAAAGATTACCATTATCACTTTGTTCGGCTCCTTTCACTTCTTCTTGGGCCTCTTCTTCCTCAGACTCCGCTCCACTATCACTGCTTTCAGCTTTACCATTAACAGTTTTGGCATTTGGAGTAGAAGTTAGAACATTACCAAGATCTAAAATATGAAATGATCACTTAATCACTAGTGCTATAACCTTCTATTAAAGGTATAATTTACAAATAATACTATCATTTACGAATAACTACTAAAATAATTTTGAAGACTTGAAATTTTGACATATTCCTACTAGTATTCTGTTCTTTGTAAGTATACATATATTACATAAACTTCAAGTATCAGTTTACAATAAAAAATCAGTTTACAAAAAGGCTATCTTAAATCCTTTCTAAACAAGACAGAGAATGTTATTTTTAAGTTAACCATCAATCAAAATAGTAAAGTTAGAGATGAACAATCTTCTTTATACATAGAAAATGAAGAGACAGTGGCTATATGCTAACATATATATGCTATGTTATATGCATATATATGCTAACATAAATAATCTCACCAACATTATAATTGAGCTACATTAAAAAATTTTTTATCCTTTTATCATCTTTAAGACTTTGTATTTATCTTTTTTTTAAAATATTTTATTTTTATTTATTTGAGAGACAGAGAGACAGAGAGAGAGAGAGAGAACATGAGATGGGAGAAGCGGCCTCCCCGCTCAGCAGGGGGAGATGTGGGACTTGATCCCAGGACTCCAGGATCATGACCTGAGCCAAAGGCAGTTGCTTAACCAACTAGCCACCCAGGCGCCCTGTATTTATCTTTTTAAAGCATCAGTTAATATGATCAATCACTTAAAAAGACACATACACTGTCCTACTGGCCAGTCATATGTTGAGAGTAAATACATCAGAACTTCTCAAACATTAACATGCATAGGAGATCCAGTTAAAATGCAGATTCTGAATCTGTAAGTCTGGAGTGATCTAAGATTCTGCATTTCCATAAAGCTCCTCATGATGCCAATGTTGGTTACTGGACCTCATTTTGAGATACAGGGAATTACATTTCCATCACTCCTTAAGATAATAAAGGCCTCATATATGGCTACTGATCAAGAACAGTGGTCTCCTTCCATAAACTTTTGGGCTCATTCTTACTTACTCAAATGCATTTTGGATGGTTCCCTGCATCCCAAAGAACATATTAAATTTCAAAAACTCCATACATCTTCAACAGAACAAAAGAGTAAGAACTCAACTCTACCATTGCCATTGGGTTCTACTCTCTCTTAGAGAACCATGCAGCATCAAGGTTCAAGAATCTCCTTGTAAAAAGCAAGACTAACAAAAACAAAAAACCAAGAAAAAAAAAACTAACCAAAAACAAACAAACAAAAAACCAAGAAACAAAAATGCCCACCACTCATGGACATCAATAAAATCAATAAAACTAAGCAACAGGGAATCTCCTAAACCCCCATCAAATGGATGGTTGAAGCAAAGCTACTTGATGGCAGCAAAAGCAGCATCACAGCAGTTCTGTGATGAGAGGTGTAGAAAGCATAGAGAATTACTAGCAAACCGGACTTAACATCCAAAAATCAGTTAATGTAATATACCAAACTAAGAGAATGAAGGGTAAAAGCCACATGATTATCACAATAGATGCAGACAAAGCATTTGACAAAAATCAAATACTTTCATGATAATAATGCTGAAGAAATTAAAAATGCAAGAGAATTTCCTCAATTTGATAAAGGGCATCTATAAAAATTGACAATGGGCACCATACTTAATGTTAAATTATTGAATGTTTTTTGTTCCTAAAATAAGGAAGATTTTGCCATCTCTATTTAATATGGTACTGGACGTTCTTGCCATGGCAATTAAACAAGGAAAATAAATAAAAGGCATCCATGTTGAAAAGGAAAAAGTAAAATAGTCTCTGTTTGCAAATGACATCCTCTCATATACATGAAATCCTAAGGAATCTACAAACAAAAAAAAATACTAGAACTAACAAAAGGTTCGGTGAGACTGTAGGATACCAGGTCAATCAACAAAAATCAACTGTATTTCTACAACCTAACAATGAACAATCCCAGAATGAAATTAGAAAATAATCTATAATAGCAGCAAAAAGAATAAAGTGCTCAGCAGTATACTTGACAAAAGAAAGTATAAGAATTTTACACTGCAAATGACAAAACACTGTTGGAAGAAATTAAAGAAATAAATGGACTGGAAGACAATACTATTGTGATGACAATACTCCTCAAAATGACCCATAGTTCACTGCGATCCCTATCAGAATCCTAGGAGCCCCTTTTTGCAAAAAAGTGACAAGCTGATTCCAAAATTCATATGGAAGTGCAAAGGATCCAAGATGGTCAAAACAATCTTGAAAAAGGACGAAGTTGGACAGTTCATACTTCCTGATTTCAAAACTTACTATGTATGTATACTATGAAAAAACCCTTATGACACAGATACATCTGTTCTACTGGGCCTAAGTGGCTACTTTTAATACCATTCTTTGTTAAAAAAAAAAAA
>CM052807.1:10974743-11002400 GCA_028533885.1 Nasua narica
AGATGAATAAATAAAAAGCAGAATCGGACCTATAAATACAGAGAACAAACTTGATAGTTGCCAGAAGAGAAGGAGTAGTGGGTTGGGCACAATGTATGAAAGGGAGATGGAAATACAGTCTTCCCGCTATGGGATGAATAAGGCATGGGATAAAAGGCCCAGCATATGGAATATAGTCAATGATATTGTAATAGTGATGTAACTGGACAGATGGTAGCTACACTTAGGGTGAACATAGCATAATATATAAAGTTGTCAAATCACAAAGTTGTGCCCCTGAAACTAATGTAACATTGTGTGTCAACTATACTCAAAAGAAAGAAAAAAAGAGGGGCGCCTGGGTGGCTCAGTTGGTCAGATGTCTGCCTTCAGCTCAGGTCACGATCCCAGGGTCCTGGGATCAGGCCCTGTGTGAGGCTCCCTATTCAGTAGGGAGTCTGCTTCTCCCCCTCCCTCTGTCTCTCCCCGCTGCTTGTATTTGTGTGCTCTCTCTCTCTCTCTGTCAAATCAATAAATCTTTAAAAAAATTAAGAAAAAGGGGCACCTGGGTGGCTCAGTGGGTTAAAGCCTCTGCCTTCAGCTCGGGTCATGATCTTGGGGTTGTGAGATCAAGCCCCACATTGGGCTCTCTGCTCAGCAGGGAGCCTGCTTCCCTCTCTCTCTGCCTGCCTCTCTGCCTACTTGTGATTTCTCTCTCTGTCAAATAAATAAATAAAATCTTTTTAAAAATTAAGAAAAAAAAGAGAAATCTCTTCTTTCACCCTCTGGAAAAAAAAGATTTACTTTTCTTTATGTTATACTTCTTTTAAAATTGACATTTAAAAAAACTGTACATGTAGGGGTACCTGACTGACTCAGTTGGTAGAACATGTGACTCTTGATCTTAGGATTGTAAGTTTAAGCCCCACGTTAGATGTCGAGATTACTTAAAAATAAAATCTTTAAGGGGTACCTGGATAGCTCGGTCAGTTAAGTGTCCCACTCTTGATTTCGGCTCCAGTCATTATCTCAGAGCCATGGGATTGAACCCTGGGTCAGGCTCTCCTCGATCAACAGGGAGTCTGCTGGAGATTCTCTCTCTCTCTCTCTCTCTCTCTGCCTCTCCCCCAAATAAATAAATATTTTTAAAAAAGAGAGAGAGTCCATGGGGTGCCTGGGTGGCTTAGTCAATTAAGCATCTTCCTTCTATTCAGGTCATGATCTCAGGGTTCTGGAATGAAGCCCCACATCAGGCTCCCTGCTTAGCAGGGAGTCAGCTTGTCTCTCTCTCTCTCTTCTTCTGCCTCTCCCCACCTTTGTGCGCATGTTCTTGCTCTCTTTCTCGAATAAATAATAAATCTTTTTTTAAGTTTTTATATATATGTATTTTTTAAGATTTTATTTACTTGACAGAGAGAGAGAGAGATCACAAGTAGGCAGAGAGTCAGGCAGAGAGAGAGGGGGAAGCAGGCTCCCTGCTGAGCAGAGAGCCCACTGTGGGGCTCGATCCCAGGACCATGAGATCATGACCTGAGCCGAAGGCAGAGGCTTAACCCACTGAGCCACTCAGGTGCCCCTCTTTTTTTTTTATTTTTAACATATAATGTATTAATTGTTTCAGGGCACAGATCTGTGATTCATCAGTCTTACACAATACACAGCACTCACCACAACACATACCCTCTCCAGTGTCCATCCCCTAACCACCCCATCCCTTTCACCCCTTTCACCCCTTTCCCCCAAGCAACCCTCAGTTTGTTTCCTTAGACTAAGAATCTCTTATGGTTTGTCTCCCTCTCTGGTTTCTTCTTATTTCATTTTTTCTTCTCTTCCACTGTGATCTTCTGCCTTGTTTCTCAAATTCCAAATATCAGAGAGATCCTATGATAATTGGCTTTCGCTGATTGTTATTTCACTTAGCATAAGACTCTCTAGTTCCATCCACGTTGTTGCAAATGGTAAGATTTCATTTCTGATGGCTGCATAATATTCCATTGTATATATACTGCTCTTAACCCTCATAATCTATCACCATGTTAAAGAAATCCTAGATATTTAAAAACAAATAAGTAGGAGCACCTAGGTGGCTCAAGGGGTTAGGCCTCTGCCTTCAGCTCAGGTCATGATCTCGGGGACCTGGTATTAAGCTCCGCATTGGGCTCTCTGCTCAGCAGGGAGCCTGCTTCCCCTTCTCCCTCTCCTTGCCTTTCTGCCTACTTGTGATCTCTTTCTCTCTGTCTAATAAATAAATAAAATCTTAAAATAAAATAAAAATAAAAACAAATAAGTAAATAAGAAATAAAAAATAGGGCGCCTGGGTGGCTCAGTTGGTTGAGCAACTGCCTTCAGCTCAGGTCATGATTCCGGAGTCCCGAGATCAAGTCCCACATAGGGCTCCCAGCTCCATGGGGAGTCCGCTTCTCACTCTGACCGTCTCCCTTTCATGCTCTCTCTCACTCTCTCTCTTTCCAAATAAATAAATAAATAAATAAGAAATAAAAAATAAAATCTTTAAGGGGTGCTAGCTGCCTCAGTCAGAAGAACGTGGGACTCTTGATCTCAGGGTCATAAGTTCAAGTTCCCTGTTGGGCATGGAACCTACTTAAGAACAAATAAACTTAAAAAAAATAAAATCTTGGGGCACCTGGGTGGCTCAGTGGGTTAAAGCCTCTGCCTTCAGCTCAGGTCATGATCTCAGGGTCCTGGGATCGAGCCCCGAATCGGGCTCTCTGCTCAGCGGGGAGCCTGCTTCCCCTTCTCCCTCTGCCTGCCTCTCTGCCTGCTTGTGATCTCTTTCTCTCTGTCAAATAAATAAATAAAATCTTTTTTAAAAAAAGGAGAAATAAATATTTTTTTAAAAATAAAATATTTTTAAAAATTGTATATGCCATGGGAACAAGATAGAGTAATTAAATCTATGTGACAGAGATGAGGAGGATCTTAGAGAAAGCAATATTTGAGCTGGTTCTTCTGGAATGAGATGGTATTTACAAGCAGAGAAGGTGAGAGAGAACCATTCTAGGAAAAGGTAAAAAAGCTAAAACACACCGTATGTGATAAACAGCAAGTTTGTTCATGTAACGGGACCAAACATATGAGGGGAGGTGGGACAAAATACTGGATGAAAAGTTGGCTGAGGCTCACTTGAAGGTCATATGTATGCCATGCAAAGGAGTTTGTACTCCATTTGTAAATCCATAAAGACAATATACTTTTGTATGAACACAAAGCACAACCATTATGACTGATATGGTATCAGGCGTTAATTACAGGGATTAGACTATATGATTGTGGGAGCAACTGAAGAGTCTTTGGAAAGCTATTGCCTCTGTGTCTGGAGGGAAGCTTAAAATTGCTGTAGGTCAGTGTGTCTTTTAGTCAAGAACTTACAAGAAGTAGGGAAGAACAAAGACAAACTGAAACCAATGAGGACAAATTGAATTCCATGTTCTCTCTCACTGCCTCTAAAGTCAATGACATTGGATGGCCTTCAGAGCAAAATGGTACCAGTTTTCACGGAGCTGAACTCATGCCTGACCTAAGACTTAGGAAAGTAGGTCAAGGTGCTACTCCATGCCTGGTACCCTTCAGAGATGCTTCACTTCTACCTGCCAAATCTCACATAAATTCTTATGGTCAACCCTAATTTAGAACAATACAAGGAAGGAAATTCTGGGAGGTAGAATTGTAGCTTCTCTAAGAATAAAGACCCAATACAAATTCACCACAATTATTCTAATTTTTACTTTTATTTATTTATTTATTTGAGAGAAAGAGAGTGAGTGAGCACGAGTTGGAGGGCAGAGGCAGAGGGAGAGGGAGACACAGACTTCCCGCTGAGGAGGGAGCCCAATGCCGGGCTCAATCCCAGGACCCTGAAATCATGACCTGAGCAGAAGGCAGAGACTTAACTAACTGATCCATCCAGGCACCCCATTCTAATTTTTACTTTTAGAGTGACCAGAGTTTATTCCAGAAATAGAAAGGTAAACATTAAAAATTCTAACATAGGGTGCCTATGACCAAGAATCAGATGCTTAACCAACTGTGCCACCTAGGCACCCCAAAACTGCAAACTTTTAGAAGATATGACAGTCTTAGCTAATGCAATAGGACTGAAGAAAATGAATGTGTTATAAGAATCAGGAAAGAAAAAGTAAATATTTCATTACTTGTGGACAAGTTGTCCACATAGGAAATTTAAGGAAAGCTACTATTATTACAATTAAGAAAGGGTTCAGCAAGGTCATTGAACATAAGATCAATCAATAATGGGGTGCTGGGTGGCTTAATGGGTTAAGCCTCTGCCTTTGGCTCCAGTCGTGATCTCAGGGTCCTGGGATCTCTGCTCAGCAGGGAGTCTGTTTCCCACTCTCTCTCTGCCTGCCTCTCTGCCTACTTGGGATCTCTCTCTGTCAAATAAATAAATAGAATCTTTAAAAAAATCAATCAATAATGATCATTTAAAACAACAGCAATAGATTAGAAAATGTAATAGAAAAAATGTTCACAATAACAATAAATTCCAAGGTACTAGAAACAGAAGATGTATAATATCTTTATGGAGAAAAACTATAAAATTTATCTGGACATGAAAAAATCTGATATGACATATGATAGTCATATCCAAAATTATAAAGATGAAAATTCTTCCCAAATTATCTGTAAATACAATTCCAATTATAATCACTGTAGGACTTTGAAAAACTTTATAAATTTTATAAACTGACTCTAAAAAAAAACCCTAAAAAAAGCCCAGAATAGGCAAGATGATTCCCAAAAGAATGCGATGGAATGTTAGTCAGGGTGAGCTAACTGCTACTTTCAACAACTATAGTATTTCAGAGGCTTAACACGGTAAAGTTTATCTTTCATTCATATCACAGTCCAGTAATAGTCAGTGGCAGAAGAGCAAGGGGGAGGACGGATTCTGCTCCATTGAGTCTTCCAAGACTGCAGGATCCTCTGTCTTGTGGCTCCATCATCCCATAGGACCTCAGAGTCCTTCACTGCATCTGCTGCATCCAGCCAGAAGAAGAGGTTAGAGAGAAGGCTTGGAGAATCTCAAGGGAGATTTTTAGGAGCCAGGGATGGAAGTGGCAAAGATGGCTTTCCACCAGCATGTCATTCGTCCCACTTAACTTCAAGCAAGACTGAGAAATTCTAGTCTAGCTAAATTCCTAGAGAAGAAGAAAACTTGGTGAACAAGTTGCAGTCTCTACCACAAAAGATTGGTCCCGCGATGTAGCATACCTTTTTTTTTTTTAAGATTTTATTTATTTATTAGAGAGAGAGAGAGTGAGAATGAGAAGGGAGAAGGTCAGAGGGAGAAGCAGACTTCCCGCAGAGCCAGGAGTCCGATATGGGACTCGATCCCAGGACTCCGGGACCATGACCTGAGCCGAAGGCAGTCGCCCAACCAACTGAGCCACCCAGGCGCCCCCCGCGATGTAGCATACTTAAGAATCATTAGTAATAAGTGTGTGTGATACTGACTGAAGGAAAGGCATTTAGCTTAATGGGACAGAAGAGAGGACTCAGAGATAGACAGGAATTAAAGATTACTGGAGAAAGTATGAACTATTTCACAAATAGCAATGTAACAAACTCTATATAGAAAGCAAAGATAATAAGATCCTTTCCTCAGATAGACACATAATAAATTCCACACAGATTACATAGATTAAGGATCTAATGTGTAAAGTGCATCTTTAAAGTTATTAGAAGAAAAATAGAGCTTTTGCATTACACAACTCCAGGGGGCACCATTCATGTTGTAATCTATATTAATTAGTGTCCCCTGAAGTTGTGTAACACAATGATCTTGTTTATGATTAAGTGTTAAGGAAAGGATTACTTAAGCCCCAAAAATAGAATTACAAAAAGAAAGTATGGATACATCTCTTAGCTTAGGCTGCAATAACTGAATGCTATAAACTGGGCAGACAGTTACTTATTTCTTATAATTCTGAAGTCAAGTCCAAGATCAACAGGCTAGCAGGGTGTCATTCTTGGTGAGGGCCTCCTACCCAGCTCGTAGGTGGCTCTCTTTTTGCTGTATCCTCACATGTCTTTTCCTAGATGTAATACATGCTCCTTGAGAGAAGAGAGATCTCTTTCTCTTCATCTTCTTTTCAGGGCAATAATCTTATTAAGAGTCCCAGCTTTGTGATCTAGTCTAAGCCTAATCACCTCCCCAAAGTTCCCACCTCCAAACAGTATAACATTGGAGAAAAGAGTTTTAGGATATGAATTTAGGGTAGACATAAACATCCAATACATAATAATACATTTGACTACATCCAGATGGAAAACTTTGATGTGAAAGAAGATACATATATAAAATTAAAGTATGTTATAGATTTACAGAGAGTACTTTCAACACATGTTGAGTGATAGTCTCTAAACCCATCTCCCTTCTCCCTTGTCTCTGTGGAGATTGTAAAAAGTACAAAATTCAATGTCCTAGGCTCTCCTACAGCTAAAGGTAGCCATGTGTCACCGTTCTGGTTTATGTTTTTTTTTTTTTAAAGATTTTATTTATTCATTTAACAGAGAGAGAACACAAGCAGTCAGAGAGGCAGGCAGAGGCAGAGAGAGGAGCAGGCTCCCTGCGGAGCAAGGAGCCCGATGCAGGACTCGATCCCAAGATGCTGGGATCACGACCTGAGCCAAAGGCAGCTGCCCAACCAACTGAGCCACCCAGGCGTCCCTGGTTTATGTTTATAATAGACACTGCTGGATAGTGTTTCAGTGAAGGTTTTTAGCTAGAGCACGCCTTTGCCCTTTTTATCCTTTGCCTTTTACCTGCATCCTTCTTATTCTTGAAATGTTGAAATAGATGGAGGTATAGCAGCTATCTTGTCCCATAATGATGAAAGCCATGTACCAAGTTGGTAAAAACTGAAAGAGAAGAGGAGCCTGGGTCCTTGGTAGCTTCATGAACACCTATACCAGCCTAGCATGATCTGTGCAAAATCTCCTGATCCAAGAAAAATATAAACATTTGTCCTTTTTTTTTAAAAAAAAAAAGATTTTATTTATTTGACAGAGAGAGAGATCACAAGTAGGCAGAGAGGCAGGCGGGGGGCGGGGGGAAGCAGGCTCCCTGCTGAGCAGAGAGCCCGATGCGGGGCTCTAATCCCAGGACCCCGAGATCATGACCTGAGCTGAAGGCAGCGGCTTTAGCCCACTGAGCCACCCAGGTGCCCCAACTTTTGTCCTTCTATAGAGTTTTATTGCTTGAAGCAAAATGGAATGAAACAATCTGTAATAGACAAAAAACCTTTTGTACAGAATGAAGAATTCTTACAGTTAATTAAAACCAAAGGACAAAGGAACTCAATAGAAAAATGGGTCAGGGAAAACACTGGCAGATAGCAGAAGAGGAAAAATAAATGGCCAAAAACACAAATGGGAAGATAAGCTCTATAGTAATCAGGGAAATACAAATTGAAACAACAATGAAATACCACTTTTTGTTCTTTAGTCTTGCTAATAATCTATGTCTGACAATACAAAATGCTGGTGAGAATATAAATGTATGGAACTCTCATATACTCCTTTTTTAAAAACTTTTTTAAAAAAGATTTTATTTATTCATATGACAGAGAGAACACAAGCAGGGGGAGCAAGAGGCAGAAGGAGAGGGAGAAGTGGAGCCCGATGCCAGGTTCGATCCCGGGACCCTGGGATTATGATCTGAGCTGAAGGCAGACGCTTAACCAACTGAGCCACCCAAGTGCCCAGATCTCATACACTCCTAACGAGAATGTAAATTGATACAACCTACCAGAGACCAATTTTGTATTTTCTACTAAAAATGAAAATACACATACCTAATAATGAAGCAATTTCCTTTGCTAGCATAAATTCTAGAAAACTTTCACCCATGTGTGCATGGAAACAGATAGGAGGATATTCATGAGAGAGCTGTTTGTAGTATTAAGCAGTTTGAAACAATCAAAATACCTTGAAATGGAGAATACATAATGAAATATGGAACACGGGAGCAATGAAATACTATATAGCAACGAAAAGGAATAAACTACACAAGACTATATGAATCTTGAGAATATAATGTTAAGTGAAAAAAAATAAATTTCTAGAATATAAAAAACACACAAAACAATTATAAATTGTTTATGCCTACTTAGTATATAAAGTTATTTTTCAATAAAAAGAGAAAATAAATTTATGCTAGTGATTGCCTTGGTGGGTGGAGGGACTGGTTATGGTGCATAAAAGGTCTATATTTTTTATCCAAATATTTTATTTCCCTTTAAAAAACAAACATGGAAAATTGTAACAATTTTTAAATTTTTTATAGAATTTTACAATTGCCCTCTAATGCTTATTGAATAATCCATCTTTTCCCTCTGATTTGAAATGCCTCCTCTTAAAATACTAGTTCCCACAACTCAACAACCAAAAACTCAGATTTTACTATGGGCAAAGAGCTGGATTAGATGTTTCTCTAAAAAAGATGTGCAAATGGCCTGTGAGCACATTGATGATCCTCAACATCACTAATCAAGAGGCAAATGCAAATCAGTTGTCTTGCGTTTCATTGTAGATTTTCTATTACTTTATTGATATTTTCATTTTGTTCACACAATGGTTTCTTCAGTTTCTCCACATCCTTCCTTATTTCTTTGAGCATCTTTGAAATAGTTGTTTTAAAATCTTTTTCTAGTATACGTGCCATTAACTATATCTTTATTAGTGACATTTGCTATTGTTTTGTTTATTTTTCATTGAATGGGCCATATTTACTCTTTTTTGTATGCCATGTGATTTTTGTTGTTGTTGAATACTGGGCATTTGAATCTAATAATGTTGTAACTCTGGGTATCAGATTCTCCCCTGTCCCTAGGGTTTCCTATTTTTTGTTATTGTTTTTATTTATTGTTATTGTTTATTGAGTGTGGTAGGCTGTCCGTGCTGAGGATCAGCCTGAGGTATAAACTGAATGTCTTCTCGAGTCTTTTCAGAGCCTTTCCCTGAGCATGTGTGGTCACTTCTACTAGTTTTTCTTGTAGTTGCTTTTTTTCCCTTTTTAAAAATATTTTATTCATCTATTCAACAGATACCGGGAGAGAGCTCAAGATAAAGCCCAAGCAGAGGGATCAGCAGAGGGAGAGGGAAAACAGGCTCCCTACTGAGCAGGGAGCCTGATGCGGGGGTTCAATCCCAGAACCCTGGGACCATGGCCTGAGCCAAAGACAGATGCTTAACCAACTGAACCACCCAGGTGCCCCCAAATAACTGAAATCTTCAAAAAAAAAATTTACTGTGGGAATAAAGGAGCACTGATTCAAGAAAAAAGCTGAGTTGGTTAAGCCTCGGATTCTTGATTTCGGCTCAGGTCATGATCTTGAACCCTGAGTTGGACTCCTGGGTCAGGCTCAGTGGGAGTCTACTTGAGATTCTCTCTCTCCCTCTCTCTCTGCCCTTCCCCCTCCTAAGTGTGCATGCTCTCTCAAATAAATAATAAATCTTTTTTTTTTTTAAGATTTTATTTATTTATTTGAGAGAGAGAGAGCAAGCACAGGCAGGGGGAGCAGCAGAGGGAGAGGGGGACAAGCAGACTCCCTACTGAGCAGAGAGCCTAATGTGTGGCTCCCTCCTGGGACCCTGAGATCATGACCTAAACCAAAGGCAGACCCTTAACCATCTGAGCCACCAAGGTGCTCCAATTCATAAACCTTAAAAGCAAAACAGCTAAATCTCAGTAAAAACAGTAATCTTTGTGGTGTTTGAACTTGCCTTATTTCCATCCTTCTCTCTCTAGCTCTACAGTAGCCTTGAATACAAACTGTCTTACAATCATAGTGCTTTGAAACGCATCATCCTAGCAGCCTCTGAAGGGGTAAGAACAGGTTGGGAAAGCCCCCAAAAGTCCGATCCCCAGAGAATTATCGCTTTTTGACTTTGCTGGCAGCTCCCTGGAAAAGCCCCATTCTCAGGAATTACCTAAGACTCTCACTCAGACTTTCACTGCACTCAGAACTCACTAAGCACCAACAATCCTATCCTCAGGGTATTTGTTGAAAACCAGTTTTAATTATTCACCATTGCAGTGATTGTGGCAGCAATAATAGGGCCAACAAGAGGTTGAAAAAAAAAATTAAAGGAAAGTCTGGAGAATGAGATGTCCACAGGGGGTTTTCAAAAGTAGCAACATATATTTTTGGAAATCCAGAATACCACAAACATACGCAGAGTTGTACACGTGCCCAAGAGACGCTGAGACACCGGGTAGATACTTCAGTGGCTACAAATGACAAAGAATACAGACATTACAGAAGTAGCTCAGAAAAGTGATAAACAAATGACAGCAAACAGGAACAGCATCAAATCCTGGGGAGAAACCCAGATGTCCTCGTGTATGAGTAACTTGTGCAATCACAGATAGCACCCAGGCCACATGTACAGGTATTTGCCAAAGTTTCCCCACTTGCAGTGAACACCTAACGCTCTTATTTTCTTTGATTATCTACTCTCTCTGGAAACTTCCCACACCAGTCTCAGGGCGTTGAAGTAATTATGCCGATTCTGTTTGAACACGTCTCCCTTGCCAAAGCTGATGATTGGAAAGAAGAGCCGATTCCAGGTGGACTAATCAGATTTTCTTTTTGAGGAATGTGGATTTGGAACTGAGGGATTTGAGAGGAGGATTGGCTTCTTGAGTTGTGGAGATGAAACATTTGGGACGCAAATTTGCCATGCTCTCCACCATTTACAAAGGGTAGCAAAAACAAAACAAAATCTTTGCAAAGAAACAGGGAACTAACTGAGAACACTGCCTGGGTTCCTGATGGCCTTCCCAACGACTTGCACTAGAATTTTCTTAGGACCGATTGCATTTGAAGTTTTGAGTTCTGTGTAAGCCTGAACTTTCAGCCTTTGTAAGCCTGAATTTTCGTAATGAGAACTTTTTTTTTTTCTTTTTCCCTTCTGTCTTTTTCTTTTTATCCTACCTCAGGTTTTGTTTTCTGTAACTTCCAACCAAAGGAATTTACAACTAACTTTACATGGGCTGCCATTTGTCTTTAGAACTTTTAAGTATTATTTTCTTCATTTGTCAGGAAAAGAGAAATTACTCTAGATGCTTCCAACGGTAAGGGATTTATAAAACCATTGGAAGGGTTGGAGGACAAAGTTCAGGGAAGGGTCATGATTAGCCAGTTCAAGGCTAGGTTCAAAGATTGAGATACTGGAGGGGCGCCTGGGTGGTTCAGTTGGTTGGGTGACTGCCTTCGGCTAGGGTCATGACCCCGGAGTCCCTGGATCGAGTCCCATATCAGGCTCCCGGCTCTGTGGGAGGTCTGCTTCTCCCTCTGACCTTCTCCCCTCTCATTCTCTCTCTCTCTCTTTCTCTCTCTCTCAAATAAATAAATAAAATATTTTTTAAAAAAAGATTGAGATACTTGTTTTTGCTGGTGGGGTCAACTGTTCTGGGAACACTTTCTGTTGTTACAAAGGCCTGCAGCATCTTACTGAAGTTGGAAATGAGAGGTGGAGGAGGCTGTGTTGATTCAGCGGCTTCCAGAATTAACAGGTGATTAATTCATTCAAACCGTGCTGGAAATATTACGGCTTCTGGAAAAGAAGAAAAAAACCACATGAGATTGCACTTAAAGGCTGTATTTTCCCTATGGGACTCCAGGTACTTTGCATTCTTAGCCACTGCTGATTTTTAATTATTTCATGATAGCAGCTTGCTCTAAAATAATACTGGCATTCTGCAGAGGCTTGACTTAACGTGTCTAAGGGAGATCTTTCCCCCACGTTAAAGGAATAATCAATCAGACTTGCCTGAAAACTAGCCTGTAGATCTGGCCTGCTACAAATACGATGACTCTATGTAAAAGAATTTCCACAACCAATTATGATAAAATTTGAAGGAGGGTTTACAATTCATTCACTCTCCTGGAATCCTCTTGTCTTGTGTGGGCCTTGCTAAACTGTTTAAACAGAGCATTCCATTCACCCTCCTCCTTCTCTGAGGATTCCTGGATGGTATAGTTAATTTGAAAAGAAGCAAAGAGAGGTAATAATGGAGGGTTGTAGAATCCTAGGATGTCAGTTAATCCTAGAATGACATGTAATGAACTGAATTGTGTCCCCTGCAAAATTCGTATATTGAAATCCTAATCTCAAGTACCTTAGAATGTGAATGTATTTGGAGATAGTGCCTTTATTTATTTATTTTTCAAGATTTTATTTATTTACTTGACAGAAAGAGGGAGCACAAGCAGGGGGAGCCACAGGCAGGAGGGAGAGGGAGAAGCAGGCTCATTGAGCAGGGAGCCTGACTCAGGGCTTGATCCCAGGACTCTGGGGTCATGACCTGAGCTGAAGGCAGCTGCTTACCAACTGAGCCACCCAGGCGCCCTTAGATAGGGCCTTTAAATAGGGAATTAAGATGAAATGAGGTCATAGGTTACGACCTTAATCTAGTATGACTGCTGTCCTTATCAAAAGACAAGATTGAGGGGTGTCAGGGTGGCTCACTTGGTTAAGTGTCCTGACTCTTGGTCTTGGCTCACGGGATGATCTCATGGGTCGTGGGATAGAACCCCAGCTCCACACTCAACGTGGAGTCTGCTTGGGATTCTCTCTCTCTCCTCTCCACTTGCTCCTCTTCCCTCTCTCTTTCTCTCTCTCAAATAAATAAATAAAACCTTAAAAAAATGTTGCATGATTACAAACTATAATTATTAGGGACACTAGTTTTTTTATTTTAATTTTTTATTTGACGAGGTAGAGAGCATGAGGAAACTAGTTTTTTTTTTTAAAAGATTTTATTTATTTATTTGACAGACAGGAGAGAGATCACAAGTAGGCAGAGAGGCAGGCAGAGAGAGGAAGCAGGCTCCCTGCTGAGCAGAGAGCCCGATGTGGGGTTTCATCTCAGGACCCTGAGATCATGACCTGAGCTGAAGGCAGAGGCTTTAACCCACTGAGCCACCCAGGCGCCCCAACTAGTTTTTTTTTTTTATAAAAATACAAAAGATAGCATATTCAACTCAATTACCTTAAAGATATGAGGGATAACTTCTTTCAATGGATTTTATATGAATCACAAGTATTTGAACAGATAGTTTTAACTGGATAGTAGGAAAGAGCACTGATTTAGAAGTCAGAAGTCAGTCAGAAGACACTTATTATTTTCAGTGTCCTTAGTTAAATCCCTTTGCTTTCTAACCTTAAATTTCTTTATTTGGTAAATATAGAAAAAAATCTTTATGTCATTTATCTCAGAGTTGTGGGCATGAAAGAAATCTGGTAGTACTTTATTTACCTCTCCAATGTTGTTGAAAAGAATCAATATATGGGGGCACCTGGCTGGCTCAGTAGGAAGAGCACGTATCCCTTCATCTCAAGGTCCTGAGCTGGAGCCCCACGCTGGGTGTAGAGATTGCTAAAAGAAAAAACAAACAAGCTTGAAGAAAGGTGTCAATATATGGATATAAGCAAGCTCAGTGATGTCTGTAGTTAAATATGGCTCATGTGGAGACCAAATTTAAGGGTATATCACATTAGAAAAAGAATTTATTGTAAAGGCTGTTTTTAGGCAAACAGGTTTGAGCAATGCAATGTAGAAAGGACATAGCGACCACCTGGCTAAATATACAGACAAGCCCATTAGGTGACCCACCTCAAAATATCCATAGGCCCTAACTAACCAATGGGCTACTTACAACTGGGCACAGTTCCCAAAAAAGGGAAAATTCCATATGTCACCTTACCTCCTCACCTTTCGCCTTTAAAAACAGCCTCCATCCACTGCCTCTTTGCAGACAGCCACCTCTCCTTTGCTGTCTTGCCCCTGCTTCCCCCTCCCCTTGAGGTATATTCAATAAACTTCGATCTCCTTTTACCTACCTCAGGTGAATTCTTCAACTGCTGATGCTAGTGGCTTCCACGTGATTGTGGCCCCACATTTGGGGATCCCCATCTGATGGAGAGACACCCCATCTGGGAACCAAATATGTCACATTTCAAGAGCTTGGATAAAATAATGCTTGGATTAATGAAAATATTAAAGACTATTATGTCCATTCCAGATAGTTATGGAAAGTAAGTTGCTTATTGGTTTATGGATCTGGGAATCTGGTGGCTAGCGGTAGTTTTCTTTTTCTTTTAAAGTTTTGATTTATTTATTTGACAGAAAGAGACACGGTGAGAGAGGGAACACAAGCAGGGGGAGAGGGAGAGGGAGATGCAGGCTTCCCGCTGAGCAGGGAGCCCCATGCAGGGGTTGATTCCAGGATCCTGGGATTATGACCCAAGCCGAAGGCAGATGCTTAATGACTGAGCCATCCAAGCACCCCTGATAGTTTTCTTTTTCATGTAGGAGACTTAATTTTTTCCTTCTACAGTTGAATATTTTATGGCCCCTAGTAAAGATAATATTCAATAAATACCTATTGGGTTAATTTTTTTTAAAGATTTAGGTTATTTATTTGAGAGAGAGAGAGAGAGATTGAGAGAGTGCATGAGAGGAGAGAAGGTCGGAGAGAGAAGCAGACTCCCCAGGGAGCTGGGAACTTGATGTGGGACTCGATCCCAGGACTCTGGGATCATGACCTGAGCCAAAGGCAGTCGCTTAACCAACCGAGCCACCCAGGCGCCCGGGTTAATTTTTAAAAATGTGATTGGGTCATGTTATTATTCTTATTGTGATTTGAAATGACTTAGTGGAGAGCTGAAAATGTAGATTTTTAAATGATTTTTAAATTAGTTTGCTTTTTGGCCTTTGGACACCACTATTCATAGCTCATTATATCAAAAGCATTTAATGTTCTTGTTGAAATGAAAATCTTGAAATATAGGCCCTTTTACACTATTACAAAGCAGTTGATTAAAAAAGACAAAATGATTTTCTGCAACCTAAACAACGTGTACTAACTTCAGAAGTGTAGGGAGATTATTTGCAAAGAAGAGTCAAAGAAAAAGCGATTAGGACGGGATAACACTAAAATTATGTGTATTTATTTTTAAATTGTAAGTATTTACAGGTTCGGAGTATCCTTGTTCAACTCGTACCCCCAGTATTTAGTACATTGCTTGGTACAGAACTGTCAATGACAAATGTTTGCTAAAATTTAAATGAAAAATTGAAGGTGTAGGAAGTTTAGAAAGTTAAGCCAGAGTCGTGTTATGTCTAAGAAGACAGAGGAAGTAGAGATTTGGATTTCTTTATATTCTAGCCCTTCTTAATCCCGTATCAGAATTGATATCTCTGATTTACTGACATTACCTAATCAAGCAAATTCTGCCAATTTTCACAGCCTTCTTGGGGAAAGGATTTTATTCTCTAGCGTCACCCTATAGCGCCACCTGCCGGGGATGTTGGGAAACTTCGCATTTAAACCCCTTCCCTGGGCCGTCCTTGACGCTCCTCTCCGTTCTTTTACGGAGCCTCCCTACACGCATGCGCTTCCGATGGGACGCTTCGACCGTGAGAGACTACAATTCCCAGAAGACTATGCCAAAGGAAAAAAAAAAATCCCGTGGGAAGGAGGAGGGAAAACGTGAAGGCTCGCGAGAGAACGGGATTGAGGCGGCTGCGTGAAGTGGGTGGAGCGAGGTGGAGAGAGTGAGGAGGAAGAGGAGGAGGTTCCGTCCCACAATACCAGGCGGGAGGGCGGTAGGCGGTTTGTATCCGGGCTGTGAGGTGCTCGGCGCCTCCGCGGACCTTGCTGCTTCTGTCTCTTTAACGCGAGAGGAAGCGATGCAGAGGGGTGGAAAATGGCAGAGCTGCAGATGTTACTAGAGGAGGAGATCCCGTCTGGCAAGAGGGCGCTGATAGAGAGTTACCAGAATCTGACCCGGGTGGCGGACTACTGTGAAAACAACTACATACAGGTGAGGAGCGCGGGCGCGCGGGCGGGCGGGCGCTGGCTGGCCCGGCCGAGGATCCACCGCCTGCCGCCGGAGTGACCAGCCCACTGGGCGGGGTGGGGAACTGCCCTAACCTCAGCGGCTGCCTCAGCCCCAACCCCAGTCCCAACCCCAACCCCCAGCCGGGGAGAGCAAGTGGCCGGCTGAGGGAGTCGGGCTGCGATACAGGAAGTGGCTGTGGTGGTTGAAACCGATAGAAGGGGAGAGAGAAAATGGGCGAGGGAACCCGGAGCTCGCCGCCGCCGCCGCAGCCCGGCGCCCCCCCTCCCTTCCCGCAGTCCGCCTCCTTTCGGGCTGGGCCCCCCGGGTCGCGCGCTGCCCTCGGCAGCCTTCCTTTCGCTGTAGTCTTGTGTGGGAGAGCCAGCGGCCCCTCGGTCCGGAGAGGGGTTTAGGACGGGGAGAGGAAAGGGCAGGGACGAGGCGCGGGGAGGAGCGGCAGAAGGGAGAGGAAAAGCGGGGTGTGTGTCGGGGGAGGGCGGGTGGGGGCGATTATGTCAGTTCAACCCAGAGGGTGTGTCTTTTATTTATTTATTTTTTAATAAAAAATTTGTCATGAGTCACATTACACAGACCTCCCCGTGGAGAAGAGGAAGCGGGAGGGGAGTGAGGGAGGGCGTATAAGCGAAGTTAATCTCAAAATTCCTTTAATTGAAGGTTTGTAAATTTGCCTGGCTGTCCGTTTTCAAGTCGGGTTTTTCCCCTCTCGTCATTTTCACTTCCGTCCCACCATAATGTATTCTAGAGATTGTTAGGACTATCGTTATTATAAAACATAAATTATTCTTGACTACTTGGAAAAATGTCTTACTCTCTCTTCCCCAAAAGTTCTTGAACTGTTGGCTTTATAAGTAACTTAAAATAGAACGGTGTAACCGCCGGTTGCTTATTTTCTGAGGTTTCTCTCTTTCCGACCTAAGTAAATGCACAGAATCCAGATAGATTACCGAACGTATTTATATTTAGTCCTGGGACCATAGCGTAAGATGTTATTGTAAATTTATCAGGACATTCTTGGGTCCTTATGACAGATTGTCGTTTGTTTTTATTTTAGTGATTGGAAGTGCTTTATGTTGTGGTAGTTTGGTTTAACTGAGTAAACCAACAGTTTGCTATAGAAGCAAATAAAGAGCAGAGTCCTTCGTATCAATATAATGGCATCAAAAATTCTCTTGTTAGGATAATACATAACCAAAACGTGCTTTGAAAGAATGGGGTTATTGCAATTCAGAACTGAAGTATTTATAGAAATGCCTCCCATGTGATTATCATTTTTAAGAACCATTAGTTTCTGTGTTGGCAAATGTTTTTCTTTATTTTTAGAAGGAGATGCTGTTTTCAGAATATTTTGAATTTTTCTCAATTTCCATGTTAGTAACATTGTATCTTAAGTATCACCAGTAGGAATTTATCTCATAAACTTCTTCAAGCTTTTACTTTAGGAGTTCTTATAAACTTGTTGAATGCCTACCATGTCTTTACATGTTTTTGCAAACTTTATGGTTAGCCTTTTAAAAAAATATTTTTTTTTAACTTTTTTTTAAATTTTATTTATTTATTTGACAGAAAGATCACAAGTAGGCAGAGAGGCAGGCAGAGAGAGAGGGGGAAGCAGACTCCCCTGCTGAGGAGAGAGCCCTATATGGGACTCGATCCCAGGACCCTGAGACCATGACCTGAGCTGAAGGCAGAGGCTTCAACCCACTGAGCCACCCAAGCGCCCCCCAAAATATTCTTAAATCTATAAAAATGTGAATGTAGTTTTCAAAGAAAAAAGTAGTCTTGTAAGTTTATCGATATTAACACATACAACGTGTTTTCAACTTAACATGGAAAGCTTTAAAATTGAGGTGAATCTCAATTTGCTAAAGGTTCTGAAGATTTTGAAAGTCAAAGGGAAAACACAGGAAGTTAATTTAGCCCCAATCCAGAAAAGTCATTTCTTTGTAGAAGTCAGTAAATAAGTACTCCATAAAAGGGTAGCTTCTTTTGTTTTGCATGTTGGGAAATCTGACAAATATATGGTGTGGTAACTGCTATGTGTTGGCAAATGCAAACGTGTTTTAACTTGACTGTTGACTACTTTTTTTTTTTTTTCCAGGTAGTTAGTTGTGTGCTGTAATGTTTTTATTTTTCTCCTCCCTGACCTCTTTCCTCTTCTCCTTCTGCCACTGTCATGTAGCTCTCAGGCACTTTTAAGCTTTTTTGGTAATATTCCCAGTTAAGATAGGTCATGGTATTTCTCTTGTAGTCTCTCTTAAACATGTTAGTACCATGGTGCCAAGAGCCACTGCTAGTGACCCCAAATTGTTTTTGGCTGTTCTAAACTGGACATCAGTGAGGTATTCTGATCTTCCTGGGGGTGGCAGTGAGATGAAATTCATACAGAACTTTTGTCTTAGTAGCCTTGAAACCTTGGGTCGCATGATGGAGACTACTAGCTGCCTTCCTGAGATGCTCAGATGGAGTCAGGCTCAGACAGGCTCAGAAGGTGATGGGAACTGTGGGAGTTGATATAGTAGCTGTCTTTGTGATGTGCTGTGCTCCTTACTTTGGTGCTGTGAATAGGAAATAGTGCTGGAAAAATCCATTTAGATGTCTTTTGAGATCTTTCTGGATCCTTTCTGTGACCCTGATTGGGTTATAACCAACATCCTACATAAACATACCACCTTTCAGGGAAAGTATGCAGTCACTTGTGTTTTGAGAATTTTTTATACCCAGGATCAGTTAATTTATAGCCTGGGTGATTTTTATCCTGAGAGTTTAATTTTCATTTTATTTTCCTACAGTTTGGAAGTACAGTTCAGTTCAGGTGAGTTGTTTAGCAGACGAGTTCTTTTGGCTGTAGTGCAGTTGAGCCTAGAGCACTTTCTTAGCTCATCGGGTCCTGTTGACTTTAATTATTAAATTGTTTTAGTAATAGCAAAACTTCTCAAAGAGTCTATTATTGTAGAAAGGATGGGGCTTTTGAAATTGTTTTGGGCAAAATATTCAAAATATAAAATGTTTTTTATATAAGTGTGAAGAAAATTCTTTGCCTTTTCTGTCTTTAGTTTGTTTTCTTGGTGGGTTATGTCAGGGACCATCACTTGTCAAGTTGCACACACTCATCTGGCCAGTTCTCTTTGCTCTACTGTAGGGTCTGTACTTCCTTTGTCATTGGAACTATTTTGGGGAATAGGAAGGTAAATAAACTACATGAAAAGGAGTAGAAACTGCTTAAGAAAGGTTTCTCAGCATGTTAACTTGTTAATTTTTCTGCCTGGAATCCCCCCAACCAGAGCTACATTTGGGTTACAAGCAAGTGTATTCCTTTTTTTTTTTTAAGATTTTATTTACTTATTTGTCAGAGAGAGTGAGCACAAGCAGGGGGACTGGCAGAGGGAGAAGCAGGCAGAGAAAGAAGCAGGCTTCCCGCTGAGCAAGGAGCCCAGTGTGGGTCTCAATCCCAGGACTCTGGAATCATGACCTGAGCTGAAGGTAGACACTTAACTGACTGAGCCACCCAGGCATCCTTAACAAGTATATTCTAAAGTCTGGGAGTATGAAGGGGATATCATCAGTGAGCTACTTAGTTTAGCTTGTTTTCCTTCTTCCATGATGTTAGCTTATGCTCATTGCTCATTATGCACATTTGATCTTGGAAGGCAGGTAATTTTTGAGAAGGAATACTTTGGAGTAAGTAAAAGCTAACATTTCTGATACTGTGCAATGTATGCCAGTTTATAAATAATGTCAGTTATTATAGTAATTCTGTAATTTTCTTAACATCATTCTGCAGTTCAGAGGCATCAAACCTAGCCTAACATTCTGTATCTTGTATTAGATAGTGTCTGGAATCAAACCCAGATTTTCTGATTTCATATCCTCAGTTCCTTTTAGTGAACGCTGACTGAATGGGGTATTTACCTCAGTTTAGACAATAAAAAGCTGTTGTGAAGAGGGTACTATAATTGTTTCTATTTATTGAGTACCTACTCTGTCATAGTCTCTGCTGGTTGATTTGTATTATCTTTAATCTTTAAAAAAAAAACTCTCCATGATAGGCAGTATTTTCACAGATGAGGAAATCAGGAGTTGGAAAAGTTAAATGAATTTTGTTTAATCATACAGTTAGTAATTGGCAGTCAGGGTTTCTGCCTTACTCCGAGAGGCTCCACAGGCTCTACACTCTTGCCATATCACACTGTCTCCAGACTCGAATGAGTCTAGAACTCAAGAGACTAATTCAGAAATGTCATGGGATAAATGGACTCTTGTCGGGCAAGTCTAGGAACCTAACAACTGTTTTATCATTGTTTGTTTTGAGTTCCAAGTTGCAAATATAAGAACAGTTACGTTTGTAATTTGGGGGCTTGCCTTCATCATCAAATGATGATAGCTTTGGCACTTGAAGTGCTGAATTATAGGAATCAGGCTAGTTTTTCATTGAGCTTAGTGGATCTTTTTCCTTTCTCTACAACCTTGTCTGTTTCAAAAATTCTGATTCAGCTTTGCAATTGTTATAAGAAAATTTGTGGAATAAGTAGTGGAAGTTAACAGGGGCATCTGGGTGCCTCAGTTAAGTGTCTGACTCTCGGTTTTGACTCAGGTCATGATCTTAGGGTGGTGAGATGAAGCCCTGCATTGGGGCTCTGTGCTTAGTGTGAAATCTGCTTGAGATTCTCTCTCTCTCTCCCTCTCCCCTCCCCCCATAAATTCTTAAAAAAAAAAAACAAACCAAAAACTAATGTCCTCTTCTTTTTCCTTTTGTAACTTTAATATTAATAAGAGCTTTACCTGTGGTGCTTTTAATCTAGTCCTGATCTGTTTATATCCTGAGTTTTAGCTTGCTTGTGTCTTTTGGACATCCTAGTCCCTCAGGATAAGGACACTTTTCTAATTCCTTCTGTGTGCTGCTTCCTCCGCCAAAGCTGAAGAATGCTAATAGTCCTTACAGTGGAAGAAAGGTATTTGAACAAATGGAGGTCTGATCTGTGGTTGTGGTTGGAATAATCGTACCATTTCCAATCCAACATAATCTCCTCTATCGTTTAGAATGACCGTATTTATCTATCTTGAGTGAAATTTGTTCTAGGAATTATATCTGTGAGTTGACAGAAATATATTAGCCAGAGGAAGAGCACTAACATTGTGAGAAGAGGTTGAATCAAACATTAGGAGATTATGTAGATGTAATTCCATAAAAATTCCATGTTGGTCTGAAAAGTAAGTTTAAAGTAATAGTTAAATGCCAATTTAGGGGCATTAAAAAAGTTTGAGGGGTGCCTGGCTGGCTCAGTCAGTCTGGAGAACACAACTCTTGATCTTGCTCTTGAGCTCTGAGTCGTGGTTTTGAGCTCCATGTTGGCTGTAGAGATTACTAGAGATTTCTAGGGAAAAAAGAAAAAAAAAAAACTTAAAAAAAAAAGTGAATTTTGTGAGAGCTGTATAGTTTTTCTGATGTCTTTTTGTGTCGATTGTGATCTCCATTGACATTACGGTTTGATTTTAGAAGAAATAATAGTCAAACCCCAGAACTAGAAACTTTTTAGTCCCTAATTGTTTCCTAAGACTAAATAAAAAAATAAGGGATTTAAAAAAAATTACAGCATTAAGGGGTGCTTGGGTGGTTCAGTCGGTAAGCATCCAACTCTTGATCTCAGCTCAGGTCTTGATCTCAGGGTGGTGAGTTTCCAACCCTGGGGTGGAGCCCAGCATGGAGCTTACTTAAAAAAAATAATAAATTGGTTTAAAAAAATTACAGCATTAAGAATATAAAACATTTGGAAAATACTAATTATTGGATTTTATTTTTATTTATTTAAATCTTACTTATTTATAATCTCTACACCTAATGAAGGGATCATACTCACCCCAAGATGAAGAATCCCATGCTCTACTGACTGAGCCAGCCAGGAACCCTTGGATTTTATTTATTTTTATTTATTTGTTTGTTTTATTTTTATTTTTATTATTTTTTAAAGATTTTATTTACTTATTTGACAGAGAGAGAGTGAATGAGAGAGAGAACACAAGCAGGGGGAGAGGGAGAAGCAGGCTTCCCGCTGAACAGAGAGCCTGATGAGGGGCTCCATTGTAGGACCCTGGGATCATGACCTGAGCTGAAGGCAGGCGCTTAACGACTGAGCCACCCAGGTGCCACCATTTTTAATTTTTTTTTAAGATTATGTTTATTTGTCAGAGAGAGAGAGCACAAGCAGGCAGGCAGATGGGCAAGTAGGTTCTCTGCCGAGGAAGGATCCCAATGCAGAATTCAATCCCAGGACCCTGGGATCATGATCTGAGCTGAAGGCAGATGCTTGACCAACTGAACTCCCCAGGAGTCCCAACATACTTTTAATTTACAGCTGATTTTGTTAGTGATTCCTTCCACAGGTTGATTAGATATAGCTATATGATTTGGTTTGTAATGGAAGGGTTTTTTCGTTTTGACTTTATTAAGCAATTGGCTTTATTAAGCAATTCATGAATCCAGAATTATTCCACATAACAGGTAGAGGGGAGCTCACAAGCGCTTTTTACTGAGATATAATTCATATAAAATCAATCATTTTAAAGTGTATAGTTCAGTGGTATTTAGTACATTTACAGTGTTGTGCAACCATTACCTTGATCTAGTTCCAAAACATTTTTATCACCCCTCAAAATAACCTTGTACTCACTAAGTAGTTTGTCCCTACCCACCGAGTACCTTGCATCCGCCAATCTGCTTTCTGTCTCTCTAAATTTACGTCTTCTATATAGTTCTTATATATAAATGGAATTATACACTATAAGGCCTTTTGTTTCTGGCTTCCTTCCCTTCATAGTAAGTAAAATATTTTTGAGGTTCATTTATTTTATAGCATGTATTAGTACTTAATCCCTTGTTATGACCAAGTATATGTCATCCATTGATGGACATTTGCGTTGTTTCTACCTTTTGGCTATTGTGAATGGTATTGCTATAAATATTCATGTATGATATTTGTTTGAGTGCCTCTTTTCAGTTCTTTGGCATATATACATCTAGGAGTAGTTTATAATGCTTTTTTTGTGAAATATATAACTCACCGAAGTACCATTATATTGCAGTGTAATGAGGGAATTCCAAGCATGAACATATGCTCAGAATTTCAGTGTAGATTGATAGAAATTAAGGCTTAGAGCTTAATTTTTCACTGTATATATAAGCTTAATTTCTCCTCATTACCAAAGTAATATTAAATATGGTAATTGTACAAATTTTTAAACTTTTTAGAAATATACATGGCTTAGACAGTTACAAGTTAGTGGAGCTTGTGACTCTTGATCTTGAGGTTGTGAGTTTGAGCCCCACGTTGGGTATAGATGTTACTTAAAAATAAAATCTTTAAAAAAATCACTTCTATGTACAGCCTTTAAAGAATGTATCTAAAGTTTATGCTGTACAGTTAGTAAACTCATATTGTTTACTCTAAGGCAGAAAATATTTCAGTCATGATATATTTTAAAAACTAAAAACATTTTGAAACTTCTGTGAGATTATTTAATTATTAAATCAAATGTGAGGGGACACCTGGGTGGCTCAGTGGGTTAAAGCCTCTGCCTTCAGCTCAGGTCATGGTCTCGGGGTCCGAGCCCCACATCAGGATCTCTGTTAGGCAGGGAGCCTGCTTCCCTCTCTCTCTTCCTGCTTGTGATTGCTCTCTGTCAAATAAATAAATAAAATCTTAAAAAAAAATCAAATGTGAATTCTTATTCAGAGCTTAAATGGAGCATAGTATGCAAGATGTGCATCTGGATATTCTCAGCTGCTTTTAGTTAGAGCAAATTTTTATTTCTTATTTCCTTGAAACTTAAAGGGAACAAGATAACTGTTAATGACAATGTATGTTATTGAAAAACTTTAATTTACCTTTAAGTCACCGAACACTTTATATTTAATTTCTAGTAGTAATTTCTACATGCTGTGATAAAATTGCATTTGATAAATTTTATTTTTCCATTTTGTTGAAAGGCAAGCGTGGTGCTTTTTTTTAAGATCTCTTAATTTTTATTATTTTATTTTATTATTATTTTTAAAGATTTTATTTATTTGACAGAGAGAGAGAGCACAAGCAGGGGGAAAGGCAGAGGGAAAGGGAGAAGCAGGCTCTCCGCAGAGCAGAGGAAGCCAGATATGGGACTCTGTCCCAGGACTCTGGGATCATGACCTGAGCCGAAGGCAGTGTTTTAACCAACTGAGCCACTCAGGCACCCCTTAATTTTTATTTTTAAGTAATCTCTACACCCAACTTGAGGCTTGAACTCACAACCCTGAGATCAAGAATCGAATGCCCCACTGACTGAGCCAGCCAGATGCCCGAAGCATGGTGCTTTTTGAGAGCCCTTTCTATTTGTGCCATGGGGAATTCATGTCTTTCAGAAAGGTAAACTTTGGCAAAAGATACTTCTTTGTTCAAATATTAGCAACCTGAGACAAAAACAAATAATTATTTTAAAAAGTTGTATACTGGAAAGGGTTTATGAGTGCCGTTTTACTTTTAATTTTTTTTTTTAAGATTTAGTTATTTTAGAGAGAGAGCACGAGCAGGGGGAGGGGCAGAGGAAGAAGAGGAGAGAGAGAAGCAAGCCAACTCCCTGCTGAGTGCAGAGCCTGATTAGAGGCTCCATTTCACAACCCCGAGATAATGATATGAGCCGAAATGAAGAGTTGGGTGCCCAACTGACTGAGCCACCCAGATGCCCCTGTGAGTACCATTTTAAAATCATGGTTACCTCTCAGAAGTGGGCCTTAACATAGCGCAGCAATCCCACTGTATTTTCACATCAGTATATTCTCACCATAAACTGTTCAAAAATTTCTCTTCCCTTTTAAAAATCTCTTTCCTTTGTAATCTTTTAGTCCGTAGAGAAAATAGTCCTCATTATATGACATATAATTTCTTACCACTGCATCTGCAAGCCTACTTGCATCCTTATCCAACCTGTTTTACTTCCATCTTGTAATGGAGAGGTCCTTCCTCCTAGCTAAGGTCAGTCCTTATCTTTGCTCTGAGTGCCATTCTGTCTTACCTTTTCAGAAGCCTTACACTTATTATATCTTTCCTTCTCTCTTTATTGAACTTTTGCATTTGGAATCAAAACATCTCAAGTCTTTCTCGTATTAGAATGTTATCCTTTGACTTTATAGATCCATGTAGTACCTGACCTCTTTTACATAATTTGCTTAGAGTTTTATTAAAATTATCATGCACACCTACCTCCATCCCTCACTTTGCATTCACTCTTTAACCTGTTTTGTTTTGTCTGTCATCGTCACTGCTCCACTGAATTTGTGTTCAGTAACCTAATGCTGCAAAATTCATTGAACTCTGTTTAGTTCTCTCTTTTTTTAAAGATTTTATTTATTTGACAGAGAGAGATCACAAGTAGGCAGAGAGGTAGGCAGAGAGAGAGAGGGAGAAGCAAGCTCCCTGCTGAGCAGAGAGTCCGATGTGGGGCTCAATCCCAGGACCCTAAGATCATGAACTGAAACCAAGAGTTGAATGCTCAACCAACTATTGGGCCACCCAGGTGTGCGCCCTGTTTAGTTCTCATTTTGCTTGTCTTCTCAGCATCATTTCACACAATTGACTATTTCCCCTTTTTTGGAAAAACTAATCCTTTGGCTTTTGTGATGACATTCTTTCCTACTTTGCCTGCTTTTCTCTGGCACCTTGTTCTTTACCTTTAAATATTTTTAAAAATTTAATTATTTTTTAAGGTATACCTTAAAATAATTAAATTAGGTATTTTGTTTTGTTTTTGAGTGTAGTTGATACATGTTAAATTAGTTTCAGGTGTTCAAGGTAGTGATTCCAGAGAAGTCTATACATTATGCTATGGTCACCACAAGTGTATTTACCATCTGTCACCATACAGTGCTATTACAGTATCATTGACTATCTTCCTTATGCTGTACCTTTTTATTCCTGTGATTATTCATTCCATAACTTGAAGACTATAGCTCCCACTTTCCTTCACTTATTTTGTCTAACTCCCCACCTTGCCTTTAAGTATTGAAGTGGCCTGGATACCTCTGCTTGTTTGAATCACGAGTGCCTCAAACTGAATTCATCACCTTTCCTCAGTCTCTTTTACTACTCTCCATTCACTCACTTATTAGAAACCTAGACATTGTTCTTTTTTTTTTTTTTAAGATTTTTAAAAAATTTACTCATGAGAGACAGAGAGGCAGAGGGAGAAGCAGGCTTCCCGCTGAGCAGGAAGCCTGATACGGGACCCCATCTCAGGACCCCAGGATCATGACCTTAGCCGAAGGCAGATGCCCAACCATCTGAACAACCCAGGTGCCCCCTAGGCATCATTCTTGAGTCCGTTATTCTTCTTTGTCCTCTCCTCCCAATTCATCTGTAACAGATCCTGTTGTTTCTTCTTTTTTTTTTTTTCTGTTGTTTCTTCTTAAGTATCTCTTAAATTGGCCCATTTTGTTTCTACCATCCCATTGTAAAGCTTAGACAACTGCTATAGCTTCTAATTGTGTTTACATCACCACATATCTTCCCCTGATCACAGTCCCATTATCTATACTGTGGCTCAAGTGGTATTTTCAAAAGAGAAATCTGATCATGTCACTCCTGCGTAAAGATCTTTCAGTGATTCCCCATAAGTGTACAATCACCTAAGACTCTGTATATAGCATAGCTCCTGTTTTTCTAGTCTTGCTGCGTTCATCCCATTACCCTCATCTTAACAGTCATATTGACCTTTCAGTTTTTGAAATTTCATTCTTTTCTGCCTTCACAAATGTCGTTCTTTCACTAGAAATCTTGTTCCTCTCAATCTGAATATTACCATTTGTCAGGTCTCGTAGTTCAGAGAAAATTACTGTACTTATTCATTCTTTGCTTGATAAAATTCTTTGAGTACCTACCATGTGTCGGGTACTCTCTTAGATCCCAGAGATACTATAGTAAGGCCAAGTACCTACCCTTAGAAGTTTTCCTTATAGAGATGAGACAGACAATAAACACCAAAAAATAAGACTGTTTTAGATAGGGAGAAGTGCTGTTTGGAAAATTAAATGAGAAAACAAAGTGATTAAAAAATGGGCAAAGGACCTGAATTGATATTTTTCCAAAAATGATGTACAGATGGTCAACGGACACATGGAAAGATGCTCAGCATTGCCAGTCATCAGGGAAATGCAAATCAAAACCACAATGAGATATCACCTATACCTGTCAGAATGGTTTGAATCACAAAAGACAAATAACAAATGTTGGTGATGATGTAGAGAAAAAGGAACCCTGTGCACTGTTGGTGGGAATGTCAATTGGTACATCTACCGTGGAAAACAATATGTAAGCTCCCCCCAAAAATTAAAAAATAGAAATATTATATGATCCAATAATTTCACTACTGAGTATTTACCCAAAGAAAATGAAAACACTAATTTGAAAAGATATGTGCACTCCTGTGTTTATTGCAGCATTATTTACAATAGCCAAGATATGGAAACACTCTAAATGTCCATTGGTAGATGTGTGGATAAGGAAGATGTGGTACACACGGAGCGCCTGGGTGGCTCAGTGGGTTAAAGCCTCTGCCTTCAGCTCAGGTCACGATCTCAGGGTCCTGGGATCGAGCCCTGCATCTGGCCCTCTGTTCAGTGGGGAGCCCCTCTCTCTCTCTCTCTACCTGCCTCTCTGCCTACTTGTGATCTCTGTCAAATGGATGTAAAATCTTTTTTAAAAAATCTTTTTTTTTTAAATCTGTAAAATCTTTTTTTTTTTT